>CM021719.1:6139422-6235103 GCA_011074415.1 Stictonetta naevosa
GCGGTGGCCGCGGCGCCGGGAGCTGCTCGGGGGGCGGCGGCACAAAGGCCGCCATGGCCGGCTACGTGCCGGGGCTGCTCCCGGCCAACCGCAGCCAGGAGAAGGAGTTCGAGCAGGCCTACGAGGACGTGCTGGAGCGCTACAAAGGTGCGGCCCCGGCGGGCGGCGGCGGGCGGCCCGGATACGGGCCCGCGGCGGGGGCAGAACCGGACCGGGGCGGTCCTCGGTCCCCGGCCGGGCAGCGGGGGGATGCGGCGGCGGGGTGCTCCGGGGGGGCCCGAACCCCTACAGCCCCCCTCCCCCGCACCCCTCGGTGTCCCGGTCCGTGCCCGGTGGGAGCGGCCCCGGGGCTCCCCGCATGGGGCTCCCCCCGTGGGGTGGGGTGCTGGGGACCCAGTGCTCTGAGAACGGAGCACGGGGTCCAACCCCTCTCCCGTCCCCCCCGGGGGTACCGAGAGCCCCCCCCCGGGGCACAGGAACCCCCCCGGGTGTCCTCGGGTTCCACTCGTGGGGGCGCGGGGGGCGCGGGGCCGGCCGGTGCGGGCGGTGAGTGTGCACTTTTGGTGGCTGCGGGGAGCTGCGGGTGCTCTCCTTGGCGGCAGCGCTCCGTCTGCCCTGGCCGTGCAGGGGGCTGCTCCGGGGGGGCAGCTCCCAGCGCCCTGCCCCGCTCCAAGGAGAGCAGCCGGGTCTCCTAAAGCGCTGAGCCCCGAGGAGCAGGCGCTTGCTGTATGCCCTTCCTTTTCCTTGCACGTAGAGAAAGGGAGTGATGGATTCCCTCGGTTCGGGGGGTGCCGCTCAAACGTCCCCGCGTGGGAGCACTGTGTGGCCTCTGCTTCCATGGGGAGCAGGGAATAAAGCCCCTTCTGGTGTCTGGGCTCAGGAAGGTGCTGGGTGACGTGACCCAGCCTGTCCAGGCGTGTTATGAACCTGTGAGGGAGATGGGCAGCACAGTGCAGGGAGCCGGGGCTGGCGTGGGAAGGGTGCGCTGACACCCCGGGCTCTGCTTCGCATCACTCCTCACATCGCTTCTCCCAAATTCCAAAAGAGAAAATGAAATTGCAGCGTGCTGTGCCCTGGACTGGCTGCAGCACCAGGGGCCAGCAGCACCACGTCCCTGCTCGCCGTGTCCCCGCTCGCTGTCTCTCAGCGCCGCACCTTGCTCTGGCCACCGGTGGCTCCACTCAGCTGCGATGCTCCTGTGGTAAGGGGAGAACCTTCTCCAGGCTGCTGCGGTCGCTGTGCCAGCTGTAGGAAGCTGGTAGTCGCCTGGAAATGCCCTGCTGGTGTTGCTTATGGTCTTGTTTATGCAGCCCATTCAGCGCAGGGGAAGTGAGTGTTTATGCTGGATGAAAGCTGTCCTCTGCCTCTGCCCCTTCCTAGCTCCTGGCTCTCCTGGGACATCTCGTGCTCGCTGCGGGGCCAGGCCGGGAGTGTTGGGTTGGGGCTGCTGTCTCCAGATTCCTGGATGTGCTGCCTCTTCCTCGCTCCTCTGCAGTCCTCTGAGGGGTTCAGTTTTTCCTGCCCAGAACAAACTTTCCACTGGCTCGTCCTCTCCTGCTAATCCTGCAGGAATGGAGAACGGGCTCTAAAACGGGCTGGGCACGGGGGGTCACCGTGTGCTGGACCCGGTGCTGCCGGCACCGACCCTCGGTGCACAGGGAGCACAGGTATGGCCTTGCTCAAGCTGGGAGCTGCAGTGAGAGCTGCCAAAATGTGTGGGGGTCACCTCTGTGAGCAGAGCTGTTTGGTTAAATACCAGCTTTAAAAATTAATCTGAGCGCTGGGGCCTCTGCCTTGAGCCAGACCGGGGAGGGTCCCGGAGCTGGTGCGGTGGGCGCTGGTTTCCTGGCTACAGAGCTCGTCTCGAGCTGAAGAGCAGGGGTTAACCAGATGGCAGATCCCCGTGATTTCTTTCTTTATCAGACTCCCACTGTAGGCAGACGAGATGCTGAGCGTGATTTGGGTGTCAGGTAGGTGTTCTGCTTCAGCGCCGCTGCTCGCAGCCGGACTGCTCCCGCGCAGGTTGGTGGAAGAGGCTGGTATCAGCGCTGTGAGCTGGCGTGGGCTCTGCGCGGGGGCGCGGCTCTGTGCTGCTGCGGGGGGCTCTGCCCACCCTGGTGGTGCCCCGATCCCAGGTGGGGGTGGATGGAACGGGGCTGGGAAGCAGAGCAGGAACCGGGGGCTGTGTGGGCTCAGGTGCCTCCTCACAGTGCGCTGCGAAGCCTTGGCACCTTGGGGTGTGCTGCGTCCTCGGGGAGAGCACACTGCCTGAGCTGTGCTGTCCTGAACAGATCCAGGCACCTCTAGCTGAAAAAGCCGAAGGCTTCCTGGGGCTCGCATGGGACATCTCTAGGACCTTGGGCTCTGCCGAGAACCAGCGGTGAGTGTCCCAGAGCAGCGGGGCCGCACCCAGGAGGCTCGGCATGGCGCGGCGTGGTGCGGCTCCCAGCCCCGCTTGCCTCATTGCCGGATGGTGATGCTGTGGCACATGCCAGGACGTGCAGCGGTGCTGCTGATGGTTCCTGTGAGAATGGTGCAGGCGGTGGCGGCTGCGGTGCAGCACTCCCAGCATCGCACCTCCCAGCTGAAGCAGGGAGTGGTGGTGGAGGTTTTGGGGATGGGTCAGTCCTCGGGATGCTGCTGCAGTGGCAGAGCAGGTCGAGGGCTCCGAGCAGGAGGGAAAACCCTGGCCCGTCTCCCCGCAGGTGCCCGGCATGTCGTGTGGCTTGGTGTCCAGGGTTGGCCTCTGTTCCCAGCACACGCCACGTCCCCGTGTTTGGCAGGAGGGTGCAGGCACACCGTGTCCCTGCAGGAAATCGTGAGGCCGAGTGCGGCCCCACGGGCAGCAGCCCCAGTGCCTGCCAGCAGCACAGGCTGCGGGCGGTGCTGCCAGCCCCATGCAGGTATGGGTTGTGCTTTCTGTGCTCAGAGCACTTTAACCATTAACTAATCAACACTGGTGAGATCCTTTCTTCCAAATAATTAACTATTTTGGGAGGTCAGGGGTAGAGGTTTGCAGGTAGCGTCAGAGGATCCCCTTCTTTCCTGTCCTTGCCTTCTCTTCCTTCTCCGCAGTGCCACGCGTGTGGCCTGACGTGTTTGCACGGGGGCAGCAGTGGTGGTGTGTCAGCAAGTCTGTGTGAGCTCGCTTGGTGCGAGGGAGGGGACGTCTGCCCCGGGGCTGGAGGAGAGCGGGGCACAATGGTGGCGTGGATGAAGCAGAGCGTGTTGGAGCCCTCCTTGTGGCAGGCAGCCCGGCTGGTCCTCGCCATCTCCAAACCAGCTGTTTTTTTCCCAGTAGTCTTGTTTTCTGCTGCATGAAACATAACTGGAGGTTGTATGTCCAGGTCTCACCTGCGCCCCAGTGTGGGGGTCTTGGGCTGGAGGCAGCACTCCCAGCAGCGGGGATCAGCACCATGACCGCCTGCGTCGCTGCGCGGGGCCGTGTCCTGCCGCGGGGCAGCTGCCGTTGCGATTCCGTTGTACTAAGATAAACATCATTCCTTGGTGGTGATGAGCGGGCTGCACGAGGTCTCCGCAGCCTGCCAGCGCCCCGGTGGGACGGGTGGTGTGGCAGTGAGTCCTTGCTGTGGGAGGAAGCCCTTCTTCTTCCTCTCCAAGGCCCGGGAGGGGGAGGCTGGGTGCTGCCGCCCCGCTGGGGTTGCTGCTGTGGGCAGCTCCGTTGTGTGCTGCAGCCGTGTCCTCCTGGGCCCTTCCCGGAGTGCTCTGGCTGCCCTGAGCCCATTAGACTTCTACCACTGGGCCCGATGACATTTTGGGAGGCACGGGGTGGTGCTGGCCTCCCTGGTGCTGAGGGGGGCTGGACACCCAGGGGGTCTAAGGGAGGTGGTGCGGTGCCTGGGCCGCTGCTGGAGCCGGCTGCCCACGTGGCTTTTGTTTGTGGCTGAGGTGGAAGCTGGGCTCGTGGTGCAAGATGCTGTTTTGCTCGCGTTTGTTTTGGACAACAGGGAAATGAAGCTGGTGGTTTTTCTGGTGGCAGGACCCACCCTGCCTTGCCTGGCCAGGTTTTTGCTGCCTTTGCAGTGCAGTCATCGTCGGCACGTGACGGCGCCTCCCGAGCTCCTCTCCCGCGCCTGGCGAAGGCTTGCTTGGCCGGGAGGCTTGTGGCCTCCCTCCTGCGGCTGACCACCGGCCCCAGAACCTGTTCCACGCGGATGGCAGCGATTGAAATTGTGACCAGCTTTGTGTCACCCCGCTCAGAAACAGCAGCTGTGGCTATGGGAGCCGGGCTGAGCACTGCCGTGGGGCGTCGAGGGACTGCTGGCTGCTCCTCGCTGCTTCTCTGCTGTTTTCCAGGGGAGCTGCTGGTCTGGGGAGAAACGCCCTGGGGAGCCTGGGGCTGTCACCGCCAGAGTGGGGCGGCAGCGCTGCGGTCACCTCCGGCACGGGTGCCGCTGGGGGCGAGGACGTGCCACGCCGGTACCTGGTGCAGGGAGCCTTTGATCTCATTTCAGCAGCAGGTTGGAGGGACTGCGCAGTCTGGGGTGCTCAGAGCATGGCCCGTGGTGTTTTCTTGCTCCTTTTTTAGGTGGTGTGGCACTGTTTGTGTCAGTTTGCCTCCAAGCCTTTTCCTCCTTGGCTCGGCTTCGGTAAGGCTGAGATCTCCGACCTCTGTCTGCTGGTCTGCGGCCAAGCTCCTTCCCAGGCTGGTCTCGTTTGTGTCAACTAAGTTTAGACTGCAGTGGACATACCAGGGCTGATGCCAGCAGGAAGAAACTGCTCCAGTCTCCCAGGGAGAAGCATAAAAAGAGGATTTTTTTTTTCTGCTCATTCCTGGAAGTGTTCTAACAGCATTGTTTGAATACCGGGGTGATTGATCCCTTTGCGTGCACCTAAAACAGATAAAATCCGGCCTGTGGAGACACAGGGGGGGCTTGGGTTCTGAGTCCCCTCTGTCTCTGCGGGAGCACTCCAGCTCCTCCTGAGCCGTGGGGGCTCTGTTCAGTACTGGGGTGGTGCTGGGGTGAGCTGAAGCCCCTGGTCTGAGCCCTGGGTAGGGGTTGTGACTGCCAGCACTGCAGTTCGGCAGGGATGACCGGGGCACTGTCGGCTTGCATCCATCGCGTCCCCAGGAAGGAGCAAAATGCATCCTCGGTACTGTTCCCTGGGGGTTGTTTCTGCCAGCAGCACTTGCCGTGTGCTGGGGAGCACGAGGGCAGGGCTGTCTGATGCCTGGTGCCGGCTCGCCTCTTGGCAGGTCTTTAAAATGGTGCGGGGGGCACAGGGCTCAGCTCCCAGCACCTCGCAGGGATCCGCGCCAGGGCCGGATCCTGGCAGCTCGGCTCTGTTTTGCAGGGCAGGTGAGGCAAGAGCTGCCTGCGGGGCGAGGAGGGGCAGCGGCGGTGGGTGTGATGGCTGGGGAGTGGTGGGAGCCATAATTACGGGGCTGGGCCTCCCGTCCCCTGCGCTGTGTGTCCCTGCCCAGCACGGCCGTGCACAGCGGGGCTCCGCGGGCAGGATGTGTGCACCGGCTCCCCTCCTTGCCACGTGCTGGTGGGTGAGCAGGAGCGTGCTGCCCTTGCTCTGTGTGCTCGGTGGTCCTGATCCCTGCCCTGCTGTCCCCAAGGGCACCTGGTCCCTGCCTGGTGCTGCCCTGGAGGTCCCGCATCCCCAGCAGCTGGGCTTGCAGCGTGTGCAGAGTGCTGGCCTCCAGCTCCTCTTCCTTCCTTCCTTCCTTCCTTCCTCTAGCCTTGCTGGAACCCCAGATTTGATGTCTCAGCACTGCCCTGGCTTGTCTGGGGGGACCGGGCCTGCAGCCAGGGCTTGGGGATGTGCAAACAGCTCCAGGCTGGGGGGGGGGGGAGCCCCCATTGGGGAGCGCTGCCTCCAGAAGGCAGTGTGTGCAGAGGATGTTTGTGTTAATGAGTTGGGAAGTTTCGCTTCCAAGCCCATGTCGTGGGGTTTTCTGCGTGCGGATGAATCCCATCCGGCTCGGGGGCCGGGGCGGAGGATCTCCAGCGCAGGCTTCCCGCAGGCGAGGCGGCAATGTGGGGTCTGGGCCCCCAGATTTGGTGTGTCCCCGGCCGGGGCCGTGCCGAGGTGAGCCCTCGGATGTGGTCCCAGGTGTCCCCTGCCTCTGGGGCAGATAAGCCCCGCGGTTCCTGGAAGGGGCAGCGTGGGGAAGCTGCTGGGCAAGGTGCCCCCTGAGATCTCGGGCGAGGAGCAGGATGCTGCTTGTGGTGGCTGGGTGCCAGGAGGGGCTGGTGCCCTCTCGCCGTCAGGGAGAGGTGTGAGCAGGGAATTAGCTGTGATGATGGGGCAGCCTGCAGCTTTGGGGAGCGTGTGTTGTGGGACCAGGAGCTTGTGCGTGCTGGGTCCCCGCGGGCACAGTGTTGCAGCTCCAGGAGTTCCCATCTGCCCCTTAATTTCCCCTGTTTTATCAGCAATCCAGATCAGTCGGTTCTGGGCTGCTGGCTGGGGCTCTGCGAGGGCACGATGACTGTTCCTTGTTGTTTCCCTGTGAATTAAACCTGGCTGCCTCCTTTTCTCATTTCCTGTTTGCTCCTGTTGCCCTGCCGTGCTCTCGCAGTCCCCTGCCCGGGGCCACGGCACACACGGGGCTGTGTGCGCTGCCTGCCCCGCTCGTGGCACAGGCAGGAGTGTCCCTTGCTGTGGTGGGGCCCCGGTCCTGCTGCCATCCCTGGGCGTGTCTCCTCTCCTCCCTGTGCCTCGTTTTTCCCCATTTGCAGCTCGGGCCTTGAGGATGGTGGCCCATGGAGCGTTTTTCAGTGTGGGAAGCTCTGCCAGCCTCCCACTGGCAGAGGATGCTGTTTCGCTCTGTGTCCCCTGCACCGCCTCGTTCCCTCCTCTCCCGGCCGTTCTCTCACTTGCCCAGGACTCAGACCCTGAACCCGCTTGTTCGCAGGGGCAGAAGGGCAAAGTCCCCCTCTGCCACGTCCCTCCCCTGTGCCTCTCTCCAGCTCAGCTAAGGGTACAACTTCTGTCTTTTTTTATTGCTAGCGGTAAAATGTCCACAGCAGGTTGCTGTTCTGGCCCTCCAGAAATGCTTTTGCCAGCAGCTTATTTTTCCCTGCAGGAAGCTGGATACGAGGGCTCCTGCGCCAGCGGAGCTTGCGCTGACCTTGGGCAGTTTTGCTACATGAGGCGTCCGTGCGGCGACCCAGAGGGAGCTCCTCCCGTTTGTGCTGGCCAGGCCAGGCCCTGGCTGTCGTCTGCGCTACCCCGGCTGTGCACAGCGGCCCTGCTCGGGTGGGCTGCGGGCAGGCGAGCAGTGCCGGAGCACCTCGACACATCTCCTCGCTGTGCTCGTGGCCACAGCCAGCCCGTGTTCCCGGTTTGGAGGCCGTCTGGTCGATGTGACGCCCGTGCAGTGATGGCCACGTTCCTGCTGCAGGAAAACAAACGTGCCCCGGGCTTGTTCCCGTCACTGCAGCAGGTCGTGCATCTGTGCCCTGGGTCTGGCGGCGTCCTTGGTGCGGTGTGAGCCACTCTGCCCCGCAGCAGGTCCCTGTCCCGCATGCAGGTGGCTCATGTACACGTAGGGGCAAACCTGTGCTGGGCGCTGCGGTGGGAGCACGGGCTGGCAGTGACGGCCAGCACGCAAAGGTCTCAGTGCGGGCGGCTCCAGACGCTGCACGTGGAGACATTTCATCCTCTCTGGCTGCTTGGGATTCTTGGGATTCTTGCTGCAAGGGGCAGTTGTTGGGCTGGAGAGGTTGGGATTCCGCGGCCAGGCAGACAGCCGGGGCACAGCGGCTGTCCCGGGAGCTGCGGGCTCCCTCTGTGCTCCATCCCCACTGGCTCTCCTGTCCCAGCCGTGCAGCTCTGGGCCAGCTGGAGCGATCCGCCACAGGCCGGGGATTCCTGGCGTTCCCGGCAGGGAGAGGAGCCGGGATGCTGGAAATGGATCCGGCACGCGTCAGATCTGTGCCTCCTTAATGCCATCGGGGCGGGAGGAGAGGGACTCGGCGTTCCTCCTCTTCCCAGCCCCGTGGGGCGAGGATGCAGGCGCTAGGGCTGGCTGCCGTGGCTCACCCCTTTTATCTCCCCAGAAAGACAAAAAAAGGTGTCGGGGCTGGGGGGACAGCCACGGATCCTGGTGGGAGCCAGGGCATTGACAGCAATGGCCAAGCCCACTGCGTCCCCTCCTGTGCCTGGGGTTTCGGTTCCGCTGGAGCGGCAGCTTGCCTGCTGGGCCTGATGTCCGATCTCTCCCCTTTCCCAGGCAGGGATGAAAATAAATGAAAAGGGGCGGCTCAGCAGCTGGTCTGGCAGCATCGCCTGCTGCCTCTCGCCGGGCTTTGTTCCCCGCTCCAGCGCTTGGCACGGGGGTGATGGAGAGAAGGTGGCTGAGCACTGGTGTGGCTTTGTGCCGCTGCTGGGGGGCGTTCAGGCAGCCTGCAGGGGATGGGGTCCCCTGTGGCAGCCTGGGCTCTGCGGGGTGCCTGGGGACAGTGGGGACAGTGGGACCCTGGAGGAGGCTGCACCCCTGCTTTCTGCCCTATGTTCCTGGTTCCCTTCTCACAGCCCCTTTGTCAGCAAGAAGCAGCTTTTTTTTTCTTTTTTTCTTTTTTTTTTTTCCCCAGAGGAAAATTCCATTGTGCTATTTTTAGTGGTGACAGCTCGGCTTCTTGCAGCAACTTTACTCTGCTCCTTGCTCTGCCCGCAGGCAGCTGGGGGGTCCCTGGGTGTGGGGGCTGTGGAGGGCTGTGGTGTGCATGCAGGTGGAGGCTGTGTCAAGGCGCGGTGCCGATGAAGCGCTTCTGGCTCCAGCTGTGCGTGGAGATCCTTGGCAGAGCCCGGCACAGCCGTGCATGGGCTGTTCCACGTGGCTGCACACCGGCGGTCAGGTCTGCTTCCTCTCACTAGGATGAATGAACTCCTGTCCCGACTGCGGGTCGATAAATCCCCCGGGGCTGGGGCAGCTCCCCCAGAATCGGCATTGCCCCTGCCCTGGCTGTGCTGAGCTGGCAGCAGGGGGCCGTGGGTGCAGGTTGTGCCGGGGGGGAGAGGTGTAATCCAAGCCCTCCATCTCCATGGCCGCTGTCCCCCTCGGAGAGATGGGAGCAATTTAGGTTCTTGGGTTCCTGGACAAACAGCTGTCGGGAGCAAAGTGGCAACTGGCCTTCGGAGCTCGCTTGGTTGGGAAAGGAAACCAATACGCCTGGGTGTGCGTCCGTCCCTGGAGAGGTGCGTGTCTGTCTGCGGTGCTGGGAGGAGCAGGGCCGCCAGCACAGCGGGTCCCCGTGTCCTGCTTGTGGTCGCCTGGCTGGGCAAACTGGTTCTATGGACAGGTGTGGGTGACGTGGGGATCGGCTCAGGGTGCTGCTCGCTCCGTGGATGGGTGCCTGTGCTGTCCCCAAACATCAGGCTGTGGCTGGGAGGGAGCCAGGGATTCGGCACAGGGGTGCCCGTGGTGGCTGCGTGGCACAGGCGGGTGTGAGCCCTGCCGGGAGGTGCCAGTCCTGGTAAATCTTGGCCGGGCAGATCCTACAAGGGCTGTGCGGTGGGTCTTGCTCAACCCGCTGAAATCTCTTGGGACAGGTGATAGCAGAACAATGCAATCCACCACCGCGAGGGCTGCGTTTCACCACCGCTCCCTCCCGTGTCGCGCACCCCCTGCTCGCTTTGCAGAGCCGGTGCTGCTGCCGATGGACACCAGGATGTGGTGGTGTCGACTCCCCAAGCAAAGGCACATCCGAGAGCGCTGCCCAAGTTTGCATGGGGCTCCCCAGAATGGCTTCTCGTTAATTAGTAGTCCTTAATTTGCCAGAAGAGCAGTGCCATTCCCGGTGGAGGCCCCTTCCACCACGGGGCCGGTACCGTGTGCTGCTGCCTTGCTCTGGGATCACACTGGGCTGGTTTGTGCTGCCAGCACAACTTTTAAAACAAGTAAATCTCCTTTGGGGTTTTGTAACCGCCTCGTGGGTGGCACTCAGCTCCTTGTGGCACATGGGGAGCCAGGGCCTGGTGTGAGCAAAGCATCGAGGCCAAAGGCCTCGGGAGCCCAGCGCCATGGGGTCTTTGTGGGGCACCTGGGTTCGGGGCAGCCCAGGTGGTGTTTGTGGCTCACTAAGTGTGTTTCCCTGTCCGCTGCTGTCCTGCCTGCAAGTCTTGCAGGGCTTTTTTGTTCCCCTCCCAGCGCTCTCGCTGTGCTGAGCTCCTTGCCTGAAATATCCGCAGGACACACAATCCCCGGGACCCCCAGCCCCGGGGGCAGGTGGTGGGAGCCGGCTGTGGAGCTGCCGGCTCATTTGCAAAAAGGGGGGTGGCTTGGGCAGGGGGGAGGTTTGAGCAGAGATCATCGAATAAGGAGAGGCAGGGCTGGGCTGCGGGTGGCCAAAGGGCAGCGGCGGCAGGGCGAGCGCGGGTGGCTGCATGGTGCCGGCGCCCCGATGCCTCCCAGCTGAGCAGCGGGGCAGTCCGGCAGGACGATGAACGTGGACAAGTACAAGAAGTTCCTGGATGGCCTCAACACCCTGAAAGGTATGCCAGCCCTCCTCGGACTGGGGGGGCAGAGCTGCTCCCAAGCTGTGTCTGTGCTCCGTGGCGGGGTGGGGAGCTGCCCGTGGGGGTCCCGGCTGTTCCCCTGCCCTTCCTCAGGCTCCGGCACAGCCCTGCCCGTTGCATCCTCCAGGGACTTCGGGCTGTACCTGGCTCCCGTGGAGACAGACGTGGCCTTTCTGTGGACAGGCGCCTGGGAGAGGCTGGGCCTTCCGTGGCTCTGCTTCACTTCCCTGTTTTGTCTTTGCTTTGGGCATTTAACAGCATATCTAGGCACAAAGCAAGCCGCGATGGCTAGCCTAGCACTGTACAGAGCACAGGAAGTGGAAGCTGAATTGCAAATAACAATAGAAAAAGAAATTGAGCTCAAAATCAGCCCTTTGAGGGGAGGGGACCCAACTGCAACTCTTGTGGCTTGGGTTCAGGTGTTCATCTCTGCAGTGCCTGGCCGTGGGTGCGGGGTGGCACCTTGCTGCAGGTAGGGGCTGGCAGCACCTGCATGCAGACCGGTCTGTTTTTCATTTTTTCCTCCCCATTCTTCCATTCCCAAATCCTTTTCCCTGCTGCTCTGCTTTCCCCTGCCTCTCCCCGGGGAGCTGGTTGCGACACCTGATCGCGTGGCTGGCGGCTGGCAGGGCGGCCGGCCCCGCTCCGGCCAGCAGCGAGCCCTGGCTGCGGGCAGGGCGAGGGCAGGAGGGCGGCTCGGGCGCTCTGCTGCGGCACGGCAGGAGCCTAAATCTGCTGGGGGTTTGGGGTGGATCCGGTGGCTTTTGTCTTGGTGCAGCTCCTCCACCCACAGCACCTCTCTCTGCTGGCAGTGTTTCCCTTCCCTAGGAGCCTGTGATGTTTTTTCTCAGAGCAGTTTTTTGCTCAGGGACTCGCAGCTGGCCTCATCCTGCTGCAGGCAGGTACTGGGACTCGCCTGCTGGAAGGACGGTGCCGTGGGAGGGGAAAGGAGAAAGCAGCTGGGATGGCGTCACCTGGCAGCTAATAACACTTAGTGGCCTGCTGCTCCTTACAGCGCTGCCTTGGTGCAGCTGGGCTTTACAGCTGATCCTGCCGTGTGACAGAGGTGAATCGATTCGATGTTTAATTTAGCAGGGAGCCAAGGGAGTTGTCACCCGGCCGCCTGGCGGCCTCCCCACCCTCCTGCCGGCGACGCCGAGCGGGGCTGGTGCAGGGGGTTAATCCTGGTGCTCCTGGGCTGCTCCGTGCCTGACAGCTGCCCTGAGCTATCGTGTCCGGGAGTAACGTAATTCACTTTCTTATGCTGGTGCGGTGTCCGTCATACATTTTTCGTGAGCCTTGCTGCAGCTGGCATGGGGAATCAATGTAAAAGGAGCCTGGCGTTGCTGTGCGCCGTGCCGGGGAGGCGGCTGGCTCTGTCCCGCGGCCACATTTGTCCCCGTGTCTTCAGTGCTGGAGCGGCCTCACCCCCTCAGCCACCCCCTTTACCCACTGCCCGTGGTCTGCCCCTTGCTTCTGGCTTCATTCTGGGTTGGCTTCTGCTCGGGATCTGGGCTTGGCTGCGATGGAGGGGAAGACATGGTTGGTCAGAATGTGCTCTGTGCTTTGGGTGCCCGCGGTGTCCCCACAGTGTCCCCGTGAGGCAGCCCTGGTGTTGGCAAGCTCCCGCCCTCGGTCTGGGGCTGTGGAGGTTTTGTGCCCTGTCTCCAGCTGCAGCTCTGTGACTTTTGCTGCGAGCGTTGCATGCCATGCAGCCAAGGTGACATTGTGAATAGTCACTGTGAGGCTGCAGGAGCTGATCTGGCAGCTCGTCCCTATCCAGGTGCTGCCCAAAGCCCTGCCTGCATCTCACGAGTGTCTGCTGGGCTCTCTGGGGCGATGCCGGCTTGCTTTCTCTCACCAACCACACCTACCGCAGCCCTTTGCAGCTTTAATTCAGGAGCTGGGAGACGGGAGGGAGCCCCTTTGTGTGCAGGGGCAGGGGGACGTCAGGGTCCTCGGGGGGCCAGGAGGCTCCGAGTGGCACAGGCAGTCCCTGGCGCTGGCTGAGCGCTTCCCCGAGCGCCTGAGCGTGGACGAGGTGCTCGCCTTTGTGCAGACGCCGGGCGCGGTTAGCTGGTGTGGAGATGGCTGCGGCGTGCCTGTCGCTGCGATGCTTTGGCGCTGGCTGTGGCTGAGTGTGCTCCTCAGCTCCAAAAGCAGCCCCAGGCGGGCTCCCCTTGAGCTGCAGGCTTGGACAAAGCTGGTGGAAGGCAAGGCTTTATTGCCGGAGAGGATTCTTAGCCCCTGCCTCCCCCCCCCCGTCTCTATTCAGCTCCCCAGGGAGGTGCAGGCAGCAGCGGATATTGGAGCTGGGGCCGTTTCATATGTAAATGCTGGGTGTGCAAGTGCAGGGCCTGAGCCCCGGCAGAGTGCCAGCAGCCGTGCCACGGCCCGGCGGGGGCCTTGGAGGGCGTCCCGTGCCCCTGGGCACACAGGGACCGAACGGCGCTGTCAGCTCTCCCCTTCCCTTGGGCCAGGGGCAGAGGATGCTGCTGGGGGCTGCCCCCGGGGCTCAGCCCTGGGTGGAAGGGAAACGGGCTTCTCCTTGGCTGTGCTTCGTGCTCTTGAGCTGGGGTCATTTTGGGGAGTGGATGAGATAAAGTGGGTCACCCCGCCTGGCCTCAGAGCTTCCTGTCTCGGGTTTCCCTGGGCAGCAGGCTGTTGCGGCCCCAAGGTGACGAGAGCCTTAGGCTCGGCTCAGGAAACCCATTTGATTACAAATTTATTGCTGGGTTAATTTTATCCGTGGCATGACGACGGCTGGTTTCGCTTTCTTGGAAGCTTGTTGTTTACTTGGCAGCCAGATAAAATCCAGCATCTTCTTGGCCTTCTCTGCGTGCTCGGGCTAATCTCCCTGCTTCATCTGACCTTGCTGTTGGCACGTGCTTTCCCCAGGGGAACCGAGCTCAGATTTTGCCCATGGCAAGGCATCCTCGAGTGGACCTCTGCTCCTTCTCACACCAGCATGTGTGTGACCGGTGCCTGCAGGGCTGCTCCTGCCAGCAGCCAAGGGACCTGGTGATGGCAGTGCCAGCTCGGGGGCTGCGGTCCAGCCGGAGCCACTCTTGGTGCTGTCTCGCCTGCGTGGAAGGGAACAGCTCTCCGGCAGAAACCTTCTCGTGCCTTCGGTCTCTACGGCTGCTGCTGGAGCTGCCTGCAGGTGCCCGGCTGGAGCTGGAGGCCCCGCACCGTGCACGACTTGGCGTGCTGGGAGCAGGGCTGTGGGGGATGCTCCTACTGTGTTTAACGGAGTACCCACAAAACAGCGGTGCTGCTTCTGCTGCTGAGCTCCTAAACCCCCAGACGGGTTCCCAGCTCCGCTGGCTGCCTTTGTAGTGGTGACACCCTGGGTGTGTGCCGCGCGGCCGTGGCAGTGGCTCTGAGGGGTTCTGTGTGTCCTGGCTGCGTGCAAACCCGGCAGTAGCATGGTGGGTGAGGCATGGGGTGTAGAAATGAGGCCCCTGCAAGCTTTTGGAGTGCAGGAGAGGCTGAAACCATCCCTCCTGCTGCTCCCGGACTGGCTGGTGAGGGGTCATCTGGGACCCTTCTGCTGGGGGACACAGGCCTAGGCTGACCTGGTGGGTTTCTGCCATAAAAACCAGGTATTTGTAACAAGGCAGCCCTGCCGGCGGGAGGGAGGCATGGGGCATTGCAGCAGGCGGCACGAGCCGAGCCCTGCCCTGGTGCCGGCGTGGTGCCCGCGGCTGTCCCTGCGTGTTGCCGTTTGCTTCCATCCCCTCACGTGATGGTTTCCCTGCGCTGGGGCCGCCCAAGGTGGCCGGGGGTGATAAGGGCACCAGGGCCACCATCTGCCCTCGGCACCGCAGGCGGGGGCCCGGGCGGGTTTCAGTTCCGTGTTGGGGATGTCCCTGCCGAGTGGGGACAAGGGGTGAAGTGTCCGGGTGGTGATGGCATTCGGGGTGTTTGTCAGAGCAGAGATGAAATCCAGGGTGTGAGTGGCGTGGGCGCATGGGGAGCGCTCGTGCACGTCCCCTGCCGGGGCTAGCGGGCAGCCGTGGGCCCTGGTGGCAGCGGAGACAGTCCTGGGAGCTGGGCCCTGGGGCTCTGTAGTGCTCCCAGCACATCCAACAGAGCCAGAGATGGCTTTTTGCTCCTGGAAGGTCCAGCTGAGCCCTCTTAAGAGCATCTTAAGGGATTGGGCTGAGCTGGTGGGATCCAGCAGCCATCTCTGATGCCTGGTGCCGTGCTGGTGCTTTAACAAAGCAGGCAGAGAAAAGTCAGGAACTGGATTATTTCATTTGGTTTTTAGTGGGGATTAAATTTCTCTGTGGGAGAGAGCAGGTCTCTAGGGAACAGAGGTCCCAGGCCCCTGCCTCCCCCTGTTCTTCTAATCCCAAATTCCTCTCTGCGGCTGCACTTCAAGGCCTGGTTCATTACGGAGCCGCCTGCAGCAGCTGGAGCTGAAACCATTTCTGTGGCACAGCCGCATCCAGCCCCTGCCGGGTGCTCAGGTGCCGTGCACGGCAGGAGCAGGGCTCCGGTGCTGAAGCGTGGCTGTGGCGGTCCTGCCACTCAGAGGGTGGCCGGGCAGGTTGCGAGGACGGGGCCGCTGTGGCTGCGGGACGGGAGCTCTGCATGTCCTGGTCCCATCCTCGGCACCCGGGGTGCTGGGACCCCCCCCCATGGCTCCACTGGGGGTACGGGCACAGCGCCTCACTCCCACCCGTCGTCTCCCTCCCGGCACTAATCCTGTTCCACGCCGTGTAGTTGGGAGATCTGATGAGATCAAGGTTGTCTGCCTGCCCTCTATTTATAGACAAAAAGGAGCGAATTTGCCGCTTGGCTCTCTTTGACCTCAATTTTAAGACAGGCTTTGCACACCTCGTGTCCCACGAGCTGCCGTAGTTCCTATTTGTGCCCCAGTGCCTGTCAAGCCCTGTGCAGGGGGCGGCTTTGTGGTGCACGGCCAGTGCGGGTTCTCCCCATTCCCTGCTTTTCAGCACCACTCACAGGCAAACGGGGATCGGCGTGGGGCCGGGGGCAGCCCGCAGGGCCCGGTTGCTGTGTGGAGCCCTGTGTAAATGCGCCGCGGGCCCCCGCAACCAGCACAAAGCACGGATAGTTCCCGCTAGCCCAACGTTTTCGTATTTCCCCTGCTGCCAAGAAGCATTCGGTTGGCGTTAGAATAACAAGCCTGTTTGCGGAGACACCAGGCCTTTTGTTAAGCCGGCAGAAAAGGGGTTTTGATTCAGGAGGCCTCTCCCCCCGCTGGCTTTCCTGCTTCCTAAGCTGCTGTGGGAAGCGCAGAGCCTGGCCTTGAGCGGCCCTGAGCTGGCGGCTGGGGCTCGCTGCGTCCTGCCGGGGTTTGTCCGTCCCACCAGGGGCTGTCTGTCCGGCACGGCCCCGGCACCGCATCCAGCCCTGAGCCATGCCCCGTGCGTCCTGCTGGGGCTTCAGTGGGGGGTTCCTCCAGGAGCGGGTGTAGGATGCGGCCCTGGCCCAGGCTGCTCGCTGCCGCCACGGCCTCAGCCCAGTGCTGTGGGTTTGATTCCCGTGTCGCACCCCACGGATAGCGGGGTGTGCTGGGAAGCACTGAGCCGGTGTTTACCCAGTGCGCAGACGGTGGCTCCGTGGAGGTGTGCTGTCCCCGTGGCTGCAGGGCTAGGGAGGGACCCGGAGATGGCATCGGCTTCCTCGTCCTCCCCCGTCCTGGGAACGGAGCCACCTTGCCGTGTCAGCACAAGCCCCTGGGAAAGCGTGGAAGCGCACGTCCCATGGGTGTGCAGGCGAGCCATGGCTGCAGCTGAACATGGGGCAGAGCGGCAGGGCTGTGGCGCTGGTGGGACCCTGGGGCTGCTTCGTGCCCCCTGCCTGGAAAAAGCCCCCTGTGGGGTTCTCCCCGTCCCCCTGCTTCGCCCAGCAGCAGACCCGGCTCCCTCCTGCCCCATGCCGCAGGGCCGTGCCACTGGTGCTCCGGGCTTGGCGCTCCCCTGCTGCCTGGTGAGCGGCCGTGAGGTTCCCGGCACTGTTTGATGAGCAAGCCCAGTGCGGCTCCCTGCCAGCGCCCTCGCAGGGGTGACAAACCCAGGGAGGCTTCTCAGAAGTGGGAAGCGATGAGACAGTGCCTGAACCGCTGCGTCAGCATCAGGCCAACGGCCTCAGTGGTAATCTGGGAACGCTGGCAGGCGGCGGGTGGATGGAGGCTGTTAACACGGGGAGAGGAGCGGTGAGATCACCCTCAGCACCTATGCTGCGTGACGTTCCTGGTTTCCTGCCACGGGGAGGGTTGGGAAGCATAGGCGGCATTTGAGGGCTTCCATGGCCCATCCTAGCACCGTGGGGTGCTGCATCACGTGCGTCCAGCTTGTGCAGCTGGTGGCTTTGCCAGAGGGGGCCTCCTTAGGTCCGTGCCATGCAGCCTGCTGCTGGAGAGGGGCTCTCATGCCATAGGGGGCTCCTGGAGGGGAGGATGCAGTGCTGGCACCTAATGGCCCCGTGGAAAGCTGCTGAATCTGGGTCACCAAAAAGTGAATTTCACCAAGAAAAGGAGGCTGGGGTTCTGTGCCATTGCCTCTGGGGATGCCGGCTGCTCTTGTTCCTGCTCTGGTTTAGGAGCTGCAGGAGGTTGGGAGCAGCTCTCCTGCCTCCCCGCTGGGACGTGCTCGCTGCAGATGCAAAGGGAAACAAACACTCTCCTCCCGAGGTGTTTGAGTCCCTTCAGGCCCCGGGCTGGAGGTGCCAGCCCAAGGGTTAACGGTGAGCCTTGCTCCTGGGGAATGATTAAGCCGTGAGCAGGTGGCAGCTCAGCTCTGCTGTTTGCTTTGCAGAATGAGAGCCAGCAGCCATAATGTTTGCTTCCAGCTTCTCTCTGCCCTCCCATCCACTGCTCACAGGGGCAGTGTCAGGGCTGTCCCCCCTGCAGCCAGTGCCAACCTTTCTGCTGCTCGCTGTCCTGGCTCAGCACCCCCGGACCGGGGCACCGGCAGCTGCAGTCACACAGCCCATCGATGGGGGCAGGTCTGGGTTGGGAAGGGAAGTCTTTTTTGCGATGTAATTACTATTTTGGTGCCCAGACGTCTGCTGGAAAGGGGAACATCTCCGTTGTTATCACCGGCACTTCCTTTTCTGAGTTCCTTGGAGCTCAGATTTTGCTGCTGACAGTGTGGCGGGGCCGGAGGCTTCCTAGTGCAACTCCCTTATCACTGCCGCAGCCGTGTCCAGGGGCCCTTTGGCGGAGCGGGGCCCCTCTGCAGAGGTGGCTGTGGTTAAACATTCACTCGGGATGCCCTCTCTGTGCGGCTGCAGGTTGGAGGCCTCAGTCTTGGGCTGATGCTGAGCAGTCCTGGGCCGAGTTGGACTTCCCGTTACCCGTGGGTCCAGCCCAGCTCGTGGCTCTGTGGCTCCTTTGGAGAGTTGTGCAGTGACAGGAGGTGACAGCAGGGCACCTGAAGCCTCAGTCCTTGCACAGGCGGCTCTCCCAAGACAAAACCCTTGCTTGATGCCCACCAGGACTTGTGGGGTTGGCTCTTACGGAAACGTTGCTGCCAGGGAAGTTTTCCAGTCCCGTCCCCTGAGACCGTTTGCAGCCCTGAGTTCGGCTGAGGGGACGGCGCAGGCTCATTCCCGTCCCTCCCAGCTCAGCCGGGTGCCACATGAGGGCTCCTGGGTGATGAAAGCATGAAGGAAACGCTTAGCACGGGGAACGCTCCTGCTGCCGCCTGGCACGTTTTGGGAACCAGAGGCTTTGCCCGCACAGGCCGGAGCCGGTGATTCACCTGCAGCGGGAGCAGTGTTCAAAGCGGAGGCAGCGCCGGGGAGGAGCCAGCCGTGCTGGGCAGTGCCGGGAGCCGCCACCTGCCCGTTCCGCCTTGTTTTTCACAGCCCAGATCAGAAGAAACGTCATCTTTGTTCTTGCTTCCCTCTCCCAGGGCTCCGGCGCCGAGGGCAGGGTGGAGCAAGCCCCGCGCCTGCCGGGGCCCTGCCTGTGCTTGCCGCCGCGGGTGCGCCTGGCCGGCAGCTCGCCGCAAGCACGCGCCCTGTGCGCAGCGGCCAGCACCGCGTCTCCCTGGGCTGCCTGCCTGGTGCGCCCGTGTTCGCCGCCCTTTCCAAGGACAGCCGTGCTGATGGCGTGATGCCGTGGGTCTGGCTGCCCTCTGGGAGAAGCTGCCCGTGGCGTGGGGAGACGTGGAGCCTGTCTGAGCCCGCTCTGAGCAGCGTTTGCTCCCACCCCCCGCGGTGCTGAGAGTTGGAGGGGTGCGGTCATGCAGAGCGTAACGGATACATTTTGGAGTTCCTTGTGTGAGAGATGTGATGTGGTGGTGTGGGCACAGCACCTGCCTCTGGGGGGTGAGGTTTGGGTGCAGCAGCTCTTCCTGGGCTTTGCTCGGTTGGTGCCTCGGTGTGGCTGGAGCTGCGCCCCCGTGCTCCTCGCTGCTGCCTTGGAGCAGGCCCTGCCACGAGGGCCCAGCTGTGGTTCGCCTTGGGATTCCTGATCCAGAACTCCAGAATCTCAGAGGGTTCTTTTGCTCCTTTCCAGTATCAAACTGCTGCCGTAAATGACCAAGATTTGTTTTTGGAACTCCCAGAAAACAGAAAAAAAACAACAGAAAGGAAAAAGCATCACAGAGGAAGCACGGCAGGAAGCGTGGGTCTTGTACTAGGGTCATGCGTTTGGGCGTGCTCAGCACTGCCATCAGCCGGCCCCTCCATCCTCTGCCTGCCGTGTGCTGACCCCACAGGCTGTGCACCCCTTCCCCTCCCTGTTCAGAGCACAGAAACCCCATTGGAAAACCCACACAGCGTTGTTGCCACCCTCCTGGCAGGTTCCCAGAGCTCCCTGTTGAGCCTGCAGCCCCTGTCCTGTCCAGCGTTGCTTGCTGTAGGAGATGGAGGGGATTTTTATGGGCTTGGTGTGTAGGGAACATCACAAAGGGCTGTTGGCTCCCTGCGGTGCAGACAAGCTGATGTGAACCCTTAGGGCCCCGGGACAGGCTTAGCGGGGTGCTGACCCCCTGCCCTATGGGGCCCTGGGTGCTTCCCATGCCCAGTGCCAGCAGCTTTTGGGCCAGCTCTGGTCTCGTTGCTGTCAGAGCCGAGCACTTTGGTGTTTCCACAGTGCCACCTGGCTGCCACCTCCCGGGAGGCCGCAGTGTCCCGGGGATGGAGGAGCATCCCCATGGCATCGCCTGCCCTGGTGCCGGGGTGTGGTGCCCCGAGCAGCGCGGGACACGGAGGTGCTGCTGCCCGGTGACTTCCCCAGTCATATAAGGAGATGCCGGAGCCGGCAGCCGCTGTGGCGCAGCATTACTCACCGGGGAGGCTCACGGCGAGGGGGGGCTCGGCCCCCTGCGTGATGCCTCTGCCCTGAGCCAGCCGTGACTCAGCTCCGGGCCCTGCTGCGGCCAGGACGTGGCCGTGGGGATGGGGGACGGGGTGCGTGGGGTGGCTTCGCCCCTCTCTGGGCTCAGCGTTGGGCAGGTCTGTGCCCCCTGGGGGGCAGGACGGGACCCGCCTCGCAGGATCACCGTGAAGACGTTATTGTGTTCAAAGGGGGGTGATCACCTTATTTTTAGACTTCTGGCCAATGCTTTGCAGATGTCTGGGATGGGAGTGCGGGAGGAAAGCCAGTAGCTGGGGGATCCGGCGCGCTGCTGCGGGGCAGAGCCAGGCTGCGTGGTGCTCGGGGAGCGAAAGGGGAATAACGCATGGGGCTGTGGGATGCGGCACGGGCACCCCCCTAAAGCACGGGGGTGTCTGGGGAGTGGAGAGTGCGGGGCATGCCCCCCCGGCCCAGATTCCTGGGGCGGGGAGATGCGCGCTCTCCCCACCCGTTTCCTTTTCGGGCCGAGGCGACAGTCATAACTGGAAGAGCCGCCTTGCAAGGAACTAAAATTAGCCGCGGGTGTTTTGTGTGTGCAGGGCCGTTTCCATGGCTGGGGGTGGCCTCGTGCCTCTGCCCCCGGCTGAGCGCAGGGTGCAGTGCCTGCCGGGGGCTTCTGGGGCCCCCTGAGCTCCCCCCGGTCTGCCCCAAAATCATTGCAGCAGCCGCCTGCTCCCCGCATCTCCCACCTCCTGCTGCCGGGTGAATTATAGCTGCTCTCGGCTTCCTGCCGCAGCAAGAAATAGCTTTGAGGAATTACTCGTGCCAAGAGCAGGCCATTAAAAGGAGCATTAAAAGGAAAAAGGGGGAAACCGGCATTAAATTGAGTGGAATGAAGTGCGATTCTGTCCTCAGCCGGCCGCGGGGCTGATGGTGCCCCTGGGTCCTGGTGCTGGGGGGGCTCTGGGCGCAGATCCTCAGGGCATGGCCGAGCTCTAGTGCTGGCTTCTTTTTGTGTGGCCTCGTCCCTGGCCCTGGGAGCTGCCACTTGCTGTTCCCCCAAAGTGCTGCTCCCGCAGCAGCCGCTCCCTTCCCACATCCCCTCCGCCTGCACTCTCTGTGCTGGTGCTGTTATAGCTGCAGGTTTACTGGTGTCTACCAAAGCGACCCCCTAACCTCTGTCTTCCTAAAACAAAATACATACATTTGAATAGTTTTCTTTGCCAGAGGGCTTGTCCAGCTGCATCCCCTCCCTGGGGGGTGTGTGGGGCTGCAGCAGCGCTCGGTGCGTGTTGTGGGGTGCTTGGTGAGGAGCAGGGTGCGACCCTGGGGATGGGGCGAGGAGGAAGGGGAAAACCAGCTCCTGCCTCAGGGCCTTTCCCCTAGAGCCTTGGACACGTCATGGCCCTGCCACCAGCAGCAGCAGACGCTGGCCTCGCAGGGCTCGAGCTGCCCCGCGCTCGCTGCTTGCTATTTATGGTGGCCTCACGCCGCCGGGAACGGCCGCTGTGGGCGAGCACAGCTCCTGCAGCGCTTCCCCGGCCTTAACAGAAAGCAGATTGCTTTAGATGAAAGCTATGCTGGAATGTTTTTAAGTTGGGCAGGGCCAGAGCTGTGGAAAATACGTTGCCACAGCGCTGAGCCCTGGGGTAATCCTCTTTATTCCCCCTTGCCCCTCTTATTAGCCCGTGTGGCTGCGGGGAGCTGCAGGTGCCTGGTGCAGGACGGCCCCACTCCACGGCTGTGGCTGAGATTTCCCCAGGGCAGTGATGGGCTCGGTTTTAGCAAAGCCGTGTGTGTAGGCGTGTTTGGGTCTATCACAATTTACTTGTGACATTTTTCTCCATGGGCCTGGCTGTGCTTGTGGCTGTGGCGCTGGGGGAGCGGCTCTGGGTGTGTACGTGCACCAAAAATCTCTGCGGGTGTCTGCGCGGAACGGGAGCCACGGCCCCTCTGGGTGCTTGTAGGGTGCCTCCAATGTGCTGGGGTTTCGGGGTCTGGTGCAACCGGGGTGGTGCTGGCTGTGCACAAACCTATTGCCAGGCTCCTGCCAAGGCCTGAGCCAGGCTGTGGTTTCGCAGCTTTCCGGGGCGCGGCTGTCGTGCATCGGAAGCGGGGCTTTCCCCTTCGCTGCAAGGAGCCTTCAGTGGGGCGAGCTGCTCGTAGCTTGGTGCTTCTTGGAAGCCGCGGCAAAGGCAGAAACCCAGCGCTAAATTCTGAGTAACTCCCCACCCAACCAAGGAGCGAGGCAAACCACTGGGGGCTGGTGGCAGGACTGTTGCACAAGGAGCTCCAAGAGAGAAACCGAGCCTTGGGCCGGACCCCCCCCCGCTCAGCGCGGTCACAGTGCCGAGGGGCCGGGCCGTAACGGCTGTGTGGCAGCAGGGCGTGTGGCTCCGCAGGTGAAACCACCAGAACAACGCCTGTGCGGGCGGTGCGACCCTACGGGGCTGTTAATTAGCCCCATCAGACTGCAGAGCGTCACCACACAGGGACTGGCAGTGCTGGTGGCCCCCGGGGACTTGCCCAAATACTGGCTGCAAGAATAATGGGGTGTGGGGAGGGACAGGGAGCAGGGCGAGCCTGCGGGTGGGGGAGAGCCTGGGCAGGGGCCCCTCGGTCACCCCCCAGTAAAAGCAGGAGCTGGGTCACCACAGACAGCAACCCTGGAGCAGCGGGGGGCGTCAGCCTCAGGAGGCATGGGGGAAACCTTTGTCTTTAGAGAGCCTTCTGCTGGTGTTTCCCCACAGACATGCAAAAAGCCCTTCCTGCCCCTGGCCCACCAGCTGCAGAGGAGTCCCAGAAATTAATTTCTCCTAAAAAAAGAAAGCGTTGCCATGCTGTTGCAGTGCGTTTCAAGGCCTTTTGCCCTGCTGCCTCTGTAAAGAGAAACGGCTCGAGGAGTGGGAAAAGCCAACGAGCTTTTGTTAAACTTCCAGTAACAGTGAGGAAGAACACCCAAAGCCTAAATCTGGCTTCGTCCGCTTTCACCTTTGCTGCTGGGGAGAGGATTTCCTATGGCCAGACTGGTGCTCCTCTGGGACACGCTGGCACTGCCGGCACGCAGCCAGGTGCCCCGAGCTGCCGGCACGCCGCCTGCGAGCCCCATGTCTCCCAGCCGCTGCCCCTCGGCCCCAGCCCCGCGTTTGGGGCCGGCTGTTTCGCTGCGGCCGTCTCACGGAGAGCCCCCTGCTCCGCGGAGCCGCAGCCGGCCTTCCAGCGGGGCTGGGAATGGAAATTCAGGAGATGACGTCTCTCCCCTTGGAAGGAGGAGGGGAGGGGGGGCAAAGTTTGACCGCGTGAACACGCAGGAAAGATGTTCGAGTCGGCCTGCCGCTCGCTTTCTCCTCTACCCCCACCCTGAGCTCCAAAATCCCCGCCGTCCCCGTGCCCAGCCAACTCCGGGGCTGTGGCCAGCTGGAGCGGAGGTGCCGGCGCGGCGCGGGCAGGAAGTTTTGCAGCGTGTGCCGGCAGCGGCTCTGCCTCCCCGCGTCCCCGCCGGCGATGCCGAGCTCGCGCCACAGCTGCCTCCGGAGCAAGAAGTTTGGGGACAGGCGTGCAGCGACGGGACGGAGGCGGGTGGGCAGGGACTAGGGGACAATGCCGCTTTCGGAGAGCTCCTATCTGCCGCCTGCCGCTTTCATCCTGAGCCACGTCCTGGGCATCGCCGGTGTCCTGTACTGGAGGAGCCGGAGCGGGGCAGGTAGGGGACAGGCGCTAAGATGGCTGGCGTGGGGCAGGGTTGGGGCCCGGCGCGGGAAGGACGGACGGACGGACGGACAGACAGACGTGGCTGCCGGGAGGAGGGAGGAGGCCCCGGGGAGGGCAGGGTTAGCGGTGCCTAAACTTGGTCTTTCCCCTCCCGGTGTAAGTGCTGGGGGGGGCTGCCGGGCCCTTGGGGGGGGAGGATCTCGGTGCAGGGGCCTCACGGGATGAGGCTGCTTTTTGTCTCGGCACGAGCCCAGCGCACGTGGTGCTGGTTGTGCCGCCAGGCCGTCCTCTCCCCGGGCCAACGTCACCACGACCGCTTGCAGCGACAACAGCGTCTCGCTTACCCGCAGAAACCCACAGAAACCCTCAGAAACCCACAGCGGCAGCGAGGGCTGTGGCCGAGACGCTGCCCGGAGCTGCTCGGGCCTTGGCAGTGGCTTGCGGAGCAGCTGGATTGACCCTGCCTCAGTTTCCCAAAATAGGGATTGTGTGTGACCGCATCACGAGGACCGCGAGGGTTCGTTACGGGGCAGGCCGCAGCTCCAGGGCCGAACAAGGACTAACCAGCGCCTTCTCTGTCCTGATGTCTCCCTCCTGGGATCCGTTGCTTTGCCCAGCTTCCCCCGTGCCCCAGGGCAGGGCTGGGTTCCCCCCTCCTTCCGCTTCTCCCATGTGCCGGAGTGGGACGGATGAGCCTGGGCAGCTGGCAGGGATCTGCCGGGCCTTTTCCCCAGATAACACTGGTGGCAGGCGATCCTTCCTTCCTCCCCCAGCGCTGCCAGGACTCCTGTTGAGGCCTCCCCAAGCGCAGCTGAGTTGCACAAGCAGGCTGCGGGGCAGCAATGTGCCCTGTTACCCACCCAGCGCAGCCCTGTGGCGGTTTCTGCTGTGGACCCACTGCCCCCGTCCGCTTCGTCTTGGTGCCAGGGCCGCCTCGGGTGGAGAGGTGAGCACTGTGCTTATCCCAGCTCTGTCTTGGGATCTTCTGGCCTCTTCGTGGAGCTGCCATCCCCTCCTGGCCCCTCATCCCCCTGTAATGCGCTGACCCCGCTGCTTTGCAGGACAGAAACCTGTCCCTTTTGGCAAGCATGGGCGCAGGTGTCGGGAGCAGCGAGACCACTCAATCCACGTTTTCCTTCCTTACTCCTCTCAGCAGGGTGAGGTGACACCCTCCCTGCAGGTGCTGCCTCGACCTCTGCTGACATCCCGGAGGATGGGGCTCGTCCTGCGGCAACTTTCAGCACGCACGTAACCACTGCGTGCTCGGCCGGCTGCGCCATGCAGCCGCGGGCAGCATCGGCTCTCCGCTGCGTCACCGCTGCTCGGGTGTCGGCCTCGTTAAATATCCGGGTGCTGGATGGTGCTGGCTGGTTTTCCACCGCAGGTATCTGGTGCGTTCCTCCGGGCTGAGTCACGTGCTGTCTGCTCCTGCTTTCGAAAGGCTCTGTAGATCCTGTCCAATTAGCTCTGCTGTCATGATGGATTATGTCAGCTCTCGAGTTGGCAGCCAGCACATTTTAAATACCTCGTGTTCCTGAGCCAGCCAGGTTTTCTGCATATTCCCCATCTTGAAAGTACCACATTAAAAGGAAAAGAAAAAAGTGCATTCCCTTTCTTTTTTTGCCTTGAAGGTGTTTGAAGCGAAAGCAGTTTGCTTCAAAACTTTCAAGTTTGTTTCTAAACACTGGTGTGGAACAAAAACCTCCTTTGCCCCACACCTGGCTGGGTGATTTAATGCAGAGCCGTGATGCGGAGTTGTCCCCAGGACCTCTGCGATCCACAGGACCCGGTCTGGTGTGTCCTCTGCTCCTTGGCTTCAGCAGGGAGCTGCAAGCGGGGCAGAAAGCTGGGAGCTGTTCCCAGGCTTTATTCGAGCAGGATCTGAGGAGCCCGTGCAGGACGTGGAAGGCCCCGCAGACCCTCACCTTCCTCTCGTGCTGGACCCCCCTGCCCTGCCCTGCCCGGGCTGGGACAGGGCTTTGCCATGGCCCAAGCAGGGAGGCAGCAGACAGTGATGGCAGCAGACGGCGATGGCACCCGACAGGCGCGCAGGGCCGCAGCGCTGGAGGCGAGGCGGGGGAGCGGCAGCGCCAGCCGGGCACGTCGGGAGCTGTGCGGACAGGCGGGCTGCCAGGACGGGGCTGCCGCAGGCAGACGGGGGGGAAATGCCTGCACGGGGTGGTGGTGCCATGGTGAGGGGTCTGCCGAAGGGATGCCGAGTGAAAGTTTTCCTCCCCATACTCAGCTGGTGCCCTGTTTTGGGCTGCCTGTGACCAGATGTCGGGCAGGGTTGCTTTGCCCATTGCCCAGCTCTCACTGGTTTGCTCAGGGGACCAACAGAGGCGTGAAAATCCCTTCAATGCATGGCTACCCCTTGGCTGCCTCTGCCCTCCTGTGAGGGCTCGCGCTGCCCTGGGTGCAGCAGCCGAGGTGCTCAGCCTTGCAGCGGGAGCAGCTGCTGGGAAGCACAGTGCTGAGGCTCGGCTGCGCTGCGGCCAGGCTCGCCGCGTGGTTGTCTCTTTCCAAGCCTCACCTGTCTTGGGAAAGCAGCAACATGAAAGCGCATCGCATCTGAACGCGTCTGTGCAGCTCCGAAGGCATCAGACGTGCTGAAAACCATCAAATGGAAGTGGCACGGGCACGTGTAATTAAGGATTTTTGTTCTCGCTAGTGCCTGATGGCAGCTGCAGCAGCAGGGGTGCCGTTTGCTGGAGCCGTTCCCTGCGCCGCTGACACCCGGCACCGCTCCATGCGCTGCACACAGGGGTGGGAGCCCCACAGTGCCAGGGTCGGCCTCATCACCTGGGCACTGCCCGTGTCCCCTGCATGACCCCAGGCAGGGCTGGTGCTGGGGGCTCCTGGTGGCCAGGGCCAGGGCCACTGGGGCCAGCAACCCCCTGCAAGATGGCACAGGACGGAGTGAAGCGGGGGCGGGTTGCAACAGGTTGCTTATCAGGGTGACTCTGGAAAGATTAGCCGGCAAGAGATAAGCTTGCAGCACCTTAATGCTGTTAGCAAGCAGCAGCCATGCATTATTATTAGCTCGGATGGTAGCGCGGTGTGGGGTGTGCCTAACCTAGTTAGAGCCCAGGGACCACCTGGGGGGGGGGGAGACAGGGCAAAAAAAGGAAGAAAACATCAATTCTGCGCCAGATGGGAAGGGCAAGCATGCCGAGGTGCTGCAGGCCTGCGGGCACCTCCCGGCCTGCCCCAGACTTTCTGCGCAGGGCTTGGTGACGCATCCCCGTCCCTGTGTGCCCCCTGCCATGCACAGGGGCGCTGCACTCCTGCCTTCCCCCGGCCGCGAGCTGGCTCCGCTCGCCTCCCCGGCCAGGGCGGCGGGGCTTGGACCAGGAGGTCTGCGGCAGGATTATATTTAGAAGAAAAGGAAGAGAGGTGGCGATAAAGGAGGCCCCCGTTATCTCCCCGCATGCCGAGCAGGACTGCAGCCTGCAGCCGGAGCATTTGGGCACCAGCTCCAGTACTTCGGACCCAGGGAATTATTTGTGAAGAAGCTTCTGGCTGGCAGGCGCGAGCGAGGAAAAAAGCCCGTCATTGTCCGACCCGGCCCCGGCCCCACGGCTGTTGCAATTAACTGGAAAACAAGAGGGAGAGAAACAAGCCTGGAGCCTGTCTGCGGGGCCGTGCCCAGCTCCGCGGGCGCTCCTGGCGTGGCTCCGACCCATGCCCCAGCACTTCTGCTGACCCGTGTTGCCGCCGGGAGTTGCGCCGTGCTCTGCAACGCCTCCTGCTCCTGGCTGGAGCTGCTGGTGGGGGCACTGCCCTTCCTTCCCCACTGCTTCGTGGGGGAGCAACTGAAATCTGCAGGGAGCCTTCTGCACAGCTCTGTGAGCATCGGGTGGCTGTCAGGACCAGGGACACACAGTGCCACCGTGCCGGGCGAGCTCACCCGCTCCTCTGGAGGCAAACTCTTCTCCCTGGTGCCTGCGGCTGCTTGGCTGGCTGCATCCGGAGAGGCGCACGGCCCCCGTGGGGCACAAGGACCGGAGGAAGCGTGAGGCGGCCTCTGGCATCGCAGAGGGTTCGCGGCGATGCCCTGGAGGAAGGGCGGCCAGGCCCCGAGCGGGGGGCAGAGGCTGTAGGAAGTGGTGCTGTGGGAGGAGCTGCGGCTGAGCCATCACCCACCACGCTGCCTCGGCTGGTGGGGCAGGAGGTGCCGCCAGACCCTTCCCAACCCATCCCTTGGAGCAGGGAGGTGGTCGCCAAGCTGCCGGAACCCAGCGCCACCCAGCCCGGGCACAGGAGATGGAAACGCAGCGCCTGTACGGGGAGGAGAGGTGGCTGAGCGCGCGCATGGTGTGCCGGATGTGCTGCATGGGTTAGTACCCACCAGGCGCTTCCCAGCTCGGTGGCCGGTGTCGTGCCGTGGGCTCTGCGTCACGGTTAGAGCCGGCTCGAACCTCATCCACCCCAAATTAACGGCGGGGTCAGGAAGAGACCCAGCACCATGGCTCTGGGGGGTGGGTGGAGGAGAAGTCCCCGAAGGCGCGTGGCGGTGACGTGGCTTCCCACTGCAGGCGGCGTGCAGTGGTGCCAGGCGGCAGCACCGTGGCGTGGCTGCCCCTCGGGGGAACCCTGCCCAGGCGAGAGCCTGGTGGGGTGCGGAGCAAGGGGGTGGGTTTTGGCACCTGGATCCCCGCTTCGGCCAGGGGACAGTGCATGGCGAGGGGGAGGTATGGACAGCTTCGCCTACGATGTGCCCATGATGTGCTGTGGGTTCTGCTCTGTGCTTTGGGTGGGGGAAGCTGCAGAGTGGTGGGTGGGTGGGAACACCGGGGTGTGCCTTCACCTGCGGGAAGGTGAGACGTGGCCAGGTTTTCCCAGGGCTGTGAGAGGCCCCAGGAGCGGGGCCGTGGCTCCTCCCAGGGTGCAGGCACTGCCGGGTACCGGGGACGGGGACGGGGATGTGGGGCGGTGCAGCAGCATGTGCAACACGGCGGGGAAGCCCGGGCTGGTGCCGGGGGGATCTGAGAGAGTGAGATGCTGGTTCTCTCCCCTCTCTTGAGTCTTTTCTTTGTTTTTAAATCAGAAGCAAGTGGTCCTTCTGTGTGGGAAATCATGGTGTCAGAGGGATGTCTTGGGTTGTGTCCTTTGCCACTTTCTCCCTGGCACAGCCTGCATCTGGACGGGGCAGGGCTCCAGGAGCTTGGGCTGTGCTCCGGAACGCCCCTTGGCTGAGGGAGAGAGGAATTTCACCGCCCTTCACTTTGCTGTGCCAGGCTGGACCAGACTGGTCCAGAGCGATGGGAGCGGTGCATTTCCCTGCTCGGAGCTCCAGCTGATGCCCAGCGGAGCACAGAACCCCTCAGCAGATGCGATCCCCCTCCCAGGAACCAGGATGGGCTTCTGCCAACATCCCTGTGCTCCAAGGGATGCAGGGGGATGCTCCGGGGCAGCCCCCGCAGTCTGCACCATGGGATCCTGCTCCAGCGCACCGCAGTGCGGGCTCAGCACCAAGGCACCAGCTCAGCACCAAGGCGCTGTCTCTCCTCCAAGATTATGTTGTTAAAAGCAGGCAATCCCATTTGGTGCGGGGCTGGCTGTGGGATTACGCTGAGCCCCGCAGCTGCCCGGACGCAAGGAGGAGGCGGTGGGTGCTGCACGGCCCCAGGGCAGCCCTGCCCCGTGCCCTCTCCTTTTGCCTTGTTTGCTTTGTCTCTTGAGTTGTTTTTCCACCGAGAACAGGCAGGACAAAGCCTGCTGGCAGCTCCCCAGGGCTGTTCAGTGTCAGCACAAATCTCCTGTCCCATCCCCTGTGGGAAGAGCCCTGGGGGTATGGGGGCTGCATGGGACCTCCGGGGATGGTGCCCCCCTGTCCCCCTGTCCTGTGGGGCCAGGTGACCCGGATGGGCAGAGCTCGGCTGAGCTGTGGGACGGAAATAAACGGGACCGAAATAAATGTTAAATCCTGGCAATCCAATGAACCAAAAATACAGCGGAAGAATAAGCTTCTAATTGCACGTATTGTCAGTGGCCTTTTAAGGGGTATCTGGGTTTTATGTAATGTGTCAAAGCCTTCCAGGGGCACGTAGAGGAGGGGGACACCCACCCCAATGCACAGGGGGTCGGCGAGCCTCCTCTTCCTCCTCATGCTGCCTCCCCAGGGAAGAAAGGGAGGCATAGGTGTCCCCACTGTAATGCTCTGTGCTGCTTTTATTTAAACAAACTGTTTTCCCCCAGATCTAAAGCATTAATTGTGGGCCGACCAGGCACAGCCCTGGCCCATTTTCTGTTCCTCTGCTGGAGCCAGGCTGTGGTGCCAGGCGAGTGGCCCCATCCACGTACCCCATGAATAAGCAGCCTCTGTTCCCAGCACGGGGGCAGGATCTGTCCAGCAGTCCTGGCACCGGCAGCGATTCCTCTGTCTCTTCCCCTCATTTGAAAGTCATTTGAGCTTGTGCACGAAAAACACTGACCGGGAGCTGCCTTTGTGTTCTTTCAACAGATGAACGGGACAGAGTCCAAAAGAAAACCTTCACTAAATGGGTCAATAAACACTTGATGAAGGTAAGAGTCGCGTGTTTTATTATCTCACGGGTTAAATGTCTGCCTGTATCTCTGTCTGTTGATCCTGGCTCAGGACAGGCAGGTAAATGCCTGGTTTTTAATCTGGGAATTTTTGCGCTGGTGTTGAGCATTCAAAACGTGTCTGTACTCAGAGCAGAGCGGGTTGTGACGGACCTGTGTAGGTGCCTTTGGAGGGCACTGTGACACCGCAGCGCAGCCCTTTCGGTACGTTCGCCTCGCAGCCCTCGCTGTAACTCGAGGCTCGTGCGCTGCTCGTCCTGCTGCTCCCGGTCCTGTTCTGGTGGGCTCTGCTGTGCCCGTGTCCCAGCCTCCCTCTGGCAGCTGGGGCTGCAGGGAGATACTCGCTGCTGAGCGGGTTTAACAGTGTGCTGCAAGGCGCTTTGCTTGGCTAACTGCCAAACTCATTCTCTATTGGCAAAAAATAATAATAAAAAAGAGTAGCTTGGGCATTAGAGGTGTCACAGGTTTACTTTTCAGCCAGCTCTGTGTGTCAGCCTTTCAGCTACTTTCTAAATCTCACAAATGAAGGGTGGGGGGAAAATTGGGGCCACCTGCTTTGGGCTGCGGTGTGGAAACATCTGGGACCTCTCAGGTGTGCAAAGCACCGGCACGAGGTCTGGGTTTGCTGGGGGATGAGCAGGTCCAAGGGCTCGGTGTTTCCAGCCTTGCCTGTGCCAGAAGCTGCTTGCGCTCCGCAGCCGTGCTTTCCCCAAAACATCCGCAGCCCTTCAGTGGAACCACATGCCCTGGGAGATGCCTCGGGATTCGTGCGATACTACGGGACTGCCTGGAGTGAGGATGGTTTAATGGGGATCTGTTTGTGTATCTGAAATTGGCAGCAGCTCATGCCAGGTCATTTTGGAAAGCGGAGGCTGGTTTCCTTAGCGATAATTTTGGAATAACGATTTAAATGCACGCGTTTTGTTGAGAGATGTCTGCTTGCAAACTCTGCTGCCCTCCTCCTCCGCTGCCGCAAGTCCAGCAGCCGGCAAGCGGAGCCCTGAGGGTGCTCCTTCTCTCCCTGCCCCTCGCAGGTGCGCAAGCACATCAACGACCTGTACGAAGACCTGCGGGACGGCCACAACCTGATCTCACTGCTGGAGGTGCTGTCAGGCGTGAAGCTGGTAAGTCTGTGCCGTGGGGTGCCGGAGCTGCTGCCAAGCCCCGCTCCTCTCCCTCCGTTCGCCCTCCTGCTCCAGCGCAGCCACAGCAGTCAGCAGTCATTTCTTCTGCCATAGTTTTGTTTTCAAATGTGTGTCATTTTGTTATTTATTACATTTATTTTCACTCGAACCCATGTTCTTCGTGCTGGTTTCCTGGATACCACCAAAGCGTGTGATTATTTAAAGCTGCTGGGTTGTGGTGCCTTGGGCAGAGCCGTCTTTTTGGGAGGGCTTATACACGCCCTCGCTTTCCAGATTTCACTATGTCTTTAAAATACCGGATAATAATGGATTTGACTAAAACTGTTTCTGTGACAGCATGTCCAGCACTTTGGCCCAGAGTTGGTAGAAGCCACACTGCCCTCCCCTGCCCCACAATCTGGGTTTGCAGCTCCCAGGAGCTGTCTGATGTGCAGACCTCTTTTCTTGCATCTTGAGCATCGTAGAATTCCCCTTCCTTCTCCTCCTTCGCAGACTGTCACATTTACTGCGAATTATTGGTGCAACAGCGTAGCACAGCAGGAACTGTTTTAGTCTTCTCCTAAAATAGGATCTGGGCAGAGATCTGTTAACTCACTCCGTTACCCTCCTGAGATGCCAAATTTGATGCTGTGGGGGCTGAAGAATTGGATGGAGCTGCCTGGGATCCAGACAGCCTCTTTATCTTCAATTTGGCTTCAAAGCCACAGGGAAGTTTCCCTGCCTGAGCCCCGTGAGCAGCACATGGGGCTGCGGTGGAGCCCGTGGTGTCCAGGAGAGCCAGCGAGGAGCCTCGCCAGGGCACGTGTTTCTCTTTGGTTTTCCTTTACCTGGGTCTTGCATTTTGGTTTCCATTCTGTCTCCATGTGTGTCACCTTCCCATCGTGCCATCCATGCTGTGCTCGTTAGCAAATAGAGCCGCCAGCTCAGAGGAGCCTTCGCCTGGTGAAAGCGCCGGCCTGGTGCCGTGCAAGCAGCGAAGAGCGGGAGGAGGAGGAAGATGATGATGAAGAAGTAGGTCGGGTCCACCCAGGATGCAGCAAAGCCCCGGCTGACACCGGAGTGCCGGCAGATAGTCCAGTGCAACCCAGTGGGGCTCCAACCTTCCCCTCACCTGGGCACTAGCGGGGTGTTTGATCAATCCCTGCTGCTCTTTGCCAATGCTCCGTCAGGGCGGTTGCCTGTCTGTGAGCTCAAGCAAACAGAGCTGTGCCAGGCCTGCGGACCCGATGGGCCTCGCGGAGCTGCACTAGCGTTGCCTGGATTATCTGTGCCTGCATGGCAGTGCCGGCTCGCAGTCAGGGCACGCAACCCGCTCGGTGTGAGAGCATGAGTCCTACTGACAGCCGGGGGGATGGGTCCTGCACGCGCCCGTGGGCACCGCAGGCCCCAGCCGGGGCCCTGCCTGCTCAACCCACAGCGTGCTGTGATGTCTGCTAACCCCTGCACTGCATGGAGACACGCCGGGCACCGGCACCTTCGCGCCTCGGCTGTGAGGAGTGGGCTGGGGCAATGGTGGGGTCTGGGTCATGACCAGTGGCCCCGTGCATGCGAGTGGAGATGAGAACAAAGCCAAGGGTTTGCCCTACCGGGGCCCAACCGTGCCTGCAGTGGACGGGCAGGTCCCATCCCCTCACCGAGGAGGAAGAGAAGAGGGATTTTCTGCCCCCGTGCTCTGGATGGTGGTTTCCTGGTGCAGTGTCCCCTGCCGCTCCTCGGGAGCTGGGCAGGAGCTGGGGGTGCAGCACTTCCCTGCTGAGCTCCCAGCCCTCCACAGCCCCCGAGGCGTTCCTCTTGCAGGGACGGTTCTTCCCCTACCACTGGGGACAAAAGGACACTTGTGGTGTCCTTGCTGCTCGGAGCACCCTGGGGACACCTCTTGGTGAGGCCCAGCTCAGGGTTAGGGCACCAATCCCCCCTTCTGCAGCTTCGGGGCAGCCCCAGTGCCCATCCTGTCTGCCCAGGCTCGCACAGGGAGGTGCTGTGCACCCAGCCCTGCTCCGCTCCCTCCTGGGCCAGAACTCGGCAGCTGAGGGCACCGCATTTCTCCCCAGCGGTTCAAAGGCAGCATCTGGAGCAGCAGCCCCTGCTCATGCATGGGAGAGGCGGAGCTCACACCTCCCCTTGGGGCTCGTGCTGGGCTGGGGTCTCTCTGTCGTTGGTGGGGACCCGCAGCCGGTCCCTGCCATGAAGCCTCTGAGGCTCAGCTGGTTGTGCCTGGTGCTGGGAGCAGCTCAGAGCCTTGGCGCAGGGTCTTGGGGTCTTGGTGGGGCTCTTTGTTCGCCCCAAGGACAGCGAGGGCTCAGGGTCTTCCCAGCTCCATGCCCCACCGTGGGCTTTTTCCCTCTTGCAGCAGGACCTTGTGTAACGGTGATTTTTTTTTGCCTGCAAAACAAGGAAAGGGAGCAGTGTGTTGAGTGCACGGGGTCACAGGAGCACGCTGAGCGCAGGGTGGCCTCACAGGGTCGGGTCCGCAGCGCATGTGGGGTGTGCAGTGTGGGGCCGTGCCCGCGGGGTGCTGCGTCCCAGCCCCGCCGCCTGGCCAGCCCGCTCTGCAGCCGCTGCTTCTGTTTTGCAGCCACGAGAGAAGGGCCGGATGCGTTTCCACAGGCTGCAGAACGTGCAGATCGCCCTGGATTTCCTGAAGCAACGGCAGGTAAGGGCTGCACGGGAGCACGATGGTTACCTGGGGATTTAAGCTGTTGCAGGAGCAGAGCGGGATGGCCAGGGACTCCCTCTCCTGGCTGTGGCTCAGGAAGGCTGTAGAAGCAGCATCTGCCAGTGCTCGGTGTGCACGTCCCAGAGGTGCTGGCTGATGACAGCTCTGTAGAGGGACTTTCCCTTGCAGGTGTTGCAGAACTGTGTGTGCAGTGCAAAATAACGAGTTTCAAACTGAGAAATCAGGCTGCCCTTCTGGACGGGGTTTTGCAGATGCCCCCTGAGCCTCACCTGCAGCTCCTCAGCAGGCCCCAGCAGCAGGGATGTGCAGCCGGGGCATCTCCCACCGGTGTCAGGGGCATGGCCATGGGCAGCTGCCTCCTGCTCGGCTCCACGTGGCCGCAGCCTCCCCACTCAGACCGCGGTGCTGCCATGCGGTGCTGCCCCTCCACGGCCACGCAGACGTGGTGTCCTGTCCCGGGGCAGCTCCCTCTGCCAGGCTTCGGGAGGTGTTGGTCCTGGAGTGCCTGCGGGACACTGCAGAGCCTCCCAGGCAGGTGTCGCCCCGCAGCAGCGGGCAGGTCCCCAGACTTGTTCCTTCTGCATGCAAAGCCCCTGCAGCCCCCGGGGCCGGCTCTCTTGTTCTGCCTGTTCTGTCAGGTTCCTCGCACGATGTTCCCCAGCTATGTGGAGGCGATGATAAATTGTACCAATTCCTGCCAAAGCAGAGGTTTTTCTCTCTGCTGGCCCGAGGGCATGGAATAAATTTGCATACATGCCCTGCTCCAGGGAGGGTGAGGCGCTTCCAGCCCCCACCCTCCTCCCCAGCCCCTCGATAGAGACATTTTGCCAGGGGCTCCGGGGAGCTTGTTTCTCCACTTGGATTAAACGCTTCTTCTTTGAAGCCCAATGGCCTGGTGGCCAAGGGCTTGCCGGGATGCCTCACCCTGGCCAGCGCTGCCAGTGGTTGTGACTGGGGTGGGCGACGGGGGCTCCACGGGCTGGGGACGGACGAGGAGCCCGAGGTGGGCGGCAGCAGGACGGGGACAGCACTGCAGCTGGTCCCTGGGAGTGCCAGGGCTCGTGCACCCAGTGCTGCAGCGATCTCCGTGCTGCCTGGGGACTGCCTGATTTTAAAACACCCCCGGAGCAAAGCAGAGGGAAGGAGCAGGTCCAGGGCCGTGCAGTCTGGAGCCTGCTGGGACACGGACCTTCGGTGGATCCTGGTGAGGGCAGAGCCGGGTTATCTGCCTTTGTTAGGGCGGGTTGATTAGCAGCTTGGTTTTGAACCCAAGAGGGAGTTAATAAAGCCTGGCTGTCCTCTTTTAACCATGCTTTGTGGTCTGTAGCTATTAAATTATGCACTAGTGCTTCAGGGCTCTGGGGACGAGGCACTTTTCCACATGAACCGAAATAAAGCGTTAAGTGCTGGTAAAGCACTTCTGGCTGCCTGACCAGAGCCTGTGAGGGCCGTGAAAAATTCTTCCTTCTGCTGCTGGTGGAGCAGAGGCACCGAGTGGCCTCGTTTTCTTGCTCCTCTGCCCCTTCGGCCAGACTGGGGACAGAGCGGGGGCCGGGGGGGCTGTGCCCCTCTGAGCGCCTGGGGGTCTGGGGGCAGCCAGGTTGGGGATGGTCCCACCACGCTCATCACCGGGATGGCTGATACGGGATTTTGACCATTTTGCTTCTCTTTCAGGTGAAATTGGTGAACATCCGCAATGACGACATTACAGATGGCAACCCCAAGCTCACCCTGGGGCTCATATGGACGATTATCCTCCACTTCCAGGTAGGCTGCGAGTGCTTTCTGCTGGAGGACACGGGGCTGGCTGGGGGGTGTGCTGTGTCCCTGGGGCCCTGGCGTCTGTCCGGACACGTGTAGTGTCTGTCTGTCCGGACATGTGTGGCATCTGTCTGTCCTTACACGTGTGTTTTGTGGCGATGCCTGCACACCGATCAGGGTGGGGGACTCGTGTACATGGCAGCGTCACGGAGAGCAGTGCTGGAGAACAGCAGCTCCCTTTTCTCATCATTTCCATAATGAAATCATTAATGATGGGCCGTGTGCTGCAGCCTCCTGCTTGGCACCGACGGGGTTGGCAGGAGCTGTTTGCTCAGCTGAAGCCTCTGGAGAAGAGCAAGTTCAGAGGGGGCTGGTGGGGACAGGACGAGCTCGTGGCCATGCAGGGGCTGCCAACCCGCAGGTGCTGGCAGCCTTGAGGTGGCCTCGGGCCACGGGGTCCTTCATGGGATGGAAAATGTCAGCTGTGTGACAGCAGCTCAGTGCAAGGATGGGAGAAACTGCCTGACCCTGGCAGGGACCATCTCCAGCGACTGGCCATTATGGATGTTCTTGCAAAACAACCTTTAGTGTCTTTAATAGCTTCAAATTCTCCAGGTGGAGCTGGCTAATTACCCACATGTTGCAGGCACGTCCCGGGACTCGCTGCATGCGGTGGTGGCAGAGGAGCGGGGCTGGGGCTGTGGGAGGAGGGTGACGGCCGCACGCTGGTGGTTGGTGCCCAGTTGCCCCCTGCGGGCTCCTACCTGTGGAGCTGGGGCTGCTGGTGCCCTGCTCCCCCCGTGGGGCCCGCTCGTGGTGTGCCGGGAGGTGGCGAGGCACGGGACCGGGACCGCTGTGTCCCAGCTGCCTGACGTGTCCTCGCTGGCATCTCCCAGGCGAGACTAGTGCTGGCTTTGAGACCTCTTAAGGAAGCTTTTCATTTTCAGAGGATGAGTGTGCAATCCGCCAGGGAGCTGCTGCCTTGGCTGGGCCGCCAGTACTGGTCGTTACTTCTAAAAACACGACGGCTTTTGGCTTTTTGGAGTGAGGGCATGTTTGGCTGTTGCAGAGGGTCAGGGCTGGTGCGCTCAGAGGACGTGGCTGTCAGCGGGTGCCTTTTCTGATAATGGAGCACTTCTGGTGGACGGCAGTGTCCCTGCTAACAGGGAGGAGCTGGGGACAGCTGCCCGCATTGTGGCCTCCAGAAGGAGCAGGGTTGTGGTGCTCATGAGTCCCAGTCATGTCTTCTGGGGGTGTCGAGCCCTCCCTTCCCCGACACCTGGGCAGCTGTGCCCTGGTCTGTGATGTCCTGTGAGTGTGTGGGAGAGCGGGGCCAAAGGAGGAGCTGCCCGGGTCCCCGTGTGGGTCAGTCCCCGGGTCCCCTCCTGGCCCCAGAGGGAGGGGATGCTGCCACTGGGGCGATGGAGGAGCTGGCAGCACCGAGCCTGCGCATCGGGGCACGTCCCCCCCCTGTACTAGCTGGATTTTTTCTAGGGCTGCAGCTCCATTGTGAACCTCTTAATCTCCCATATCCCGGTGCCGCAGCCGGCAGAGCGAGCAGAGCCCTGGGGGGCGGTTTGGGGTGGGACAGTGCCAGCATGGAGCTGCCCCCATGGTGTCTGAGGGTCCCTCCTTGCTGAGGGTGACCCCGGAGGTGGCTGACGTCAGGTTTGGGCCCCACATCTTTATCTCCTGCCTGTTTGCTGTCTCATCCCTGCTGCTGGCACATGTTTCTCTGCTCTTAGCGTGCTGCGTGCTCCTTGCACTGGAGCCCTGCCCTGGGGGGCTTTAGTGCCCCCTTGGGGCGTGGGCTGCTCTCGTAGCCTGTTGGTACCAGAGCCCGCCACTCCCCGAAGCGCAGCTGGGTCCCCAGGGCACCCTGACACGTGTCCGTCCGCGCTGCCCCTCAGTGCCTGGAGGCAGGGGAGCCTAGCCGGGGGGGTGGGCACGTGAGGTGGGCTCTTGGGGTTCTTGGGATTTAGGAATTAGGGAGCGATCGCAGCTGGTGTGAGCATGTCCTCGGAAACACCCCACGGGAGCTGGGGGGCTTCGGTGCTGGTGGGCTCCGCATCCCCATCCTCATCCGCGTGCACGCAGAGCTGCTCTGGCTCCTCCCTGCTTTTTTCCTATTTCTTTCCCACCCCTTCCTTTATGCTACCTTTACCAACCTTCCCGTCTTCTTTCTTTTTTTTTTTTTTTTTTCCCTTCTCTCCCCACGCCTCCCAGCCTCTCCCTCCCCTTTCCCCGTTTTTCCGTCTGGTTCCTGCTCTCTGTTTGTGTTGGCGAGGGCAGTGCTCCAATTACCTCATATTTGGAGAGAGGGAGCTGCAGCCAATCCGGTCCCCGTCTGCTTTTAGGTCAAGTGATTTCTGAACTGCAGTGAGATGCTTTGAATTTGTCTTGTTGCAGCTCCCAGGCTGTAAGATGGCTGTCTGGAGCGGCGGCGGGGCTGGCGGGCGGGCGCGGATGCGAAGGGGCAGTGCGCAGCGCTGCGTGGTGTAAAACGTGCAGCTGAGCCGATGAAGCCGAGACTGGGATTTATTCGGGAGCAGCCGGCAGCCAGCTTCGCTGTGTTATTGCCGGCGCTTTCTGCACCGAGGAGATGGGGAATTCTCTGGGCTGCGTTAAAGAGCCGAAAGAAAAGACTGCCGGAAAGGCTCCCCTGCCCCCCAAAAAAAGGGTCCGCTTCAAACGGAGGCGGAGGGGGAAGAAGAGGGCAGTGCCAGCAGTGGCCGCGGAGGAGGAGCAGCCGGCCATGGAGGTGGCCGAGGACGACGAGGCTCTGAAGTTGGAGGCAGCCCTGCGGCAGGAGGGTGGAGAGGATCCTGCCGGGAGCCGGCACCGAGGGGCTCTGCCGCCGGGGGGGGGGGGGCGGCCCAGGGCGCATCGTGCAGGTGAAGGAGAGGTTTCAGGGGGAAGTGCAGAAAGCCCACCTGGTGCTGGAGCCTCGGCGGCTGGGCGCGGAGGTGGCGGGGGATTCCTCGGAGGAGGGCATGACCGTCATCGCCCGGCTGCTGGAGAACCCCGCCGAGCAGGGCTGCGAGAAGGCAGTGAGCCGCCTGGTCCAGCTGCAGCGCAGCGGCACGGGCAGCAGCAGGGCCGTGCTCCTGCCTCTGCGACAGGGCACTGACGGCCTCTGGAACTGCGCAGAGGGGCTGCTGTCCCCAGCAAGCTCCATGTCCGGAGGGGAGCCAGCGGAGAGCCAGGAGCCGGGAGCCAGTGGCACCCTGGGGACCTGGGGGAGAGGAGACAGCGGCGAGCAAAGTTGGAGCGCTGCATGGACCTGCACCTCTGCTGCGGAGCCAGGCACCATTTCGGAACTGTCTACGCCGTCCCCCATGGTGGATCAGCTGGAAAACCCCAGCGTGGGGAAGGCGCTGGGGTTGCCGTCATACCGGGCCGGGCAGGGCGATGTGCACAGGCTGCCGGCCTCCCGCAGCGAGTCCTCCTTCGGCGGCACGGCGCGCTGCTCCTCCGGGTACGGCAGTGACCTGGCCAAGAGCGCCGGAGCTGGTGGGACCCTGGCATCTCCTCCTGAAGGCAGACACGTGCCCGCTGCCCAGGGCCGGGCTCAGATGGGGAGCTCGAGGATGGACAGAGGAATGGTCAGTGTCTGCGGTTACCATTTCCTCCTTTTTTGGGGTGTCCTTGCGGTCCCTGGGGATGGTGATCTCTGCAGGGGGCCCTGAGCTGTGCACCACAAGGTGCAGCCTTGTGCTGGGGTTGGGTGGGGTGAAGCTGCTGCAGGAAGGGAAGCTCAGCAGAGCCTCTCCCTCTCCGAGCATCTCCACTGGGTCTCATTTACATGGAACCCGGAGATGTTGGGCAAGGGGAGCAGGGGGCACAGGGGAGCAGGGGGCACAGGGGAGCAGGGGGCACCCTGGGGACGAGCCTGTCCTGTCCTTGGCTCCCATCATGGGCAGCCGGAGCCAGTGGGTGTGAGGCAGCGGGTACTTGGGCTCTTGGTGCCATTCCTTTTGCCATGGGCAATTTGCTCGCTGGAGCTCGCTGCTCTCAGGGCTGCTCGCTCGGACGTGAGGCAGGGCTGTCACCTGCCCTTACCCCACGCTGGCTTTGGGTGGCTGGGTGACCACCTGGAGAGCCTGCCTGTGGTCAGCATGGGTGGGAAGGGACGGTGCCGGGGCTGGGGAACATGAGACGTGTCCCCTGGGTTCGTTCTCGTGCTGTGCCCTGGCAGAGGTGCAGCAGAAGCCAGCAGGAGCAGCTGGGAGCAGGATGAGGTCTCCAGGTGGGACCCTGCTGGGTTCAGCACCATGCTGTGGGCAGGATGAGCCCCTTCTGTGCTCAGGGACAGGGTGCTGGGGGCTGCTTCGAAGATGCTTTTAGAGAGACAGGTGAAAGGTGGCAGAGAGTTGCTTGGAAAGGAAAATGGATTATTTGCTTCTTCTGAGGAGGGTATCCAAGAGGAGGAGCTGATGCTGTGCTTGTTTTTGAAGTCTGTTCTTGCTGTTGGAGGTTGCTCTTTAGGGGGTCACAGGGCTGCGTGAATCTGTGCTTGGGTTGGGCCAAGTTTGTCCCACCCCGGGGACAAGTGAGCATTTGGGAGGGCCAGGAAGGGGCTGTGAGCCCCAGTACCTTGGCCACATTCGGACCGTTGTCGCAGCCACACTTTGGACCTCAGCTGCCAGCCACCAGTTGCGTGATGGAGGAGGCTGATGCTGGAAAGGTTGAGGAGGAGCTGGCCCCAGGTTCCAGGTGTTACCTGTCCCTCCTCGCTGCTGCTTCCTAAATCTTTGTCCTGACACAGACATAGGAAGAAAGGAGGGTGGAGCTGGTGCTGCATCCTGCGCCTCCGTAAGCAGCTCCAGGAGGGTCTCCAGCAAGGACACCCTCGGGGAAAGGCAGGGCAGCCGGATTACCCTGCTGCTGAGGGATTGAAATAAGGAATTGCTTGAGCTGGTGCAGCCAGGAGCCTCCCTGGTGGACAGCAGAGCAGACGAGCCCATGAAGAGCCCATGAAGAGCACGTGGATGGTCGGGTTTGGGGAGAGCCGATGGGGAGCGGTGGGTCCCTGCCACGGGCACGCATGGGGGTCGCGGCACGTCGCCCACCTCCAGCCCTGCGGTGCTGTCCCCGGGGAGCCCTGCCTGGGTCTGGAAGAGTTAACGACGGTGCGGCGTTGACAAAGAGCGGTTCTGTGTGTGACAGCGGGAGCAGGCTTGGAGGGAGGTGAGCTGCAGCATACCAATTACAGCGGGCAGGCAGGAGGAGGCTGTGCTCCTGTGGGACGCAGCCGAGGTTTTCCCCGGCTCCTGTCTTGGGGAGAACCGAGCAAAGGGATGAGCAAAGGGAGAGGGGCTCGGAGAGGCCCCGTGTGGCTGCGGACGGGGCTGGGTCCTGCTGCTCCCGGCAGAGCTGGGAGAATGAACCCAGCGAGTGAGCAGCCGGTTACGGTTACGGTTCCACTGCACCCTGGAAGTATGTGCGGCTCACCCCCCTCCCCTTTGTCTGCCCCGCAATTAAGGCAAGGTAATTCTGCTAATTGGGGAGCTGGGGGGATGGGCGAGGAAAAAGCCGTGTCAACCAGAAATATTCCAGCATGCGGGGACACGTGCGTTTCATCACGTGCGAGTCTGGGGTTCACAGCCAGTGCTGTGCTTCTGGAAGGAGTCTGTGATGGTCGGTCCCTTTTGTTGGGAAAGGGGGTCCTGGTACCCAAAAATTGGGTCCCAGTACTCCCGGCACCTGTGACTCCAGCCATGGCAAGGCAGAGTGGGGACATGGCAGCCTTCTCCCTTCTTCCCTCTGCCCCCGGGCTCAAGCTGGTGGCCGTGCCCCTGGTGGCCGTGCCCCGAGCAGCTCCGCTGGCTGCAGGAGGCAGCGGCAGACCTGTGCTCCCCGATTCTCCTCCAGCACCCCAAGCACTGGGTCCTGCTCCTTGGCAGTGGGCTCTGGGCGGAGGAGCAGCACCGGTGAGCTTGGTGGCACCGGTGAGCAGCCAGGGTTTGGTGCCGGGGACCAAATCTGTGGGACCAGGCTGCGTACAGCCAGCAGCACCCCGTCCCCTGTCAAACCCAGTGGCTGTGCCTCCCCGGTGCCGGGGGCTCCGCTCTGCCCGAACCACGCAGCGTCCCGGCACGTCCCCGTGGCTGTGGCAGTCCTTCCCCGAGTCCACCAGCTCCAGGCCCCTCTCCCACACAGTGGACCAAGAGTTTCACCCTGGTTTTCCTGGCAGCTGCAGGTCTGGTTCCAGCCCCTAGGAGCTGGAGGCGCCTGGTGGAGCCTTCCTTCCTCCCGCCTCACCCCGTGGCTCTGCCTCCTTGCAGATCTCTGACATCTACATCAGCGGGGAGTCGGGGGACATGTCGGCCAAGGAGAAGCTGCTCCTGTGGACGCAGAAGGTGACCGCAGGGTACATTGGCGTGAAGTGCACCAACTTCTCCTCGTGCTGGAGCGACGGGAAGATGTTCAACGCGCTCATCCACAGATACAGGTGGGCAGAGAGGAGTGGTGGAGAGGAGGAGGGTGGGAAGAAGGGCTGGGGGGCCTCCCGAGATGCCGGTGAGGCTTTCAGGGTCTCTTGTACCTTGAAACCATCTCCTCTGCCAGGGAGCTGAGGGGTGGGTGCTCAGAAAAAGCAACAAATACGTCAGGTTGCAAGAAAAGCCATCTTCAACATGGCTGGAGAGGGAGGCAAAAAAAAACTTTTAAACCAGAGTAGGGAGTGCAGCAGTGTTTTACATGGGAAAGCATCTGGTAGCTGGAGATAGCGCTGCCTTCCCTTGCCACTCCGCTCTGCTACCCCGTGGGGTTGGGCTGGGGGTGCTGCAGCCCAGCGTCCCTTGGGGAACCACCAGCTGGGACAGGGACTTGGTGTGAGCCCCTTGGGGCAGCGGTGCCTGTCTGGGGTGCTCTGCCCTGGGCATCAGGACTCTGCTGTGTGTTTTGCAGGCCAGATTTGGTGGACATGGAGCGGGTGCAGATCCAGAGTAACCGGGAGAACCTGGAGCAAGCCTTTGAGATCGCAGAGCGGCTGGGGGTGACACGACTGCTGGATGCTGAAGGTGAGCAGCCAGAGAGAGTGGCTGGGCTGGGGAGAGCCGAGCCCTCTGCCTGCTCCTGCCTCTCATGGCTCTTCTTCTTCCTCTTTGCCAGACGTGGACGTCGCGTCTCCAGATGAGAAGTCTGTGATAACTTACGTGTCTTCAATCTATGATGCCTTTCCCAAAGTCCCCGAGGGAGGAGAAGGGATCAGCGCTATTGTAAGTGATGCTGCTCTGCTCCTGGCCAGGAGGCTGCCCTGCAGCCAGCTGGGATGCTGCGTCCCTGGGGAGAAGGGTTGGGAGGTTTCCCCTTCAGCCGCAACAGGCTGGGAACAAGCTCAGGGGGAGGAAGGAGTTTCCCCATCAGCATGTCTACCCTCCCAAGCTGCCGGTGGGCCTCAGGGCCGTGCCGCTCTCTATGTCATGCAGATTATCACCCAGGTTTTGAGCCCTTGGGGAAGCTGTGGGCGGCAGCTTGGGGAGACTGAGCTGGCTTCCAGGGAGCAGCTAGCCAGAAGAGGCCTCCTCCTTCCTCCTGTGCCCAGGTGGCCTCTCAGGAGGGAGGTACGGGCTGCTGGTCCATGCCACAGCTGCGATGGCACTGCCGGGGTTCTCTCCTTGCTACGGCTGGGGACACGCTGGTCTGGAGGGTTCAGGCTCTGCCCCGTGGGGACCTGCCCACTGGCAGTGCTTGAGCAGGGTGCTCTCCCTCACAGGAGGTCGATTCGAGGTGGCTGGAGTACCAGACCCGCGTGGAGTCCCTCATCTCCTGGATCAAGCAGCACACGATACTTATGTCAGATAAATCCTTCCCCCAGAACCCCGTAGAGTTAAAGGTAGGTCCTGGGCAAGGTCCCCCTGCAGAATCCCATGTCCTCGGCGCCAAGAGCCAAGCAGCGGCATTCCCCGGGGTGGTTTCTGATGCAACCTTTCTCATCCCAGGCACTTTATAACCAATACATACACTTCAAAGAAACTGAAATTCCAGTGAGAGAACAGGAAAAAGGAAGGATAGAGGAGCTCTACAAACTGTTAGAGGTAAGATTTGTCATAGCTACCCAGAGGTTTGTAGGTGGGAGTGTTGTGCTTTTAGCAAGACTAAAGTGTGCTCACTTCAGGTTTATTTTGGATTAGAGAAGTGGAAATAACCCTCAGGGCAAGTTATTTAGCAAGTAGCACCCAGCAGGAGCGGAGGCAGAGCTGTTGCCTCATAGCCCCACTTTCTTTGCTGGAGTCTGTCTCTGGCCAGCTCAAGCAGGAGGAATGAAATGCAATTCCGGTGGTGTTTTCTCCAGGTATGGATTGAATTTGGGCGCATCAAGTTGCCCCAGGGGTACCACCCCAACGATGTGGAGGAGGAGTGGGGGAAGCTGATCATAGAGATGCTGGAGCGCGAGAAGCTCCTGCGGCCAGCGGTGGAGAGGTCGGTGCTGCGCCCGCTGCGGGCAGAGCCCTGCGGGGACACCCCCTGCGCCCCTGCCTGGAGGGGTGTCCCAAAGCCTTTCTCATTCTCTTCCCTCTGTCGTCACAGGCTGGAGTTGCTGCTACAAATCGCGAACAAAATCCAGAATGGTGCTCTGAGCTGTGAAGAAAAACTCACTCTCGCGAAGAACACGCTGCAAGCTGTGAGTGGGGGTGTTATTTCCCTCCTGGTGGTTTTTCTCCTGCCTCTTCTTTTATGCCCATCTCTGTTCCTCTCTTCTGTGTGAGGCTGGGGGTTCCTCGGGCAGCTTTCTTTGCCTGTGATGCTGAGCCCCTCGCAGCAGGACTGTAGGTGTGCAGGTGGATACCCGGTGGTCTGTAGCACAAGGATCCTGGGGACAGACAGGCTGCTGTTGGCGGTGCAGCTAGCGAGGCTGGACCTCTGCAAAGCTGCTGGCTTAGAAGAGAACTACAGTTCTGGGATAGCTTCTGGTATCATAAGGCTTAAAAAAAACAAACACAAAATATGCTTTTTTTTCTCTAAAAGAGTGGCAGAAAAAACTTGGTGGCAGACTGTAGCTACCTGGGTGTGGAGTACATTTCAGAAGAGTGAGTGTTTTGTTCTGGGAGAAAGGTGCAGTGAGGAGCAAGGGTTGGGTGCAACTGGTTGAACCCAAGCAAGAAACAAGGTACCCATTTAATAGCAGTCACTAACTGCAGGGAGCCTCCATCATGAACAATTTTCAGTTCATCTGCAGAAGCTGTTCTAAAGGGGATGTCCTGGGTGCTGTGTGAGTTAGGAGTGGATGTTCCTCCATTCAGGTCAAGCTTGAGGATGAAAAGCTCCTTTCAGTCTTGAAGTTGGTGCTGGGTTTCCACCCCGGTCTCTCTGACCGTGTGCCTGGGCTGGAGGGGACCCAGCCCTCAGGCTCCTCTATCTCGGTGCAGGATGCCGCTCACCTGGAGTCTGGCCAGCCGGTGCAGTACGAGTCCGACGTGGTCATGTACCTGCAGGAGTGCGAGGGGCTCATCCGCCAGCTGCAGGTGGACGTGCAGATCCTCCGGGATGAGAACTACTACCAGCTGGAGGAGCTGGTGTTCAGGTGAGAGGAGCTGTGGTTCCCACAGCCCGCGCCTGGAGCAGCGTGCGCAGGCTCCTCCGCACCGCTGCGGGGAGGAAGGGCGCGTACGTGCCAGGAGGCAGCGCAGCACCAGCCCCGTCTGCTCACACGTACCTTGTTTGCTCTGCCAGGATCATGCGGCTGCAAGACGAGCTGGTGACACTGAGGCTCGAGTGCACCAACCTGTACAGGAAAGGCCACTTCTCCACCCTGGACCTGGCGCCCGCTTCCACGCTGAGCACCACGCACGTGAAGGGCGAGCCCCTGACCAAAGGGCTGCACACCTCCTCTGCCTCCTGGTTCCGGAAACCCATGACCAGGACAGAGCTCGTGGCCATCTCCTCTTCCGAAGATGAAGGCAGCCTCCGCTTCGTGTACGAGCTGCTGGCCTGGGTGGAGGAAATGCAGGTGAGCGCCGTCTCTCTGCCTCCCCGGACCAGACCGAGTTAGCTGCCTGCCTCCCCTCGTGCTGGTGAGGGAAGGTGAGAAGCTGGAGAAGACTGAAGATGACCTGGTGTTGCTTTTTTTCCTGTCTTTATCTGCAAATAGTAATTGTTTTGATGGATCAGAGTTTCTGGAGAGCACTGATGCTTTTGTCTTGAGTTTGGCCTCTTGTGATCCCATTTTTCAGCAGATATTGGAAAAACCTACAAGGACTGATGTGACATTTGTTGCCTCTTCAGTGACCTAGGAGTTTCCTTGCCCTTGGGTCTGTTTGTGATAGCACTCCTGGTCTGCAGGAGCTTGACTTGGACCTCTTGGCCTGTTTCAGATGAGGCTGGAGCGGGCAGAGTGGGGCAGCGACCTGCCGAGCGTGGAAGCCCAGCTGGAGGCGCAGCGGCACATCCACGCCAGCGTGGAGGACTTGGGCTCCAGTGTCAAGGAGGCCCGCGTGTACGAGGTATGGTGCTGTGCATAGGGTGACGCTGGGCCTTGCACTGCCCTTCGGAAGGGGAGGGCATCGGGGTGTCACTTTTGTGGGTGAAGGTGGCTGGGATTTTTTTAAGGACAGAGCTTGTGAATGATGCTGGGCTGGTGTAAGAGGCTGCTGCCCTGAGCCATCCTCTCTTCCTCTTGCGCATACAGAGCTGGGGAGAAAGATGTGGAGGTGGGGTTTTAAAGGACACTGTCCTGCACCAGGTAACAGGAACGCTTTCATCCTTCAGGGTAAAATGTCTCAGAATTTCCGTGCCAGCTACACAGAGACACTTGGCAAGCTGGAGACACAGTACTGCAAACTGATGGTGAGTGGGCTTTTTTTGTGCTTCAAGCGATGTCCCCCACTGCAGGGGGGTGCCCAGTCTGTCCTGGCCACGCAGGTCGAGCATCCCTGCCCTGCTGGGGAGGCTGGAGAAACTGCTCGTCTTCCAAGCAGGAAAGATGAGCTGTATGTCTCTGCCCGAGGCTCAGCCCCTGCTCCCAGAGCTCATGCATGGGTCGCTTTGTTCTGCTCAGGAAACCTCAAGCTTCCGACTGAGACACCTGCAGAGCTTGCATGGGTTTGTGTCTCGGGCCACTGCTGAGCTGATTTGGCTGAACGAGAAGGAGGAAGAGGAGCTGGCATATGACTGGAGTGACAACAATCCAAACATTGCAGCCAAGAGAAACTATTTCTCGGTGAGTGAGTGGCCCGGTGCTGGGCTGGCAGGATGGGTGCTCTGTGGATTACACTGCTCCACTCTTGAGATACTCAGGCACCTTCAGCTACTTGCACGAGTCCCCAGAGGTATCATGCTCCTTTCCAAGTCACTGAGCTTGTAGCTCCTGAGCACAGCTGATAAAAGATCTCTCCCTAGAGCCGAAGGTACAGAAAAGTGTCTGTTTTAATTGAGCATCAGGACATCAGTTGAAAAGGCATCAAAAGATTTCTTTTAGCACCGCTTGAAACTAAGGACATGCTTATGTAGGAAAAAAAAAGTCTGGGCTAAAGAGGAAAATTGATTCCTCTTTAAAGCAGTATAAATAAATTGCTGTCTTTCCACAATTGTAATGTTTGGAACTGGAGAGGTCCCTGGGCAGGTTTCCAGCATCTGTGTTAGGTCTACCCTGTGTGTTTGGTGCAGGAGGTATCCTGATGGGAAACGGCTGTGCTACTCTGACAAGCCTTGCTGGTTTCCTATCGGCAGCTGAGATCTGCTGATGTTTACTGCAGTGCTCTGTTACTGCTTGTTTTATTAGCTGGCCACGTGCTCTGAGCACAGGCTGCTTTTGATAGCCAAGATTTGGCCTTTGCTCATGTCCTTCACACAGGAGCTGACGATGGAGCTGGAAGAGAAGCAGGACATCTTGCGGTCCCTGCAGGACACAGCTGAGTTGCTGTCCCTGGAGAACCACCCTGCCAAGCAAACTGTAGAGGTGAGCAGGTAGGGGGGGAACTGGGGGGAGCCAACCTGGCACGGCCCTGGGGATGCGCGGAGCTGCTGCCCTGCCCCACGGGGCCCTCACAGGCTCTCAGAGCTGGTGGCATTTTGTGGTGGCAGAGCCATGACAGAGCTGTTTTAATCTGGGGACACAGAAATGTAAAGCCATTCCCAAACATGCCCTGCCTGGTAATGAGGCACCGATAAGCTTGTGCAGAGCACGAGTCCCCTCCAGCACTGTGGGGCTGCAGGGAACAGCTGCGGCTCCTGGGGGTCGCCCTGTTTCGCATTTTTGTGGTGGTGAAGCAGAGAGCTGCGGGGACACGCTGCATCCAGCGTGTGGTTTGCTGGCATGCAGGCAGACAGAAGGCAAACCTGCGTCTGCAGCAGCCCCCGGTGTGTGCCGGTTCCCGGTCTGCCTTCTCGTTCTCTGTGTCTGCGTCCAAACAATCCTGGCTGCAGCCAGATCTTGCCCATCTATGTACATCCACCGGCGGCAGCGCTGTCCTTCCTGTGACCCTCCTGCTGGGAAGCGCTCATCACTCAATGCTGTTTGCGTGTTTCCCAGGCCTACAGCGCTGCTGTGCAGACTCAGTGGCAGTGGATTAAGCAGCTCTGCCTGTGTGTGGAACAGCACGTGAAGGAGAACGCTGCCTATTTCCAGGTATGCAGGAGGGGAGCCCCACATTCCCCTGCGGCACGAGCGGGCTGCGATGGAGCAGCTGCTGCGTCCCAGTGCATGAGCTTCGTACTCTGCGTGCCCCTTTGTGGGAGAGCAGAGTGAGATATAGTTTGGGAGAGCAACTGAGATATTGCCTGCTCTCAGTGAATATCTCACTTGGGCCAGAGGGCTCAGCTTCGGTGCAGTTCTGGCCATCTGTGTGGGATGCTCATGGCTCCTGCAGTGCTACCGAACAGCAGGAGGATGCTGCTTGCTGAGGTTTTGGGGTGGTCTCCTGTAGAGCTGGGGGTTGCTGACAGGGGGGGCTGAGTTGTGCAGGTTTCTGTGATGCTCTTTGGCTTTTCAGTTCTTCAGCGATGCCCGGGAGTCGGAGACGTACTTGCGCAACCTGCAGGACTCCATCAAAAGGAAGTATTCTTGCGATCACAACACGAGCCTGACGCGGCTGGAGGACCTGCTGCAGGACTCCATGGTGGGTTTGCTGAAGTCCCCGTCACCCCGGGTGGGCAGCGCCTGCCTTGCTCCACTGCAGCAGCGCTGCTCGGGGCCTTCTCGCTTTCCAGGGAAAGCAGGGCGCATTTGATCCCCTCTGTGACACTTTCACATAACAGCTGTGCCCATCTCGGTCCATCTCCTTCATTCCAGTGGAGCTGCTGTGTGCCGTTGTACACGGCCGTGGGGCGCAGGCTGTGCGTGACCCCCCTGCACCACCACGTGCGCTGAATGCTGCTGCTGAGAGCTGGGCCTCGGTGGCTGCAGCAGGGGACAGGTCCTTGTTTAGGGGCACTTGCCACCATCTTCCTGTACCCCTTGGTAAAGAGAGGCGGCAAGTGTTGTCTGTGTGAGGCTGTAGGTAGAGACGTGGAGAACGAAACGTCTGAGCTAGTTCTCCCGTCGGTGCCTTCCCGCAGCTGCATGGCGGTGGCCGTGTTCTGCTGGCAGAGGCATCCCATGGACCCGAAACCTGCTCTCATTACCTGCTGCTTGTTAGCAGCTCGTTAGTTCCCTCAGAGCATGGTGGTAGGAGGAGAAGCTCTACTCTTTGCACAGACCGAATCTGCCATGAATCCCTTGCACCATGGCAGTGGGTGGTGGGTGGCCAAGCCTCAGATGGGGTTTGAAGACATAGACAGGGAGGATTTGGGCTGTGGGTTAATCTCAGCCCTGATGGAAGGGCAGGGAGGTTAAATCTGCATGCGACGGCTGGTGGCTGCTTTGGTTTTACTTTTGGTGGACTCCACTGCTGTGCAATGTGTCCGCAGGGAGGCTGCAATGCCACTGCTGGCTGCTCACAATAGGTGCAGCAGCTGGGCCAGGGCTCGCTGGCCCCTATCCTGCAGGCTCGGGGGTCCTGTCCTCTCTGTCACAGTCCCGGGGCCTTCCTGCTCTGTCCTGCAGGGTTTCCAGGACATGGAGCAGCCCGCAGGGCTCTCCGAGCCGTGTTTGGCAGCCCTGGGACACAGCTGGCGGGCGGGAGAGGCTGGCGCTGGAGAGCGTCCGCAGGGTCAGGACTGGGGCAGCTGCCCCAGCTCAGCTTTATTTCTCTTTCTTACCTAATGAGTTAAAGTTGTATTTCTTCCAATCATGCTCCCGGGGACAGGCACAGGTAGTTTATTTAATCATTTCTTCTTTTTTTTGTTTGTTTTTTACCATTAAATTATCCTCCACTGTTCTTAGCACACTAACCAACCTTGAGAGTACAAAGCATGAGGGAGAGTTTTTGTCTGGGATCCTTTTTAATCTCTGCAGCCAGATCAGGCTAGCTGCAACTAATCACACAAGCTTCCAGTGTCGTGATCCGCACACATCTCCATCAGTGGCCAGAGGTTGTTCCGTGGGAGCTTTGCCACCAGTACCCTGGGTCATCCCATCTCTGAACCCAGCAGGGACTTGTGGGAGTCACTCACACAACATGTCCCTCCAGCCGGCAAATTTCTGCCAAATCCAGAGACCTGTGCGATCACTCCACCACTAGCCACTTCTCCTGAGATGTTTTACCCACATAATTCATCGTATCCCCATTCCAGCCATTGATTTAAACACGCCTTCATCCTTTGCTTTAGAAAAGGGAGCATGCTTCTGTGGTGTCTACTCCAGGCAACTCGGTGTCCCTGGCTTTGGGCTGGGGCTTGTCCTGCTCTTTGCCATTTAAACCTCCTGGGACTTTCATTTTGGTGTATGCTGTGTTCTCTTTTTTTTTTTTTTTTTTTTCCCTTTTGAAAGACAGTGTCTTCTTGTCCTAGCAGCAAAAGAGCCAGAGGCGTGCATGCAGCTTGGCAGGGCAGTGGGAGGAGTAGTGGAGAGGTCCCAGCCCAAGCTGAACTCTTCTCCCTTCCACCTTTCCTCCCACCCCATCTCTCCTGACCCCTTCTTCCCACCCCAGTCAGGGCAGCCAGCTCCTCCCGATGTGGTTGTTCAGCCTCTTGAAGGCCAGCATTGGGGCAGGGGGTGCCGAGGTGCTTGAGAGAAATGTCCTCTCCTCCTTGTCCTCGAGCAACCCGTGCTTCGTTGTTCTTCCTGCCAGGACGAGAAGGAGCAGCTCATCCAGTCAAAGAGCTCCGTTGCCAGCCTGGTGGGCCGCTCCAAAACCATCGTGCAGCTCAGGCCCAGGAACCCAGAGCACCTCGTGAAGAGCACGATCCCCATCAAGGCTGTCTGTGACTATCGGCAGATCGAGGTGAGGACTGGGAGGTGTTGGCAAGGCTCCGAGTGGGATCCAAGAACGAGGCAGAGGAGTGCTGCCTGTGATGGTTTAGGACCAGTATGTCTGTCAATGACAAGCAGGAACGGCGTGGGAAGAGGGAAGGAGGGAAGTAGCTGGCTGGTTCTCCTGGAGGAGACTTTCATGTCTCAGATTTATTCTGGGCAGGAGTTAAAGTCCTTCTCCTTGAGGAGGGTGAACTTCACCCACCTCAGCCAAACCAAGAACGTGGGTGGCAGCCAGCTTTGTTTGACTTCGTGTGCGTGGGGGCTGGCTGTCCTCCACAGGACGGGGCTGGCAGCAAGGGCAGGCGTGAGCAGCCCTGCTGCCGGCTCTGACGGGCTGGGTGTTGGTGCTGCTGCAGATCACCATCTGCAGGAACGACGAGTGCGTGCTGGAAGACAACTCCCAGAGAACCAAGTGGAAGGTGATCAGCCCCACAGGGAACGAGGCCATGGTGCCCTCAGTGTGCTTCTTGATCCCCCCTCCCAACAAAGAGGCCATCGAGATGGCCAACAGGTAATTTGCTGGTCTCTGCTGCGGGGGAATCCCAGGGGTGCAGGGACCCCTTGCATGGTGGTTATTTACTTTTCAGAGGTCTGCTGTGCTGGAGGCAGGGGAAAACATCCCTGCCTGGTCTTCGGTCAGCATGAATTGCAAGAGGCAGGGTGATGGCATGGGAGGAGCAGCTCCTTGTGGAAAGGAGCCGGGGTGGAGGAACAGGGGTGAGTGAAGGAAGGAATCCCTTGTGGATATAGGGCTGCAAACTCTGTCACAGTGACTGCTCTGATAGCTTGTAAAAGAGCAAATACGAGTTTGGAAAGAGGGATTCCTGGAGGGAACTCCAGCACTGAGCAGCAGGAAGGCAGGAGTGTCGCTGTAGGCTGGGATTGCTGGCGTGGTGGGCTACTGCGTCCAGTGGTGGCCGGCATCAACGGGGTTAGGGCTGCTGTGCTGGGGAGGTCTGGGGCTGACAGATCTGCTCCTTCCCTTCATAGGGTTGAACAGTTGTACCAGAAAGTGATGGCTCTCTGGCACCAGCTCCACATGAACACAAAGAGCCTCATCTCCTGGAACTACCTGCGGAAGGACATTGCCTTGGTGCAAAGCTTCAGCTTGGAAAAGGTACGGTAGAAATTTCTGTGTGCCTGGCTCCTGAGCTGCATTGCTGCACTGATGGCTTTCCTCATGTGGATGGGCATGCAAAGAAGTGTTAAAGGGAAAAGCAGAGACCACAAGGGCCTCAGCCAAGGGTATTTGACTGGGATTCAGCACAAAATGATTACGTTTTTTTCCCAGTAAAAAAGTTTGCACTGAGCTGTGATAAAAATAAGAGATTGTGGACTTAGCATTTCATTGGGGAGTGAGCAAGGCTGGAGGGAGATGTGAGGCTAATACAGAGGAGCTTGCCTTTTCTCCTTGGAAGAGAAAATAATTGGCAAATGGAGGTGCTGCAGCTGGGAGGCTGGCTTCAGGTGATCTGCAGGAGGCTGGAAATGGATGTTGCTTTTCCACTTCCAGCTCAGATCCCTAGCTCAAGGGGAGTGCCAGCAAGCCATGAGGAGCCTCCAGGCACACTACGAGGACTTCCTGCAGGACAGCCGGGACTCGGAGCTCTTCTCGGTGTCAGACCGGCTGCGCTTGGAGGAAGAAGTGGAGTCTTCCAAGGAACACATCCGACAGCTGCTGGAGTCCATGGAGAATGGTAAGCTTCACAGTGCTGATGGATTAACCAGGAGCTGTGGGGACTAATAAACAAAGGATTTATGGACGGCTTCATTTTCTCATTTTTTTCTGAGCTGGCTGGATGATGGATGGTGTGTGCAGCTGCTCTACTTATTCCTCCATCCATTCAAATGTTCAGCCTTTGTCCAGTGATGTTCCTGCAGAGCAGGCTTGGGCTTTGCATATTCAGGTTAACTGCCAAGTCCTCTTATCCTAACATTGTTGGAAATGAGTTTAGTCAGTAGTCGGGACACATACTGAGCACAGAGCCCTCTCCGTGTTCAGTCAAAAACAAAATGTTTTTGGCAGCCGCAGTCCCAGTGTTCAGAGCTGGGGGTACGGCAGGACTGAGTCCCACTGGGACTGGGGGCCTTGGCTTTGCCACGTGAGGTGTCCTATGGCTGGGCTTGTTATCACCAGTGTTTGAATGAGTTGACTTGGTTCACTTGATTCACTTGATTTTCCACCTGAGCTGAGACCCCCAGCACCTCAGTGCTGCGCGTGGCTCCGGGGCTCCAGGAAGGAACTGAGCGGAGCTGAGAGCTGCTCTTTTGGTTTGTCTGTGATGTGCAGAAGACAAGGATGAGACTGTTGCCAGAACGTATCTCTCTGAGCTCAAGAACATCCGTCTGCGCCTGGAAGAGTGTGAGCAGCGACTCGTGAGCCGCATCCAGTCCCCCAGCAGCACCCGAGCAGATGGTGACAGCATCCAGGAGAACACCCTCCGTATCGCTGAGCAGGAGGTCAGTGCTGCTGAGAGCCGCAGAGGGGAGGAAGCTGCCGGCTGCTGCTCATGGCTTGTGCCTGGACTGGCTTTAACTTCTCCGTGCTGAATGTGTGAGCAGTGGGTGCCTGCCTCTGCAGCGTTTGAGGGGATCTTGCACAGAAAGCACACAGGAAATCAAGCGAGCTTCCTGTTTGATTTCATCCCTGTCCACAGGACAATCCTGCTTTTCTCTGCCTGCTTGGGCACGCCTTTCATGTTCGTTCTCTTCCTTCCACAGCGCGTGCAGGAGGATCTGCAGAGGCTCAAATCCGACCTGCGGTACGTTTCTGAGAGATGTTACAGCTTCCTTGACAAAGCTCCTGCTGGGTCCAGCACGCCACATTTGCGTTCTGAACTCGACTTGGTGGTGAACAAGATGGACCAGATGTACGGGCTGTCTTCCATCTACCTGGACAAGTGAGTTGGGACCTGCCTCTGTTCGTGGGTACCTTTTTGTACCCGACTCTGCTACAAACCTTTCTTCTGTTTCTCTAACCCAACAATTTGTGTTGAGCGCCATCAGTCTGCGGCAGGTGGTGCAAACAGCCTCACAGTCAAGAGGATCTCTGCCAAATTTTGGGTGTCAATGTGCTGTCTCTCTCTGATTTGCCAGGTTGAAGACGGTTGATGTCATTATTCGTAGCACCCAAGGAGCAGAGTCTCTGGTCAAAGGATATGAGGTCAAGCTGAGCCAGGAGGAGGCCGTCCCAGCTGACTTGACAGCTATTCAGTCACACAGAACTGCCCTACAGGTTGGTGTTGTTCACTTCAAAGTGTGCAAGGAGAAACCAGCCAGTGCTTCGGTGTTTGTCAAGCAGGGTCCTTCCCTTTCTGTGCTGAATTTATGTTGCGTGCTCTTTTTTCTTGCCCAAAATAGCTGCCAGGGAGGTTTTGTCCTCCTTATGTGATCCGCTATTGCTCTGTAAAGGTAAAGGAGCTGCTATGGCCTTGTGCTTTCACTTGTAGGGCACAAGCTAATACATATGAACATCTTGGCAGCTATGTGTCCACTGCTCTAAGGCAGGGGCTGATGATCCAGTCTGACTTGCTCCAAGCTGGCAATATGCTCCCCTCCATTTGGCATCTCCTAAGTCTGTAATCAGCTTGTTCTTTGCAGCTTTCTCAGGCTTTTCAGCTACAGAAAGCAGAGAATCTCTGATTTAATGGCAGCCTTAGGGGAAGCCATGTGTTCTGTTTTCCTCAAAGTTAAACTCAAGCTGGCTCTTGCTGTTTTTTGAAGCAATGGCTTGGGGAAGTGAAGGACAAGAGCTCCGTGTTCTCCATGCTCAAGGAGGAGATGGCAAAGGCGAAGGCAGTGGGGGAGCAGCTGTACCAGCTAAGGCAGGAGCGCAGCATCGACCTCGAGCGCTTTCAGGAGAAGGAAAGCCAGCTGTGGGATCGCTGGCAGAGAGTCTGCACCCAGATTGAGACCCGGTGAGAAACCTGCCTCCATTTGCAGAATTGCTTTCATGCTTCAGTTGAGAGCTTCGGCCGGCTGCTTTGCAGTGTTACGTTTCCAGCTGGGAGTCCCACTGGGGACTGGGATATCCCTATAGCCTGCAGCAGGTCTTCACACTCCTCTTGTCCTGATTCTCCTTTCAGCCACACGGAGCTGGAAAGCATCCAGGAGGTGCTGAGCGATTACCGGCAGTGCCACAGCGCCCTAATCCAGTGGATCGAGGAGATCACCATCCAGCAGGAGCTGATGAAACCTGGGCAGGCGGAGGACAGCCGGGTGCTGTCGGAGCAGCTGAGCCAGCAAACGGTGAGACTGGAGCTTGAGATGTTTTGACAGCGTGGTCACTGCAGTGACCGTGTCTTTTTTTTCCATCTGTAAGCTTGAAAACATGAATGCATGTGAAATGTAGTGGGGAAGAGAATGCAGGCCTGAGCTGTCCGAGAAGCAGAGAGGCTGCTTAACTTGAGGTGGAAACGGGCCTTGCATTAAAAAAAAAAGGAGTCTATAAGGCTTCGCCAAAAAGGACAGGGACTGAAATTCAGCACATTTCACCTGCGGCAGTCATCTTGACAACCATTTTTGCTTTGGATTTTGTTGAAGGCTTTGGCAGCAGAAATCGAGAAAAATCAAGCCAAACTGGACCAGTGTCAGAAATTCTCCCAGCAATACTCAGCTGCTGTCAAGGTATGGGCCCCTTCCTAAACCTAGGGCACAGTTGGCTGGGCAGAAACAGCCCCAGGACAGTTTGCATCTTGCATGCTCTAAACTTTGGGCGTGAGCAGCAGAGATCCGACTGTGTGTGCAGGCAAAACAGAAGGAATTGGAGATCTGAGGGTATGAAAGAAGTGATAGCAACATCTTTCTCTCCAACCTGGTTTCCTTTGCAGGACTATGAGTTGCAGCTCATGACATACCGGGCGTTTGTGGAGTCGCAGCAGAAGTCCCCCATGAAACGTCGGCGCATGCTGTCATCCTCAGACGCCATCACGCAGGAGGTGGGAATGCGTCTGCGCCCCTTGTGAGGCGCGGTGGTATAGGGGGGTTCCTCTACTCTGAGCAAATCACCAAGCAGCCTCTGTGAAAAGAGCTCATTTCTGCTGAACTCTCTGTATAAATAAAGTTCCCACCCTCACTGTTTTTTCCAATAGCCAGAGAGGATGGCTTAGTGCTCTAAGCACCAGGTATGAAATACCTAGACTCCTGGGAACCCCTGGGTCAAATCCAGCAGGGTCGTCTCAGCCCTTCAGCCCAGCGAGGTAAATAACCAGAGCGCCATGCAGCATTACTGTGTGTGCATCTTTAGGATGAGCCCTTTAGAGACTGAGCTCCTGTCTGCTCCATGTGGATTTTAAAGATCCCAGTGGCCCTCTTTGTAAGAGTTGAGCACCCGCCCCAGTGTCTGTGACCGGAGTCTTCCCTTCACTCCAGTGTTGTGCAGCATGCCGTGTGTGGCCACATCCCTCCCCTTCAGAGTTGCTGCATTTCAGTGGTGCTGTACTGGGTCTGCGAGGTGCCTGGGGATCTTCCCAAGGGAGAGATGGTGCATCCATGTCGTGTACTGTACGGTACGTTGCACTGAATCTCTGGTTGTGACCGATGAGTCCTGTTTCTCTGTCTCTCCCTTTGCAGTTCATGGATTTGCGGACTCGCTATACAGCTCTGGTGACACTAACCACGCAGCATGTGAAGTACATCAGCGATGCTCTGCGGCGCCTGGAGGAAGAGGAGGTAAGGGTACTGCACAGAACTGAACTGCATTCAAATCGTCCAGGCTCGTTTCCTGGCACCCCAAGGATGCTGCTTTGCCTCTCTGATATCTGCCCTCAGCTTTTCAGTTCCACGTTTAGGTTGTATCTCAGGTGCTGCTCCTGAGAGCCTCTCTGCCTCTGGACAGCTGGGACCCCCTTGACATGGTTGTCTTTCTCCTCCTCTGTTTGCAGAAAGTAGTGGAGGAAGAGAAGCAGGAGCATATGGACAAGGTGAAGGAGCTCCTGGGCTGGGCCTCGGGCTTGAGGCAGAGCGTGCAAGGCAGGACGGCTGCTGCCAGGAGCAGCAGAGAGCTGGGCGACATCGAGAAGTCCATCTCAGAGCAGCAGGTAAACACAGGGCCTTCTCTGTCCATCTCTGACCAATGCATGTTACATGTGCCTGTCCTTGTTGTATCACAACATTATTCTGCTTCCAGGAGAGCTTTTCTACGTCTCTAATGACCAAAAGCCCCAAGGCTTTCTATGGAATGCTTTGTGAGGGCAACTGTGAGGCTGTTTGTTTAACTTCAACTTAGCTTTTTCCACAGCTGAATTAAGCTACCTTGTGCTTTTTCAATAGGCCCTCAATGAGGAGCTGGCTGCGAAGAAGGAGCAGGTCTCTGAGGCCATCAAAACTTCACAAATCTTCCTGGCGAAGCACAGCCACAAGTGAGCACAGCTTGAGGAGGGAGGGAGGCAGGGGGAGCAGAGGGGGGAGCTGAGTTACCTTGAGGTGGGTGCTGGTGGGCTGCTGTCCTCAGAGCCCAGTGCCCGACTACCATTGAAAACAGTGCCTAGCTACACAGGAAAGTAGCCATTTTTCTCATCTGCAACAACTATGAACTACGTAACCTGTTTATTCTGTTGGGACAATACTAATCCAGTTTAGTAGAGAACCAACCCCGAATATTTGGGGATTTGGTCATTATAATGCAAGTCAGTCTTTGCCGAGCACAATTACTCTCCCTCATTTTCACTGTGCCAGGCAAAAAGTAGGGCAGTATGAAGAGGAAGCTCATTGTGGGTTTGGCCTTTTCCTTCATGAGAAAACTTTGTTCATTCTCGGGAGCTGGGAGATGGTTTGTGTAACTTCCCTTAGAGTTTTTCCTTTCACTTGCAGGCTTTCCCATCAGGAGAGAGAACAGATTTCTGCTCAGATCGCTGCTCTGAAGGACACCTACCAGGTGCTCTGCAGTGACTCCTCGGAGCAGCTCCAGCAGCTCCAGAGCCAGCTGGCTCAGGAGACAGAGCACAAGGTACTGGTCCCCGCTTGGCCCGCTGGCCACACGGCACAGGGCCCTCCTCAGGGTGTGAACACGGTTGTGCTCGGTTGTGTGTCTCATGGCCACCAGCCACTCTGCCCGTCAACTTTCTTACTTGCATGTGGTTGCCTCCCATCTCTTCTGTCCATGACCTGAAGTGTCTGGGCTGGGGTGGCCACTGGTAGCCGAGCAGGAGATGTTGACCTGCTGTTGCAGGTCACTGAGAGGGAGCTGTCCTTTGCGATGCTTTCAGTCAGAGCTGTGTCCTGTGCAAAAAGGTTGGCTTGCTCACATGGTGGGCAAAGAGGAAAATGGAGTTCTGTCCTGAAAGTGGTGCCCTTGGCAAGCCTGTCTCCTCAAGTAATGCCCGTGCAGTGTTTAACCAGGGAGGGCTGGGGCTCGCAGGCGGCCCGCATGCAGGAGGCACATGAAGGTGGGTTTCTGCAGAAGCACGTTCGCCTCTGTTGGTTCACGCATCTCAGGGCCTGGTGAGGGGTTTATTTGGGTTGTGCCTCAATGAAGTTGCCCTCCAAGTGGAAGGGGACTGCGTTGTCCCACCAGGCCCCCAGCAAACACGGTTTCTGCACTGCCCCCAGCTGGGCCCTCTGGGCTCAGTGCTCCTGCCAGTCCTGTGGGGTAGGGGGCCTCCAGACACGTCCTTACTGCCTCTGTACTGGTGTGAGCTGTCCTCAGTCATTCACAGATATACATGTACGTGTTATATAAGTGTATATACATGTGTCGATGGATATATTTGTGTGTTTGCTTGCCGGCTCCCTGTACTCTGAAGCAACGGCCTACTCAGATCTGGACATGGTGCGGGTTTGGGCTGCTGGGTCCGTGAGTGAAGCCCTGCTCTAGCAGATCAGGGGAAGATGTGGATAGGGCTTCTTATCTGAGATCTGTATCTACAGCTTTCACTTATGAATACGGCATCTCCCTTTTGAATTGGGCTTTCCAACACATTTTGTCTGTCACCCTGCAAGTCCGTTAGCCCCTGTCTGGCAGAGTGAGCCTGCTCGAGGCGGTGGTCGCAGCTCAGCCATCACAGCTTCGACACCTCTGCCACTGCTGCAGCTGAGAGAAGCCTGCCAGTGGAAAGGACGCTGTTCCCTTTCCCTTTTCCTCCCTCCTGGGCAGGAAAATGACCTTGGTGTGCAAGCTTTCTCCTGGTCTTGCTGGGCCATTTCCCTGCAGCAGGAGTGTGCTGTGGGGCTCAAGGCAGAACAGTTTTCACTCACACTCTTGACGAAGCCCAGGAAAAGAAACAAGGTGGCACTATGGCTCCACCATAGATTCTTGACCCATATATGAGATTACTACGTGGCTGTTTTGTGGTACAGTTGCTTCATTGTACAGGGAGCATGAAGGACTCTTAACATTTGCTTGCTGGAAACATCCAATTGTCAAGACAGAGGTTATAAAATTAAAAAGAAAAAAAAGCAAAGCAGAACGCGCTAAATTGAGCATGATGTGTCCCTGTACAGTTTGTGTTTCACGTCAACTGTTTTTAAGATTAACTGACATCCTTGCTTACAAGTTTAACTAACCCTCCGGGACTTAAACAAAACACACAAAGTGAAAGAGGACGACCTGTGTGTGGGGTTCTTTTTGCAAACAAAACAGTCGCATGCTGGATGCTAACACCAAGCTTTACACTGTGTGTGATACGGCTGAACTGCTCCATAAGGCTCTGTCTTTAACTGCTCAAGGCACACCCTGCAATGCTGGTAAGTAAAAGCCTTTTACTCCCCTCCCTCCCATCTCCTCTTTTATCATTCTCTTTCCCCTCTTCTTCTCTGTCTTTCAATGGCTTGTTCATTTCCAAACATGCATGTCAGAGTCTGGTGATGCTGGTGGGAGCTTGGTGTTTCTCACCAGACCCACCCGGCCTCCGTGGCAGGAGGCACTGGGGCAGCTACATGCAGCGTGGTAGAGGTGGCATCCTCTGCTGTGTCACTGCTCCAAGGCACATGCCTGCCTGGGCTGTCAGACGTGCCGTTACCAACATCTGAGGTCCCGGGGATCCAGATTTGCTCCTCCTTGTCCCGACAGAAAAATTTTAGTGCTTGGGCCAACTTTACACCTAAGCAGTGCAACTGGGAGAAACCCAAAGGTCCAGAGTGCTCCTACTCTGTGTCATTATCTGAATGCTTCCCCGCCCTGTGGGGGCACCAGAAAGAAAAGGCCCTCCAGAAATACCAAAGTTAGATGGTCTGTTCCCAGTCTGTCACTGTCTCCATGCTGGGAGTGACAACTTCTTATATTTCTTCCCTTGCCCTAAAAAGCACGGCTGCTTCCAGGTGCCAGAGCAGTTGGATGTGCTTGGGGAGCTGCTGTGCATGCCAGGGGCAGCACCCGTGCTCTCGTGCTTGGCTGGTTGTGGTGCTGGGGAGCTGCTCCATGGCACGAGACCCGTGGTGTTCCCTGGGCATCCTGGCATTAAAGAGCAGGATTTAAGCATGGCAGGAATCAGGGTGGAAACTGCACTGGGAGAGCTTCCTGGATACCCTGAAGTGATGTCTTTGTTTTTTTTTCTCTTCTGTTAGTACAAAGTGGGATTCACATTGTCTTTATTTTTTAAAAAAACTTGAGTCATTGGACAGTTTTGGTGTGTTTGTCAGTTTCCTTCCCTGTTTCTCTGTGGAGCATTAGGAACACGTCTGGGTGTTGCTGCTTGCTGTTTTGCTGCATTTCTGGTGGTGGATGTTGGAAGTGTTTCAGTGCTGCCCTTGGTGATGGACTAGCTGTGCATCAAAACTCACTGGCAACCTGAATGCTAGCAAATGCACCAATTTGTGGGCTCCAATGCCTTTGGAGTTGCATTTTGAACACTTTGGGACTCGCTTTCTAGCCTGTTTGGGGTTTTGAAACTTTTTTTTTTTTATTTTGAACTGGAACCTCCCTAGATCTCATGCAATCCAAGTGCTGGAAATGCTTGATTTTGGTTTGATTCTTTTCCTTCTCTTTCTGTTCTAGGGCAGCAAAGCAGTGGCGGGAGTGATCGATCTTGGCACAGTAGAAATATTCCCTGTCTTTGGTGCCATGCAGAGAGGTCTTATAGATCAGGATACTGGCCTCGTCCTCTTAGAGGCCCAGGTTATCACATCCGACTTAGATGTTCCAGAGACCAGTGAAAAGCTCTCCTTGGAGGAAGGTCTAGCAAGAAACATCATTGATCTCAGGACATTCCAGGTGCTGCAGGAATTGAAGGATGCTCTCCAGCAGGTGGATGAAGTCCAACGTGAAGGGAGACAGCTCCTACCTGTCGCTGCTGCGATAGAAGAGGGGAGAATTAGTGAGAGCATTGGGCTAAAGATTCTTGAGGTTGAACTTGTCACTGGGGGCTTTAAAACCCCTCAGGGCAGAATTAGCATGGAGACAGCTCTACAAGGAAGGCTTCTTACCCCACAGCTTTATTCCAGACTGCTGTCTCACCTGGAATGTGGCAGGGATTTGATTGACCCCAACACTGCAGAGAAAATCAGTCTTCCAGAGCTCATGCACCGATGCATCATCCACCAAGAGACTGGACTGATGCTGCTCCCAGTCAAGCAGCTGGCGGGTGGGATGGTGAGCTTGAAATCGGGCAGAAAAGTCAGCATCTTCCGTGCTGTCCAGGAAGGGCTAATAGACAGACAAGTAACAGTGAGGTTGCTGGAAGCGCAGCTCTTTGCTGGTGGCATTGTTGACCCCAGGACAGGGCACAGGCTGACTGTGGATGAGGCTGTGAGACATAATTTAATTGACCAGGATTTGGCATGCACACTTCTAATCCGGCAGCTTCAGACAGGTGGCATCATTGATACAGTCACAGGAGAGAGACTGACAATTGATGAAGCTGTAAGGAAAGAGTTGGTAGCACCAAGGATTGCATTGGTGGTCCTGGAATCCCTCTGGTCCTTCATGGGGCTCCTGTGGCCAGAGACGGGAGAGATCATCCCAGTTGCAGATGCTTTAGAGCAAGGAATTCTGTCCACAGAGCTGGTTTGCAAGATTCTCAGCAAGAGGCAACTCATTAAGGCTGTGTTTATACCAGAAACCACAGAGGTGTTGTCCTGGAGGAAAGCAGTTGACCATGGCATCTTAGAGAGAGATGTGGCAAAGAAGCTGAAATCAACAGTCATACCTGATGTCATGGCCAGCGTGGAGATCGCTGGCTCTCCAAGCAGAAGCAGGAATGGCCAGAGCTCCTCTGGAAAGAGTCCCACAGGTCACAAAGAGCAAAGTGACCCTCTGCTAAGGAGTGATGACGAAAGGCTGATGTTCCACTTGATGACCCACAGCTACATCAACATCCACGATGGCCAGAAGCTGCTCTTGGTAGATGGAGAGTTGAACAATATCACTAAAGCCCTCATCCAAACCCAAGAAAATGGATCCTGCGAACATGTGTTGGAAGGGAGTGAAGGCTTTGAGGAGACAAAGGCAAAAGCAGCAGCTCTTGAAAGAGAGCCTTGCAACAGTTTGGCTTTGCAGCAGCTTGAGTTTCAATTTGCTCCTTCAAAAGAGCAAAGCGAAAAGGTCCTGCCACCCAGAACTGCTTTGGAGAACGGAGAAGTGGTGATGGGACCTGGAAGCCGTCCGTTGGAGGATGCAGAAGATACCCTGCTTGTGGAGGAGCAAGGGCAGATTTACACTGAACAGGCTACCTTCAAAAGTGAGACTGAATCCAAACTTGGTAGAGAGCAAATCACTTCTGTAAGCAAGGACAAACATCAGGTAAATTTATCTGTGCCAGAACATCCCAGTGATTCTGGTAGTGGATTCAGAGAAACAGAAGAAATGACAATTGAGACAGAAGAGTCCAAGCCTATTATAGTAGGTGGAGTGGAAAATATCAAAGATCAGAAGAGGACATTGGAAGCTGGGGCAGGTGATGTGAAAAGTGAAAGCCATATGTTGGTGGGTATTTCTGAAAGAAGAGGGAGACTGGAAATAATGGCAGAGAGGTCTCAGGATGTGGAGAAACCTGAATTAGAGGTGGAGGACATTAGAAAGATTTATTTACTAAAAGAGGAAACAATACAGAATGGCACGGTGGGAGGAGAGGAGATTGTGCTCCCTAGAACTGGAGAGGCTGAGCAAACGGAGAGGCACACTGAAAGCATTGAAGGTGTATTGAAAGTGGAGGAAGGAGAGAGGAAAGAAGCGGCAGGTGATGAATGTATTGATGATACATCCCTGCCAGCCCCTACAGAGCAGGATGAGGAGGACACTTTGGAAATGTTGTTAATGCAGCTCCAAAGTGGTGGCATAATCCATGAGCAGACAGGCAAGACTCTTCTTCTAAACGAAGCAGTAGCCTGTGGAGTGGTGCCTGGCCACACAGCTGTGAAACTGATGGAGAAGATGAAGATGTTCAGTGGCTTCTTTGACTCACAAACATGCGAATCATTAACCACCGAGGATGTAATTGAAGAAGGTTTAATGGATGAGAAGCTTCTCCAGAAAGTTCTTGCATCTGACAAAGCCATAAGTGGTGTTCTTGACCCAGGCAATAACTTTGTCTACTCTATCAAGGATGCTGCCGCAGTTGGCCTTCTGGACAAGGAGACGGCAATGAGGATCTTGGAAGGGCAGGTGGTTACTGGAGGGATTGTTGACTTGAAACGTGGCAAAAAAGTATCAGTCACGTTGGCTTCAAATCTTGGCCTCATAGAGCCAACTAGTCAGAAAGAGCTGGTCCAGCTGGAGAAGGCTTCCAAAGGGAAAAGCACTGATGAGGCAACCAGACAGAAGCTCATTAGCTTGCAGGCTGAAACCAGTGGAATTGTGGATCCCAAAACCAAGCATCCTTTGACTGTTGCGCAGTCTGTTGAAAAAGGGCTCCTTGAAAAGGAAGAAGCATTTCAGCTCTTGACCAAGCAGATTGCAGATGGAGGAATAATTCATCACGTGTCTGGAATGAGGCTTTCGGTAAATGACTCGATGAAGCACCATTTGATCAATCAAGATTTATGTAGTGAACTCACAAAGGCTGAGAGCGTGTGCCTGCATGAATATGTTCATCCAGTAACGAAGGAGAAGGTGCCCTTGCCCCAGGCAGTATCAGTAGGGCTTGTTAGTCCTGACTTCCAGAGGAAAGTGCAAGAAATCCAGGCTGGGGGTGGAAGCATCATCGATCCTGCTTCTGGCCAGAGACTGGCGCTCTGCCAGGCACTGAAGGAGGGCTTGCTGCCCAAGCAGGTTGTGGAGAAAGTCCTGGCATCTCCAGAAGTGAAGCAAGGCATTGTAGATCCTGAGAACTGCATGCTCGTGCCCTACTCAGAGTTCATAAAGAAGTGTAAAATTGACATCGAATCCGGTCAGAGGTATTTGGAGGTCCATCCCTTCAGAGCCATCAAGGATGAGGTGACAGGGAGCAAGCTGACGTGTGCCGAGGCGGTGAAGCTGGGGAAGGTGGACCCTCTGCCCACGCTGCGGTTGCTGCAGGCTCAGGCAGACAGCGGGGGGTTTGTGGAGGGCACCGTCAGCGAGAGGCTCTCCCTGAAGGCTGCTTTGGAGCAGGGGCTGCTGGATGAGGAAATGGCCAAAGTCATCGCGACCATCCAGATGAGGGGCGGAGGAATTGTTGATGCTAGCAGTGGAAAAAGATTGACTTTAAAGGAAGCTGTTGAAAAAGGCCTGATTAGCCAAAAATTAGCTACCACTCTTCAAGATGCACAAATATCCGAAGACAAATATGGTTCTGAGGTCCTCAAAACAGATAAACCCCACCTTTCCCAGGAGAAAATGGAAAAAACATCTCCAGAAGAGGAAGGTGTGGTCCTCCCCACTAGTGCTACAAAGAAGCCCGATGGTGCCAAGCACAAGGCCAGATCTGAAGCTGCGAGGTGCGGCCTGGCTGGGGACGCAACCACTGCTTCTGCCACATCCCTGGTGATGCCAAGGAAAGGGAAACCAGAACCGCTTCCTCAAGAAACTCCAGGGCATGGTGTCACACGTCAGCGACAAGGAGAGGTTGAAGTGGCTCCAGAATACCCCTTAGTATTAGGCACAACATCTCTCTCTGAAGGGACAGCAGTGATAAAGGCTACGGAGAAGGGGGTTGCAAAAAGCAGCTCCCATGTGAGAGTGGCCTCGGGGCAGGAATCAAGAGGGGAAGCAGCAGATCAGGGGATGGGGAAAGTGGAAGAGCTGGGGTTCAAGGAACGGCGGTCGTTCCTTGACACAGAGGTGCCTCACGGTGCTGAGGGCAGTATGGAGAGGAGCAGGGAAGGGGTTCTTAGTGCAGGGGGGTTTGTGGCAGAGGAAGAAGGTGCAGTGAAGGGACAGCAGGCAGCAGGCCTGGATCAGGCAGTACAGGCAACCCCGAGGAAAGCTGTTTCTGTGGGTCATGAGAAAGAAGAGCTGGGTCCTACAATGTCCGGAGAGCCCCCCGAGACTGGTGTCCCTCTGAGGCCAGCAGGAGATGAGCTTGCAGATGAAAGAGCTGTCAGACACCCTGTAGGAGAAGCCCTGAGACTGGATGCAGAAGCTGATCAAGAAGTAGGTGAAAGTGAGCGAAAACCTATCCAAAAACAGAAAAGCAAGAAAAAGAAAACAAAGCAAATTGGTATCCCAGGGGACAGTGCTCAGCCAGAGAAATCTTCTGTGGAAAAGCAGTCCCTTCCTACTCCAGTATCCAAAGAAATTCTAGGGAAGGAGGGGGACTTTGTCACAAGTGCTCTAGAACCAAAACTTGACAGAGTCACCAAGGCTACTGTGGGGTTGGCAAAAGATGCAGCCAAGCAAAAGCAGATGGAGAGCAGCAGGGGTGACAAAGAGAAGAAGCCAATTTCTGAAAAAGATGAAGCAATCCTCCCAGGGGGTCAGGTGCTCCCTGTTCTCCCAGAACAAGGGGAAGCTCCAGTGGTGACGAAAGGTCAGAGCAGAAAGGGGCACAATCTCTCTGTGGCACTTGAACTGGAGGAGAGGAAGACCCAGGAAAATGCTGAGGTGGGAACCACCAGAAAGGTGCTCACCACAGCCCCAGCAGCAGGAGAAAAGCTGGATGAGTTAATCATCAGAGAGGAACCCAGAGAGGTTCAGGAAACTTCTGCAACCCTGGAGCTTGGAGAAGGCACCCCACAGGAGCAACCAACGGAGCCCAGCGCAGGCCGAGCTGGTGCCCCTCTGCCCCCTGCAGCCCCCAGAGAAGTGCCCCAGGAGAAGCCCCGGCAGCCAGGGCCTGGTGACCGGGGCCTGCTCTTACCTGTGATAGTGGAGGGGGAGCTGCTGGAGACCTCGACAGAGTCTGCGAGACCAGCCCAGGTGGGTGACTGCTTTTTGCTGTTTCAGCATTTTTACGTGCTATTTGTGTATGCTTGATGTTTAAATTTGTCCCAGGTCCTCAGCGCAGAGGAGAGCCAGAAAGTGAGTCGTGGATGTTTGGGGCTTGATGTTACAGCATCAGCTGCAATGGATTTGTCAAAGGACCCAGTGATGTAGGACTGAAAACACTCAAGGCTTAGTTGTGGCTTCTTTTTGCTAGAGCATTACTTACAAATGACTAATAAGTAGGACCATTTTTTGGCACTTTTACTGTAACACAATAGATCTCTTGCCATTTATAAGCTTATGTTGGAAAAAGAGCCATGTATTCTATTTTTCCTGTAGTAAATCTTGTAAATAAGGCTACCAAGTGGAAAGTCCCTGAAATTGAAAGCTATTAAGAGATTGCTTCTTTTAAAAAATATGTATGCATATGTATGTATAATTGTCTGTATTCTCACTAAACTTGATGTTTTGTTTTACCATTTGATACTGTAGATCAAGTTCAGCAAGAAGATGTGCCTGGAGCATGATGAGAAGCTGATCTCCTATCTCTCCATGCTCCGAGATATTGAGATGAGAATTAAACGTGTGCAGCCAGCAGAGCAGAATCTGGCTGCCCTGCAGGACCTGCTGCAGCAGGCTGAGGTGAGCACTGCTGGCACCAGGCAGGACCGAGCTCTCCCCCCTCTCCCCAGCACTTCTCAGGCTTCCCCTTGTGCATCCTCCCTGCTCTGGGAGCAAGCGGGGCATTAGCCTCAGGCTGAACTGGCATTTATTTGCAAACCCCATCTCTCTGGCACTCCCTCTGGCTTACCTTCCTCTCGTGCTTAGACAGTAACCTAAGTGTGGCTGAAATGAATTTTACAGGCTGGAGAAAGACAGTCGAGTGCTGGCAGCTGAGCAGGGCTGCATGAATGGGTTGATTGCAGTGAATCTTTCTAGCAGATACACGCGGAGTTTGGAGCTGGTTCTCCAAAACCCCTGCAATGCTGTCACTTATGGCAGTGGGAAGATGAACCATAGCATAGACTTAACAATGCTGTCTTGCCTCAGGCCCTGGGCGCTGAGCTGCAGGAGCTCAGCTTTCCAGTGAATCAGGAGTTGGACGCTGTGAAGTGGATTGTGGCCAACCCGCCTGAAGAGGTCCCTGAGCAACTACTGAAGGCTTTGGAGAAGGATGCCAAGAACCTCCAGAAGTCTCTGAGCTCCGCGAGTGATATCCTGGAGTCCCGGCTGCTAAACCTGCGTGGTGCAGTGGAAACCCAAAAGGTAGAGCTGGCAGCTGTCCCTGCTGCCTGCTGTCCCCCCACCCTGTGCATCCTGGTGCTTCCCTGGAGTGCCCCGCTCCTTGTTTGAATGGTGCACTTCTGTGTTTAAGGCTAAAATCATGACGCATCACGAGACTCTCCAGGGTAAACTACAGGAGCTGCTGAGCTGGGTCTCTGGCACTGCACAGTCTCTGGACGGCAGCGATTACCACCAAGGGATGGATGCAAACAGCTTGAGTCGCTGCCTCCAACACTACAAGGTAACCATGGTGATGCCCCTAATCCTTCCCGATGGATGGAGTTGCTGCCCTCTGTGCAGAGGAGAAGCTTTTAATTCTGCTCCCCTCCTGGAGCGTTGGTGGGTTTGCCATTATCCTTCATTGCAGGAAGAACAGCAATATTGTATTTGCTCCAAAGTAATTTGTTTCCACAATGCATGAACCATCTGCTTGGGCCTTTATGGGAACAAGCTCAAATGCAGATGTGTGTGGTGGAGGCTGAGCAGCCAGCAGGGATTCCTGTGAGGCTGAGAGCTGCTGCCTCCAGGGGGCTCCAAGAGCCCCCTCCATCACACTTGCCCTGGTCTCCATCGCCTGTATGAGAGCCCAGGCCACCTTCCACAGCTACTCATCTTGGAGCGATAGCTCTCAAGATTTAGACAGCTCAGCACCTCCTGTCTGCGGGCAGTCAAAGTCAGGGGACTGAAGGCTGAGAGCCGCTGGTACTGTGCGTGGTCATCACAGACTGCAGGGCTGCCGGCGGCTCTGGACCTGGATCATCCTCAGGCAGCCTCATGCAGGGCGTGAGCAGTCTCTTGACAAGGTGCTGGAGGCCTTGTTTAGCAGAGCCTTGGAGAATTGGTGTGACGAGGCTCTGTCACTTCAGTGCTGTGTGCCTCATGTCTCTTGGAATTTTGGAGTGCAGCGTTCGGTGATGCAGCGCTTTTGCAGCGCTTTTTTTGGGCACATACTGCTGCCCCTGCTGCTTGTGTGCCCCGTCTGAAGCTAGCAGCGCAGAGCAGTTCAGCCTGACAGGTCTTTTTTCTTCCCTTCAGGAGCTGAAAGAGCCCCTCACTGACACCAAGGCTCAGCTTGATGCCACCGCCTTCGACATCCAGTTCCTTATCTCAGAGCATGCCCAGGATTTGACCCCTCAGCAGAGCAGGCAGCTGCTGCGGCTGCTCAACGAGCTGCAGAAGGCATTCCGGGACCTGTCAGAGCGCGTGGCAGCGCAGGTTGAGGTCCTGCAAGTCTGTCTCCAGCAAGCGGAGCAGACAGATCAGGTGAAGGTTGTGGCACAGCTGCTTTCTGGCTGCAGTTTGCTCGCTGAAACACTTCTCCAGCCACAAGAGCGTGCGCTGAGACACCTTGTATCTGGAATTTCACATGCATGCCACTCACGGTTTATGACTTCCCACTGCACATCATGAGCTTCCTCTAAAGCCTATCTTCTTTCTACCACTCCCAGGTGGAAAGTCACTTTCCTCCCTCAAGGTTGAGCCCTGTCAGAGGTCTGGGTAGCACAGCTGGGAGTCCTCTGCTAGGCATCAAATTGTTTTGGGCCAGGTAGAATAAACCCTGGTCTCTGTAACCCCACCAGAAAATCCCTGTGCAGAGCTGGCACCACAGGCAGCCGCAGTTTTAATGTCTTACTTTCACCACACAAGACAGGTTTTGCTGACCTAAAGAAACAGCTGATGAGGCAGCTGGTAACTGCAAAAGCAAGTCCCCAGGTCTCTGCTGCATTCATGCAGCAATCATCACTGCATGGATCCTCTTATTCAAGATAGTATTAATGTGTTTTTTTATTAACAGTTGCTCTCTGTAACTCTTGCCTGTCCCATCTGGAGTGTGTGTGTATATTAACCAGTTTGCTTTGCTTTTTCAGATTGAGTGTGCGCCCATCCTAACCCAGGAAGAACTCGCTTTGCAGCTGAAGAGCTCTTAAGAAGGCTCTTTCAATTTGCTTCTGTTGTTTATCTTATGACTGTGAGAACCAAGCACAGTGTTTTGCACAAGTTTGTACATCACCTTGCTGAAATGCCCAATGAAACTCAAAAACTTTTCTCTGCCCTGCGGAAGGGAACAGAAACGTTGTAGGGACTCTCAGGTCACATCATGCTCAATTGCTCAAACAGGCGCTTCTGTGTTGTGCTCTGGCAGCAAAATGTAGGAGCTGGATCGGCTACAGAAACACTTTTCTCTCTCCTGGGCTCCCTCTCCAACCCCAGTATCTAAAAGCCAACCTGCCTTAGGTTGTATGGGGCTCCACAGTGGTGCTGCCTGGTGCCAGGTTCTCACCTCTCATTAGATGAGTTTCTGATGCAGTTTTAATGTTCATAAGGTTGAATGGAAAAGGCACAGAAATTTCTGGTTGAGCTCTCCCAAGAGAAGACCACGTAAACTGGAGCGTAGTTCCATGTGGAGCTGGAGGGGGTTCTTAAAAAAGTAAAACAGAGAAACCTGCTTGAATGGTGGCAAACGTGCACTGCACAGCTCTGGTCCCCCAGCACTGCTGCTGAAAAGGGGCTTGGACCTCAGCCACGTTCCTGCAGTGTGTAAACGTGAGAGGGGGAGAGAGCCCAGGGAGAGCTGCAAAAGCTGGTTTCTGTGCTGCATCCTCACCTCCAGGAAGGTGCTCCAGCTGTAACCTCTTGCCTTGCTTTTCAGCAACATGCATGGTGGAAGCGCAGCCCCGGTACTAACTGCCCCCTCTCCCCCTTCCCTCTGCTCTCAACCTCAGACGCTGCAGGAGCAGCAGGCAGCGCGCACCCAGAATCTGGCCGAGCTGAGCACCTGGCTGGAGGCAGCGGAGGACACGCTGGCCGAGCAGCAGCGGGTGGCCAGCGAAGGAGACCTGTCCACGTTGCAGCAGAGGCAAAGTGACGTGAAGGTCGGTGTTTCAGAAAGGGGGGCTGGGAGGTGGGGGGGCTTGGCACTGGCTTGGAAGCACACGGTGCCTCACGGCATCGTGCTGTCGTCTGCCCAGGAGCTGCAGAGAAACATGCACACCCGAGCCGCTTCCTTTGCCAGCGTCCTGAAAACCACAGAGGAGTTCTTGGAGGAGAACAAGACAAAGATGGAGCCTGGGGAGCTGGCAGCACTGCAAGAGAAGCTTCGGCATGCCAAGGAGCAGTACCAGTCCCTGCAGGAGAGGACAGAGATGGCCCAGAAGGAGCTGGAGAGCGCTGTCACTGCTGCAGTGCAGCAGGAGACTGAAAAGGTGACGTGATGGGCTGCAGCCCCTGGGCCTGGCTGAGGTGCCTGGTGAGGTCTAGTCAGTAGGATCAGATTCGTTCAAGGCTCTGGCTTTCTTCTGGGCGATGCAACATAAAGCAACTTACTGTTCCTCCCTGTCTGTCCTCTGGTCGGGGCTAGGCAGTGACACTGCTCCCTGGTGAAACGCCTTGAGGGCAGCAGGCACAGATGAGCTGGTTGTGGGGGAACTGGGGGCAGTACAAAGCATCTTGCTCTGCCTTTAGGTTGACCCTTAGTGTGAGCGCTGGGCATCTCCACGTGCTCGTGAATTGTGTCTCTACCTATACTCATGGAGTCGCAGCCCTTCGGGGTTGGGGCTGCCTGTGACCCTGGGTTGTAGCTTGGTGAGAAGTGCATCATAACAGAGGCCACGTTTGTTCACAGCGTCTTTGTACCCTCTCCTTACCAAAGAGTCACAAAGTGTTTTGAGGGTCTGTGAGCCTCAGGTGTTCGATGCAGTTGGAAAACAGTTCAGGGTTTTTCTTCTGTTCACTTTTGTCCGTCCCCCATGCAGCAGTTTGCTGAATATGATTGAAATGGATCATTCTTACCGGGAGCCTTTGTGCTTTCAGGTGAAAGCAGCCAAAGAGCTGGAGGAGAACAGCAATAAGATCGATTCCCTTCTGAGCTGGGTGGCATCGCTGGAGCAAAAGGGCGAGCTCCTGGAGTACAGGCCGCACCCCATTGAGCCAGTGCCTGGGGTGCGAGCAGGTCAGGATGCTCGGGACGTCCCTGATGGACACGTCATAGGAGCAGACAGCACTGCTGAGAACCTGGACGAGCAGTACGAGAGGCTGAAGGTAGGGCTGCCACCTCATCCCTCTCATAGCTTTCTGCCTGTCAGTGTGACAGCAGGCTTCAGTGCTGCCACACACTGCCTCTGGCTGCCTGGCCTCCGGAGCACTCGCTCAGGGTGGTTTTCCCTATGGGAGACTCGGGAAGACCGTGCCCATCCTGGAGGACACGTGTTCAGGGCATTGGTGGGGCTGGCATGGCAGATGTGTCCCATGGCACAATGCAGCCAGGGTAACGAGGGCACGGTTCCCCTAATGAGCGGGGGCTACGTCTGCTGGCCCGGGGGTATTCCCCTGCCTTGTTGGCAGCACCAGAGTGTGGGGGCACTGTGGCACCTTGCTGCATCCACCTGCGAGCCTGCTGGTGGTGGTGTGGGTGCGGATCCCCTCAGTCACCTCTTCCTTTCGGCGTGTTTCAGGCCCAGCACCAGGAACTGCTGTCCCAGCAGCAGGACGTCATCCTGGCAACGCAGTCGGCGCAGGCTTTCCTCGACAAGCATGGCCACAGCTTGCCTGGGGAGGAGAGGTCCAGGCTGCAGGGCCAGCTGGCAGAGCTGAAGGACCGGTACGCGGCCTCCCTTGCCCAGTCGGAGACACAGCTGAAGCAAGTGCAGGTGCTGCGGGACGAGCTGCAGAAGTTCTTGCAGGACCACGGGGAGTTTGAGGCTTGGCTGAAGCAAGCGGAGCAGGACCTGGAGGGGATGTACAAAGGGGACAGCGACCCCGCGTCCCTCCAGCAGCTGCTGCTGCGGCAGGGCAGCTTCTCGGAAGACGTGATCTCTCACAAAGGGGACCTGCGGTTTGTCACCATGTCAGGGCAGAAGGTGCTGGATGCAGAGGGAGCTGCCAGGGACGCAGGGTCCCAGCCTCTGGCCTCGGGAAGCGTGGTGAAGAGCAAGCTGGAGGATGCGACCCAGCGATACACCACGCTGCACTCCAAGGTATGGGAAGGGCTTTGCAAGGCTGGGAGTCAAACCTCGGGCACTGTTTTCCTCGTGTATGTGTAGAATAAGCAGTGATGGCAGGGGGAGGCTTCCTTCAAGAGTGGCTGCACTTCTAGCATGCACATAGCTTGGAGGACAAGGATTGTCTTCTGGGGTTTGTGCAGGTGTTGGTCTGCGTGGTGCTTCCTGTAATTGCTTTAACACACATGAGAAGAATGTTTCTTTTGTTGTTTTTTCTCTCTAATGATTCCTGTGCACTTTTCAGAGGTGCCCAGGTTGCCCCGGTCTTGTGAGCATCCTGCCATTATGTCTCGTTGCTCCTTTGCAGTGCACCAAGCTTGGCTCCCACCTGAGCACCTTGCTGGAGCACTACCAGCAGTTCCAGGAGGTGGCAGAGTCTCTCAGGACGTGGCTGCAGGACAGCGAAGCTGCGGTTGGGAAACTGCTCTCAGAGACGGTTTCTTCAGATCCTGCTGCTCTGCAGCAGCAGCTCGCCAGTGCCGGGGTACGTGGTCTGTGAGTGATCTCCTGGGGGAGCATTGGAGTCTGTCCAGGAATTGGCCTCTGCTCTGAGCAGGCTCTGTTAGACTTTTTTGCTGGTTGAGTGCAATGGTATGCCTGCAGGCTCAGGAAGTCCCCGCACCGCAGATGAGTTAGAGCCAGGCTGTTCTGAGAGGTGCTGAGCACAAGGACAAGGGGCTGCTGCCCCTGGATGTCCCAGCGGGATGTGGGGGGAAGGTTTCCCTGCTGTGAGAGTGGCAGGGCCCAACAGTGGTTGGGCTGTCCAACCTACGTTATTTATTTGTGGGTTGTTTTAATTAACTGACCAGGGATCCTCAGGGTCTGAATGGAGCACTGAGCTCCCCATGGGTGAAGGTCTCTCGTCTGTGACTGACTGCTGGTGTTGTCTTGACTTGCCTTGTGTCAAAGCAGCAGCTGCAAGGAAACCTCGCTGAGCATCAGGTGCCAGTGGAGAAGCTCCAGAAAGCAGCTCGTTCCCTCCTGGAGATACAAGGAGAACCAGCCCCTGACCACGGACACGTTCAGGAAACAACAGGTACAGCTGAAAGCAGCCAGCGGTGTCAGCAGGGATGGTTGGGAGAGATTGAAAGCAAACCAGGAGGGAGGACATGTGAAGTCTCGCACATGTGGGGGTGGAAGATGGGACAAAGGTGGAGACACAGTGCTGTGTCTTCAGAGCATACGTTTGCATGTGGTGAGGGCCATGGTCCAGTTTGGCCATTTGTGTTAGGCCCACTGTCTCAGTGCTGAGCTTGGGGTCAGTGAGAGCCTGGCAGGAGTTCCTGCAGCTCTGTGCCCAGTGGCTGTGTTTGTACTTGCTGCCCTCTGGACACCAGTTGAGCTCTGTGCCATTTACTTCTCTTTGTGCTGATCTCTCCAGATGCCATTGTGAGCCGCTTCCAGAGCCTCTCCCAGCAGATGGCTGAGCGCTCAGACCTGCTGCAGAAATCCATCGCCCAGTCCCAGAGCGTCCAGGAGAGCCTGGAGAGCCTCCTGCAGTCGGTGGCTGAGATTGAGAAGAGCCTGGGGGGAGAGCAGCCGGCCGTGCTCTCCTCTGCCTCCATCCAGGACTCGCTGGCCACCAACGCGGTAAGGCTGGCCCCTGGTCTCCCTCAACTCAAATACACAGGGCTGTCTGTGGTGTCTCTTTGTGCCAGTTCAGTTTTGCTCAATAATTTTCCTAAAACGGCATCCTGTTTGTGTATGCTCACAACAGAAGCTGAAGCAGGACATCGCCGGGCAGAAGAGCAGCCTGGAAGCCACCCGCAAGATGGTGACACGGTTCACAGAGGCGGCAGACAGTGCCACAGCCTCTGCCCTGCAGGGCAAGCTGGCCGAGGTGACAGAGCATTTTGGCAGGCTGTGCCAGCAGCAGCAGGAGAAGGAGGAGGCGCTTAAGGGTCTCCTGCCAAAGGCTGAGCAGTACGAGCAGCTCTCGGAGAAGCTGCAGCAGTTCACAGAGAGCAGAGCGCGGATGTTGGCATCTGGAAACCAGCCAGACCGCGACATCGCTTGCTTCTCCCAGCACATCCAGGTGAGATGTGGCTCACCTGCCTGAGGGAGGGAGAAAAATCTGCACGTGTAGGGTTCCAAGGGCAGTGCCATTCTGCAGTTATTTCTTCCTGGTTCTGCCAGGCCACCAGGGTCTGCAGGACCCACGGCTGCTGCTCACTTGGAGCAATGCTGGAGCAGCTGAGGCTGTTTCCAGCAGGGAGAGCTGGGAATGGCATTTCCTTGGAGCCAGCCTAGTTTTCTGAAGGGATCAGTCTCTTAGGGGCCAGTCTAAATATAGCAAGGCTTTACCAGTTAGAGGCTCCACAGGTTAATAAGCAAAACCGCCCAAGCGCTGGCAGCAAGTGCAGTGCAGGATGTGACAAAGCCCTTGGCAATGCAGTGGGTCCTGGTGGCCGGTAATGGCTGCACGGATTCTTCCCTCAGGTTCCCTACAAGTGCTTTGCTACAGGGCATGGTTTGGCCACAGCCTCAGCAATGCTCTAAGCTGGCATAAAACTGGATGCTTCTGCTGTGAGCAGGTTTGGTTTGGCTTGGTCTGGTCTGGGTTTCCCCATCATACTCACTGTGTGGCCTCAAACCATCACCAGGGAAGGGGCAGGGGAAAGTGGGACTTGCTCCCACAGCTGGTTGAGGAATTTGCAGAGCCAGAGCTTCAGAAACAAGTGGGCCTGAGCCCTGTCCATCCACCTGGCACTGGTGCAATTCATGGCACTGCCCGCAGAGGGTCTCCAGCTCACCAAGGCACAGGGCTGTCCCCTTCGTCCCCCATGCCCAGATCTGCTGGTGGGGGCACAGTTAGCATCACCCCTTGCTCTTGGCAGGAGCTGAATCTGGAGCTGAGGCAGCACCAGGAGGACCTGGCGGCCCTGGAGCACCTGGCTACAGAGCTGGGCTCCTGCGGCTTTGCGCCCGGTGCCTCCCCCCAGCAGGAGAAGCTGCAGAGCCTGAAGAAAGAGTTCCTGCAGCTGCAGAAGGTGGCAGAGGAGAGGTGAGTCCTAGTGCCCCATCTGTCCCTGGGAGGCTTTGCAGGCAGAGCAAGCCCCTGTGAGATCTCCTTTCTGCGGGGGGGCACGAACAAACTCTTCCTGCCTCCCTCCTCCCACACCAGGAGACATAACGCAGCTCGCTCCAGCTGACACTTTAAAAAAAGCTTGGCTGGGGGCGTTGTGAAAAATTCCTGGTGCCGCAGGAGCCGGCATTCGTGCGTCTCATAGCATGTGGGCTGCCACAGCTCAGTCGCGCGGCCGGGAGCATCTTGCTTGGGGGCAGCGATTGCTGGTGGAGGGTTGGGGCTGGCCCCAGGCACACTCTGCAGGAGGTGAAACAGCAGGGCTGTGTCTGCAGAGGCCCTTGCAGTGGGGATAAGGAGGACCTTTTAGCAGCATCCTGAACTTGAGTCAGCCACGGCAGTGTGAGCAGGGTTGGAGCAACAGCTCGCCTGCATCCCCAGGGAGGGCACACCTCGCAGGCTGCATCTCCGAACTCCCTGGTGAATGCAAGAGAGGCGATGGGAAGAAGCAGATGAATTTCCTGATAATCCCCAGTAACTCAGCACCACACAGTGTGCTGCCTCTGGCCGGCTGTGCGCAGGCTGCTCACAGCTGTGGTCAGTGGGGGAGCCAGGCAGAGGGGCTGCCTTGTTCCCCCCCAGGGGCTGAACAGAGGAGAGCCGATGGCAGTGCCTGGGGCGGTGGGAAGGAGTCTTGCCTTCCCCAAAGCTCTGCTCCCCAAAGGGCTCCATGCAGAGTGGGTGCAGGCTGGCAGGGGAGCTCCACGTGAGCCAGCAGTGCCGGGGCAGCTGCCACCAGCCGAGAGGGGCAGGCTGCAGCTTGCACCCCATTTTGGCTGGCACTGCGTGCGCTGTTTCTAAGCAACATCGGATGATAATAATAAAAAGACGGGCTCCTGGAGACACAACTGTGCTACATTCACGCGGTGGTAATTGCAAGGCAAAGCACGAGCTCTGACTCTCTGAAACCTTTTCACTCTTAGAGAAAGGGATGCATCGTCCTGCCAGGAGCAACTGGACGAATTCCGAAAGCTGGTTGGAGCCATGAGGAAGTGGCTGAAGGAGAGTGAGGGCAAAATGCCACCTGCAGAGACCTCGCTGGGCACCCAGGAGCTGCACAAACGCAGGCAGCAGGTCCAGGTGGGCAAAGGGAGCTGGAAACAGATTGGGAAAGTTGGCAGCTGGTGTGAAAACCCTGGAACATGGAATAAATCCCAGGAAACAGTGTTCTGGGAGGTTTTTCATGCTCTCAGTAATCCTGGGCTTCCCTGCACTTGCTGCTGGGCTGCAGCCCCCTGTGTGTGGGCATCTTGTGGTCCCTGGTGTGCAGGCAAGGGAACAGAGTGAAGGTCCTCCCGCGCACAGCCTCATTTCCCTTCCCTCCTTCCCACCTGCTTTGTCGGGGATTTGCGAGTTTTTGCTGTGTGCTTCTCCCTGCTAGACATCAAAGGCAGCCTCCTCCGCTCATCTCCGGCACAGCGATGCCTTAAATGAGGACAATTCAAGGGCTGGGCTGGGAGCCCGGCAGTGTCCTTGTGAGCCACCATAGCCTCAGGGCTCCGAGCTGCAGGTTCACACAGGGGCTCTGCAGAAAGCCATGGGACTGCACTCACACATGGCTGGGTAGTGTGGGGTGGGAGGGAGCCCCCAGAAACAGCAGCGGGGAGAACAAGGTGTGACAGACCCACTGCTCAGGGAAGAGCTTGTTACTCTTTGAGTCCCACCGGCAAAAATACACATCAAGACACCCACTCGGTGCACGCAGTCTTCTTGCAATGCGCCGGTGTGCCCCCAGCGATACACAGCTGATTCGCTGGGGGCTGTTCTGTCAGTGCTGTCCCAGTGCCACCAGTTCACAGTAGAGGGGACCAGGCTCCCCATTTCCATCGGGGACAGCGTACTGCTGCACAGCGAGTGCAGCCGCCAACCCCAGCCTTTGCCTCCGAACAGGATCTCCTGGAGGAGTGGACGGGGAAGGGGCCACAGGTGGAGGAGATAGGCCGCAAGGGGACCCTCCTGGAGAACCTGATCGTGGAGATCACAGCCCCTGACAGCCAGGGCAAGGCGGGTGAGTCACAGCCCTGCTCGCCAGCCATTGCAGGGAGCTGGCACCGTGCCTGCTTCCTCTGCTTGCTCTCACTGCTCCACAAGCATCCTTTCTGAGCCTGCATCAAGCGAAAAATTGAGTAAATATAAAAAATGTAAAAACCTTCCCTTTTTACAAACTTTAGAGGACCAGGTGGTCCAAGTATCCCAGGGCTCAAGACCAGTTGTCAGGTTATTGCATTTGTGTATCAGCCACGTGCTCTGAGCCCACCAGTGCCAGGTAAGGGAGTGTGGCTTCCTTTGCTGTGGTGTAACGAGCACTGAAGGAGCCTGTGCTTGCCACAGGCTCAGCTCATGGCCATGCCATGATGCTTGGTCAAAGCACAGGAGGTTTGGGTCCTTCAGGGCGGCTGCTGGGGTGGTTCAGTCACAGCAGCCTTCTGGCTTCTGCCAGCAGTGTGCTTCAGCCTCCTGGGGCCTGAGATGTTTTAATCAAACTCCAGAATGCAGGTTTCATATCTGCATGAAATTGAAGACTGTGATATTCAGATGTGATTTACTAGTCTCCTTTTCGGCTTTAAGTCTATGAAGCAATGAGATTATGTCTGGTTTGTTTGGAACCCAGCTAAAAGATGTCTTCCAGCTCATGAGATCGTCTCTGGACTCCCCTCACTAATGGGCCTCTACAGGAATTTATAGTCTATGTTTGTTTGTTGGGGTTAACTTGATTTGCAGTTCAATGGGAAGCCTCCAAGAAAACTAGGGAGAGAGCTTGCATACGGGTGTGTGAAGGATGCAGGAGCTGGCACGCAGTGTGAGCTGAACCCCAGCTCCTCTTTCAGTGACATTACCCAGTATCTTGTGTCTTAGCGCTCACTGAAGGTTCTAACATTTGGGGTAGTTGACCTGGTGTCTGCCAAACTTGTTCACATCATGTGCTTGCTGCCAACCTGAAATTTTAATGAGAGTTTTAATTTGGAGTTTGCTCATTCCCTGCTCTTGAGGCTTGTTGGATGATGTTGCCAGCGCAGGGGGCTGCCACACAGGTTACTGTTCCCCTGTACAAACCTGGGGTAACATATGGAAGCTGCAGTCCCTTACATCCATGAAAGCGTTAAAATGTGTGGTTAGAAAGAGAAGCTTACTCGATGACATTTCTAAAGAATCCCCTTTTGATTGTGGATGTAACTGATGTCTGCACTGCATCCCAAAGAGGGTCACTGATGCATCGTGTGTGGTGCCTCTTCGCAGAGAGAACCTGTCTGTGCACCAAGGCAGCTTTAAATAGATTCATTCCATAAGAAAAGGAGAATATGGGGGAGTTAATTTCTTTAGGGGAGTTAATCTCTTTAAAAAATGAAGGCATTATAAAGCCTCTGCGGTCTCGCTTGGTAATTCACAAATTACATGAGGGCAGCAGCTTTTCTGGGGTGTCAGGAGAGACGTGGGGAGATGGCCATGGCCCCAGTGCTGCCGGCTGTGCAGGAGCCTCATCCCACGGACTTGATGAGCACGAGGCAGTGGCCCCTCAGCGCCATCGGTGTGCTTGGTGCTGCCGTGCTCTGTCGGGGAGGCTGTGTTATCCCACACTGTGTTCGCAGGCTCGCGTGCCGGGCTGCATCTGCCTCGTGCGGCGCTCCCGGGCGGTGGAGGCAGCCCTCCCTGGTGTTCATCGCTTGCTGTCCGCATTCCTAACACGTCTGTCTTGTCCTTCTGTCTGTCCCCGTCCCCTCTGCTCAGGTTCTGTGCTGCCCGCTCTGGGAGGGCCGGTAGGCAGCGTGAACGGATACCACACTTGCAAAGGTGAGAGCACTGTGCTGGCACGCGCGTGCTGGAGCCGTGTCCTGTCCGTTGTGTCTGTGCCTGCTGGCAGCGCTGTGCATTTCCATCCGTGAGACATAAACCACAATACGACACCATCAGCATCCCGTAGCAAGTGAAATGAGCCTGCAAATGGGCTTCCTAATTCCGAGCAGTGCTGCGCCACGGGACGGGCAGGTGGCTGTGACCGGGGATGGCGGTCAGGCTGAAGGACGAAGCTGGGAGGGCGACAGGCAGCTCTGGGCAGTGACAGCCCCCTGGCACCCCGTCAGGTGGTGTTACGGGCTGATAAACGGGCAATCGTTTTAAGGCCTGCAATTACATTTATTGGTTCTAAGGGATTATAATGCCATCCAACCCTTCAGTTTGAAGAGCAATTTTAATTACTGGCCGTTATCTGCTGTTAGTTCACCGGTTCAACGAGATAATAGCTGCATAAAAATGTCTTTATACCTTGGTGTCATGTTACTTAACGCTGTATTGGCAGTGACATTGCAGAAGTGGGGCTCAGCTTGCATCAGCCTCTCAAACACGAAGACAATTGCTTTGTTTGCAAACTGTCAGCACACGAATGTTGTGCGAGGGGAAGAGCCCCTCGGCATGATGGGCGCTGGTAGCCTGACATTGCCGGCACTCTGCAGGCAGCACGACGGCCGCGCGGCCGCTTGCTGCTCGTGCTTGGCTGTGGCTGCCCGGGGCTAGATTAGTGCCTGATAGTCCGGGTGAACTGCAGCAAGGCAGGCAGTGTTCCTCATCCCAGGCTGCTGTTTTTGGCAACAGATCTGACTGAGATCCAGTGTGATGTGTCGGATGTCACCCAGCAGTACGAGGGCCTTGGCGTGGCGCTGCAGGAACGCCAGCAGCAGCTCTCAGCCATGCTGGAGAAGATGCAAGAGGTGCAGGAGGAGGCGAGTGCCATGCTCAAGTGGCTGGAGTCAAAGGAGCGCACGCTGTCAGAGCTGGAAGCCTCCTCCTCGCCCACCAAGACGGAGACAATGAGAGCCCAGGCCGAGCACAACAAGGTAACTCCTCTTCCAGAGCACAACTGGGATTGGGCATCTTCTCCTCAGGCTTCCTGGAGATGTGCTGAATTGCAGCTAGGTTAGACGTGTGAACAGCACAGATCTGCCCTGGCTGCAAAGGGGCTTTCCCAAGAAGGGAACGCGGGTGGGTCCATGGAGCAGGAGCCAGCACGCTGAGCTCAACCCTCTTGGTTTCAGACCTGTTGCTCTCAGGCATTTGGCTCAGAGGAGATGTGCTTATCTGTAGCCCTTGTTGCCGGGCCACCCCAGCTTCTCTGGGAAGCAATCCGCCTCTGTTCTGTTCTTGGAGCCAAGCTAGCTCATGATACTGCTAATGAAGAGCAAAGAACAGAAACTGTTTAGCTTGTAGCTCCTGCTTCATTCCTCCTCGGTGATGTTATTCTTTTGCACTGTATCTAAAGAAGTTCAAATGATTGTGTTCCAGGCATTTCTGGCTGAATTGGAACAGAAATCAGAAAAGATCCAGAAGGTAAAGGAAGCACTTTCTGGCTTGCTGGAGAAATATCCAGATTCTCCGGAAGCATCAAACTGGAAGAAGATGCAGGAAGACCTGAGTAAGTGCCTGAAGCACTCTAGTGAGGGTTCTGTCTTGAAACATCACGTTAGAAGTGATTCAGGACTGCAGGACGATTCCAAAGTCACAGCAGAGCAGTCGCTTCTAATTAAAATTCAGTAAATAGCGAATTTATCTCCAAGCTGTCTGGTGTACAAGGTGTTCCAGAGATGAGCACTGTCATGATTAATGAAATCTCTATGATGGATGTATATTTTAAAGACTTGCCTCCTTAAATTACTTCTCTTAAAAAAAAAAAAAAAGATTAGCAGCATGAGTTGATTACTTTGATTAAAAGCTTCAGTGCCTGATATAAAATTCTAGTCATTAGCAAGGATATCCTAGGTAATGCAATGTTGACTAAACAAGACTGTGTATTTAAAAAGAAGCCCAGAGATTCTCTTCTTTGAAATAGCAGGAACGCATTTACGGAGTTCTCCGTCCAGGAGATCTGAATGTGCTGTTTGAGGACTGATACACATGAGAGTATCCTCATTTATCGGAGCTGGTTTCTGAGCCAGAGCTGTGAGATGACTCACCCAAGGTCAGATGAGCTCGTGGCAGTAGTGACTAGATTGCAGAAATCCTGCTTGCGAGGTTTTTTCTATGAGCTTCAAGACCACGTAGCCATTAGAAATGGGTAACGGCTTATTAGGTGGAGAGTGAATAGAGCCATGCTAGAAATGCTGAGGAGGTTTCCCATGTCGGGTGAACCACGGGGAGGGTGAAAAACCTTCTCAGTGGAGGGGAGCACAACCAGCGCCAACGCAGCCGCTGCTTCAGATTGCAGGTGGGAGCGAGCCAGCCAGGCAACGGCCGAGCGGCAGCAGAAGCTGGAGGAGTCGGCGAACCAGCTGGCCAGCTTCCAGGCTGCCGAGGCACAGCTGCGGCCCTGGCTGATGGAGAAGGAGCTCATGATGAGCGTGCTGGGACCCCTCTCCATCGACCCAAACATGCTGAATGCACAGAAGCAGCAGGTCCAGGTGAGCTGGGGGCTGTGTGCACGTCCCCACGGTGGGTTAGGGAGAAGGAAGGAGGGTGTCACTTCCACTGTGTGAGGTGGAAGATCTCAGGGCTCTTCTTCCAAGTCCACCAAACCCCACTGACTGCAAACTGCTGTGAATAACTTGAGATGGGTGCAGTGCTTGAACTCAATTCCCTGCACTGGATTGAGTCATCAGTGAATCACTTGGCCCCTCCTGGAGAGCAAAATTGCTTTAAACAAGACCTGTGCTGATGCTCTGCAGGACTTGCTAATGCTGCCCCTCCACCTGGGGCACTGCTTGGCAGCCAGTTCCCTACCTACTGCTTCCAAATACTAACATGTCCGTAACCGGCCACATCATAAAATAAAATGCCCCAGTTAATGTAATTAGATTTCCTTCTCATCTAACCGGTTTATGTTACATTACACAGCAGTGGGACAAGTAAGAGAGAGAGCAGAATACTCTGTCACTGGAGTCTCGGACCCCTCCCAGCTTTTTAAGTTACAAGGTCACAATAAATCACAGTACCCCTTGCCCAACTTCTGTCCCGCCCCAGGAGCATCTTGCTTTGCTCCTAGTGATTCTGTGGGCTGGATAAAACCCTTGGAGGTCTGGTTTGTTTTGACTGTGTGTACTCAGAGCTGTCAGTTTTACGCAAACATTTTCATGTTATTTCTGTTCCAGTTTATGCTGAAGGAATTTGAAGCTCGCAGACAACAGCATGAGCAGCTCAACCAGGCAGCTCAGAGCATCCTAACTGGCCCTGGAGATGTTTCTCCATCCACTAACCAGGTGCGGGAAGAGCTTCAAGGGGTTAATCAGAAATGGTCCGAGCTAACAGAACGCCTCAACTCCCGCTCCAGCCAAATTGATCAAGCCATAGTGAAGAGTACCCAGTACCAGGAGCTTCTGCAGGGCCTCTCTGAGAAGGTGAAGGCGGTTGGGCAGCGCCTGAGCAGCCAGTCTGCCGTCAGCACACAGCCTGATGCTGTGAAACAGCAGCTGGAGGAAACCAGTGAGATCCGCTCGGACTTAGAGCAGCTGGAAGAGGAGATCACAGAGGCTCAGACCCTCTGTGATGACCTGTCTGTTCTGATTGGGGAGCAGTATCTGAAAGATGAGCTAAGGAAACGTCTGGAGACTGTGGCTCTTCCTCTCAAAGGGCTGGAAGACCTGGCAGGTGAGGCAGCATGGAGAAGTTGGTTAAGAGGTGTTGAACTTTGCCCCTTGCTTTTTGCCACAGGGTTCACCCATCACTGTGTTTTTAAGAATAATAAGGGATGGACTGTTTATCATTTTTAGTGAGGTTCTTTGTGGGTGTTTTATGTGGCTCTAAGCAGAGGAGACTTCTCACTTTGGACATACCCAAACCTGGAGAGTGAGCAGAGATGTTTAGTCCCACTGGTGAAAGCACAGAAGGTGGCCAACAGGCAGGCTTGTTGAAGTGTGGCATGTACAGTGCCTGGAAAAAAAAAAAAAAAAAAGTCCCTAACTTCGGAATGGGGAGTAGAGAAGGTGCAGTGGCTACCTTCTAATCTTGGGATTCCCCTTCTGGTTTCTAAGAGGTTGTGTTTAGAAGCTGCTCAGGAGAACTGAGGTTACTGCGTTATCATTACCTATTACTTCCAAAGAAATTCATGAACTGGTGAGCAAAAATGATAGTGATGCAATGGAAAACTCCTTCCTGTTAATCAAAACACAGTTGGTGCATCTGAGATGATTTTAAATAATTACACTTTGCTTATTTGATTCCGGCTTAATTGTTGCATTCTAATCTTACTTCCATTCCAGCCGACCGGATGAACCGACTGCAGACTGCGCTTGCAAGTTCCCAGCAGTTCCAGCATATGTTTGATGAACTCAGGACCTGGCTAGATGACAAACTGTGCCAGCAAGCTCAGAGCCAACCTATTTCTGCTAAACTGGAGAGGCTACAGAGCCAAATTCAGGAACAAGAGGAGTTCCAGAAGAGTCTCAACCAACACAGTGGCTCCTATGAGATGATTGTAGCTGAGGGAGAATCTTTACTGCTTTCTGTCCAGCCTGGGGAGGAGAAGACCACTCTCCAAAACGAGTTGGTCAGCCTCAAAACACACTGGGAAGAGCTCAGCAAACAGGCTGCTGACAGACACTCTAAGCTCAAGGACTGCTTGCAGAAAGCTCAGAAGTACCAACGGCACACAGAGGACCTCCTGCCTTGGGTGGAGGACTGCAAGGCAAAGATGTCAGAGCTGGAAGTGACTCTGGATCCGGTGCAGCTGGAGGCAACTCTTCTGAGATCAAAGGCCATGCTGAGCGATGTGGAGAAGCGCCGCTCCTTGCTGGAGATGCTGAACAGTGCTGCTGACATCCTGATCGATGCTTCTCAGACCGATGAGGATGACATTCGGGATGAGAAGGCTGGGATCAATCAGAAGATGGATGCCATCACAGAAGAGCTGCAAGCCAAGACGGGCTCCCTTGATGAAATGTCCCAGAGGCTCAAGGAGTTTCAAGAGAGCTTCAAGAACATCGAGAAGAAGCTGGAAGGGGCAAAGCACCAGCTGGAGATCTTTGATGCATTAGGGCCACAAGCCTGCAGCAACAAGAACTTGGAGAAGCTCAGGGCCCAGCAGGAGGTGCTGCATGCCCTGGAACCACAAGTGGATTATCTGAAAAACTTCGCTCAAGGTCTAGTAGAAGATGCCCCGGATGGGTCTGACTGTTCTCAGCTGTTAAACCAAGCTGAGGTGGCTCAGGAGGACTTTAAAGCTGTGAAGCAGAAAGTAAATGACTGCTGCATGCTCATGGAAAACAAACTTGAAGGGATCGGCCAGTTCAATAGTCGGGTCAGGGAGATGTTCTCTCAGCTGGCAGATCTCGACGATGAGCTAGACAGCATGGGCCCCATCGGGAGAGACTCTGACAGCCTTCAGTCCCAAGCAGAGGACATTCGTACGTTCCTGGGCAAGCTCCACAGGCTGAAGTCTGACATTGAGGCTTCTGAAAGTGAATGCAAGAAAATGCTTGAGGATGAAGGGAGCCCTGATTTATTAGGACTGAAACGTGAATTGGAAACGCTGAACAAACAGTGCAGCAAACTGACTGAGAGAGGCAAGAACCGTCAGGAGCAGGTAGAAACGACACTGTCGCGTGTCGAGGACTTTTACAGCAGGCTGAAGGAGCTGACCCACATGACAACAGCGGCAGAGGAGAATGAGGCCTTGCAGTGGGTGGTGGGAACAGAGGTTGAAACCATCAACCAGCAGTTGGCAGACTTCAAGGTAAGTCTTTATGCTAAAGCATTTCTTAAATGGCACTTGGTGTTAGAAGGTCTGTCTAGTGTTGTGGTCTTTTGTGTAGGACCTCTGTTCTTCAAGCTATTGTGACTGTTGTTCATTGCTAGGTCAGCATTTTGGGTGCAGTAGATTATTGTTGCTCTAGAGAATATAAAGTCAACTGCTGGATTTGGTAATCTGCAATGAAAGGAAGAGACAAGGTTTTGTGACTGGCAGAAAAAATTCTTTTCCCTGTTCTTGTGGTGTGTAATGTTGGTATGCCAGTACCTCCTGGGCTTTTGGAGGTGGTTGGTATTTACGTTTTGCGGGAGGGAGGAATGTTTTTGACTCTGTTTGAGCTGTTGACATCGTCTGAGAGCCTCATCCAGATCAGATCGTCCTGTAGGCCTTTCTACCTGGCCCACCTTTCCCGCTTGTTGTTCACCTCTGAGGGACACATGTTTGTCCATTTGGGGGACCTTGGGTGCAAATAAAGCCAGAGATGATCTGTGGGAGAACGGGGACACACGGGGAAAGAAACCAAGCAGAGATTATTTTTGTTGTGGGCTTTTCATGTTTCCAGCAAAGATCTGTTCAGGACCATCAAGGCTTGCAGGAAATGTTGAGAAAAGAGTTGGATTGTGTTTGATTTTTTAAAATACAGTACTGTGTTATTGGGTCATGCTGTTACACTACATTAATTACATTAATACTACTTAGGAACTCTCTCGCTGTGAAACTTCTATTACCGATGTGCTCGGGAGCTGATGATTGGGCTGACTTACATCTGGCTGCCCGTTTCCTGGTGATGGTGGAGGGCGGGAGGGGGAGGCATTTTTACAGCCATTTACTTTTCATCTCATGGCTAATTGCTCCTGTTACATCACTTGGCAGCTCTGTGAACCCCTCACCAGGACGGGGTAGTTCTGCTTTGAGGGCTGCCTGTCCAAAAAAGCTTGGCAGTGTTACTAACAGGGCGAACTCCAGCTTCCATGATTGCATTGCTGTTATTTCTTGTGTTGGGCTGCCTTCTGTGTTAAACTTGCATTGCTTAGGAAGGACTTAATTTCAGTTTTGAACACCATACAGCTGCTTTGCAGCAAATATATCCGAAAAGGAGTTTCTGGTCTGTGTAACTGGCACAGTGTCCGTGCAGTGTGCAAGGCCTAGCGGCGCTGGGGTCACGCGTGCGAGAGTCGGGAGGGAGACCTGCAGCCCGTGGCGGGGTCTTGGTTCATGGAAAGCTTAGTGGGAAAAGTGGAAGTGGCAACAGTGAGTGTAGGGTTGTGCTGTGTAATGTCTGAGGACGAAGTGGGGGAGAGGTAATGGTGGATGGAGCAGTTGCTGGTACGTGGCAGCGCTCCTCCCATGCACGGTTCGTCCAGAGAGCAGGCGCTGTTACATGAGGCACACGCATTGCAGAGCAGATATTTGTAAAGCCTCGTCTTAGGGCTCTGCCTACAGGCAGATGTGATGGAAGGGGTTCAGGCAGCACTGGCCGGGGGCCCCGCTCCTGCCCTGCCACCCAGAGGGGGCTCGTGTTCCTCAGCACATGAGCCCCGCTGCTCATGGGCGACGCAGGCCTGGGTCCCCCCAGACAAGAGCAAGAAGCTCCGTGGGCTCACTCTGCCTGCCCAGGGGGTGCGAGCAGGCAGATAGCATGTCTTAAGGCATCAATTTTAATGAACATCTGTGTAAATGAGATGCAAATTAGGCGTGGCCCCAGGGCTCCTGGCACACTGCCAATGCAGCCCTGACAAAGGTGGGCACTTCTGGGCTCATTGTGTCCACCTTTTAATCAAAGGAGAGGTATTGAAGGCCGGCTGAGGCCATGGGCAGATGACTTGTGAAGCAGCTTATACTCGACACTTCCCACGTATTTTTCTTTTCCTGCCTGCAAACGCCCCATGAGCTGCCCCACAGGGGAAGAGCCTTCCCCAGGCCCCAATGCCTAGGTCGTGAGTTGCTGGGGCTGGTAAAGGGCTGGGAGAACTCAGGCTGGAGGAGGCCTGAAGGTGTCATCTCGTTCAGTCCCTTGTTTTATGCTGAGATAAGTGCACCTGAGAGGCATCTCTGAGGGTTGGAGTCTGTGCTTATGTGGACCTCCTGATGGGCATTGCTTTACCCCATGAGATACTTCCGCTCCATTGGAGGGCACGGTGGTGCCAGAGCTCACGGGCACGGGAGCAGACAGTGCAGGAGCACGGGCAGTGGTTTCACTTCAGAGAAGAGCAGGCTGGCTTGGCATTGCTTGCAAGAGCAGTAAACACACGCAAGCTCTCTGAGGAGACCTTTTTTGTATAAAAGGGTACTAAAAACAGGAAAGTCCTTTCCGTGCCATCTCCACGAGTGTCACACAGTGCGTTGCGCTATTTGGCACGAGGCAGCCACCAGTGAGAGCTGCTGCTGGGAGCACTCAGGCTGGGGCACTTCTTCCCCCTCCACCCTCTCTGCTGTTGGCTTGGTTTTCTCAAAGCTCACAGTAATATTAAATTTTAGTGACTGAAGTCAAATGAGCCACAGTCAAAATGTTACTAAACATAACAGCTATGTTGATTCAGTTTAGCAAGCAGTAGAATCCCCCAGGGGAATAACTCGCTGGGTGTGGAGGAGAGACGCAGGGTCACGCGGAGACGGTGGGGTTTTCTCCGAAGCCCGCTCTCACGCAGCGGCAACCCCTGACCCAGAAGAGCCAGAATCACAGTCCTTCTTCCCAAAGATTGGGAAGCCAAAGTTGTGCTGAGGATAAAGGAGAGTTGCAGTTTGCTCTTTTGCCATGGTGGTGCCAGAAAGCCCCAGGCGTGGGCTTGTCTCACCTGCCCAAAGAGCATCTGTCAGCCTGGGCCTCGGCAAGCCAACGGAATTGCATTCTCCAGTGGTTTTGGGAAGACATCTGCACTGGGGTTTTGGGAAGACATCTGCCTGGTTTTGTTTACTTGCTGCTAATGTTTTGCACGCTGGATTTTGAACTCGTCTTTCAAAGCCTGTCTGGTACTTAGCACTGATGATCTTGAACAGTGAGCCGGGAACCTCTTTGGCTTCACAGCGTTAATTTTGGACAAGCTCTCATTTTTCTGTTTCACCTACAGAGCAGAGAGTAACATGCAGCTGTGCAATGCTCCCTGGGTCAGAGGTGCAAGCAGTTTTTTTGGCTCACTACAGTACAGAGCATGGCTTGGGAGTGAAAAGCAGCCTTTGCCCCTCCTGCAGCAGCGTGCCAGAGCAGCTCTGTGCTTCTGGGGAACGCTTTCCTTCCCATGCTGGGGATGAGTGCAGAAGCTGGGCAGAGTGCCTTCATTCCCCCTTGGCCTTGCAGTCCAGAAATAATTTCTGCATGTGTCTGAGGAACTTTACCCCAGCTGAAACCCAGGAAAAAGCATCAAACCTGTCGCCACAACCAAATGATCACTTTCACATTTGCCCCGGTACAGACGCTGAAGGGCAGGATGCCTTTGTGCCTCTGAACGCTGCTGGACCATGGGTGATGAGGCACGAGGAAGGGAACGGCCGAACCCCTTCCCAGCCAGCACCCCCCTGCCGCAGCTGCTCCGGGCGCGGGGGCACAGTGCAGGAATGCCGGCGAGCCAGGACCTGCCGCGGCTGGCACAGGCGACACTCCCCGGGATCTCACCCCAAGCCCCAGCCAGGCAGGGAGCAGCGCCGAGCTGCATGAAGGCATCACTGCAGCAGCCGATCCCAGCTGGGGGCTGCTGCACCGGGAGGGCTGGCAGGGGGCCGGGGGTGGTTCCGAGCCACAAGAGCCCCCCTGGAGTGAGGGCCGAGCACCCCGCGGTGTGCTGGGGCACCCCGCAGCCCAGCTCCCCGCTGCTCCTCTGGCAGTCGCTCTTTTCGGGAGGTGATTTGAAATGAGAGTTTCTCAACGTGCTGTGCTTAGGCAAGGCTGCTTCGAGCCAATAAGGCTTTAGTGCTTCAGGACAGGGGGAGGGAGAACCCTTGGACAGCAATAACTTATGGCACGCTCCCATTTTATTTTAGAGCAGGTCAGGTCATCCAGGGCCCGCACAGCCCTCAGCCCTCGTGCCTGCAGAACCCCTTTGTCTGCTTAAAAAAAAAAAAAAAAAAAAAAAAAAAGCAGGGAAAGAAATCCCAGGAGTGGTGATGCAGCTAGTGAGTGAAGTCCTGAGCAGCATTAGTCATCTTCCCATTCAGATGCTGCTCTTTCTAATTCTGCTCCGGGTCCTCCCCACGTCACCCTAAGTAAAAGGAGCAATGAGCTTGTTGCAGCCCTGCATTGAGGCAGGAGAGCGTTTGCTTTCTTCGGAGCTCCGCTTCCCCCGCCCGCAGGTGGGAGCTGACCAGAAACGCTCCACTCTGTGGCTCTGACGAGAAATGGTCCGCTCTGTGGCTCTCACCTGCCAGCATTTACCTTGCGCTCGCTGCCCTGGGCATCATGCACTTGCCCGTCCCCGTGGTGTCGCCTCTGGCACAGCCATGGGAGCAAGTGCAAAGCAGGAGCCGGGCACACGGTGGGGTGGGTGGTCTCCTCCCTGTGCAGCGGAGGTGCACACAAATCCAAGGCAGAGTTTACCTTTAGTTCTCCTTATGTTTGCTTTGCCTTTGTGCTGGTGAAGAGGCAGCACCTGCCTGGTCATGGGCTCGGGCAAGGGGTAGCCTTGTGGCTGAGAGTGGTGAGGCTGGAGTGTGAAAACAGCAAATAAAAGTGCTCTGACCCTGAAAGTGGCTCGGTGCGACCATGGGAGATACCAAGGCAGCCCCGAACATGGCAACGCTGTGCTTTTGCTAAACTGAATGTTTGCTTGGAAAAAGAAACTGTTTGCTGCAAGGGGCACTGGTGGCAGGGAGAGACACAGGCAGGGGCATGTGGCTGCCCGGCTCTGCGCTTCGTGGGTTAGTTTGCAGGATGACTGAAACTGGTGGCTTCTCTCCCAGAGCTGATGCCATTTGCATTTGCAGAGCACACTGCTCTGCCAGCTGGGGGAGAGAGCAGTCATGAGCAGTGTTTTGTGCTCCTCCCGTACAAGACTGGGTGCACACACCTCCTGGTCTCAGGGACCGTCGGTCAGGCTCTGTCCCCTGCACTGGGATCTGCTCTGCCGCTGCCAAGCTGCTCCCAAAGATGTGCAAAGGAAAATCGGCCGCTGTGCCAGGGCTGCAGGTCCAAGCTGCAGAGCGGCAGCGAGGCGGCATGCTCTTCCTCACCATGTGCAGTACCCTCGCTGCTGGCCCTGGCCCTGGGCTCCAGAGATGCTTTTCCTAGTGACCCGGCTGGGGGCGGTGGCGGAGGGGACAGGGGACGGTGGTATTTTTAACCCTTATGTGCCCCCAGAGGAATGCGCGTGGCTCCTTGCAGTCGTTCCATCCCGAGCAGCTGGGTGGGACGGGGCTGGGAGCAGGGACAGGCTGCATGACGGTGTCTTCTTGTTGAACGCTTTCCAGGCCTACTTAAAGTATCTCTGCCTAGTATTTTGAGCATCAGCAACACACGCAAAAATGCCTCCTCTCTGACAGCTGTTAAGCTGCCTTAAAGGCACCATCTCCCCAGTTGGAAAACTGGTGATAAACGTGGGAGCGGGAAGCTGGCGGCTGCGCCTGCCCCGTGCCGAGCTCGGTGCCGGGGCAAGGTCCCCGACGGAGCTGCAGCACCTTGGTGGCACTTGGCGCTGCTCGCCCGCACTTCTGGTCCGCTAATCTGGAGCGCTGTAAACAAATGTGTTCGCAGAAGAGACACTTGAGCCTGAGTGGCCCCTGCAGCGCGCAGCCTTCTCATTCCTTGGAAATGAATTTATCTCAAATAACGGAAGAGTAAATTGTACCTGGAGCTTGTCCTCCCTGACGGGAGCCTTGCCGGTGCACGCCCATTCATCAGTGGCTGAGTTCTGACCTTGAGTTGTCACTGGGAAGGTGGCAACGCACAGGCAGCTTCGGGAGCAGATCTAACGTGTCCATGCGAGCTGGGAACAAGTGAGGGAAGCTGAGAGCTGCCGAGACTGACCAAATCAGAGCAAGGCTTCTACAAGGCTTTTTTTTTCTTTTTTTAACCATAAAACAATTATGCTGTGATCAAACGGACCCTTTCAGGAGTCAGCTCGGGTCACTGTTCCAAAGCCACCCACTTGTGCATGCCTTGGTTCTTCTGCCAGCTCCCTGCCAGCCCGCGCCAGGGGAGATGGGCATGGGACTGTCCTCTTCCAGAGGAGGGTTCGTCAACTGGTGGTGGTGACACTTCGCAGTGTTTCCAGGAGATACTAAAAATACCGGCTTTGCATGAGCCCTGGAGAGCCAGGAGGGTGGAAGCGCTTGTCTGCGAGGGCTGAGGAGAGGAGGGCAAGGAGCCAGGCTGTGGCTGCGGGGAGCCCCGCTGGCAGCGTGGTTGGAGCGAACCCCGTGGCTGCCCCCCAGCACCCAGCTGTCCCTGTCCTCTGCTGGGGACAGGGAGCGGCTGGAGCAGACACAGACTTCGCGTGGGGAATGGCTCGGACTTGGATTAGTCACCGCAGCGTGCACAGAACAATTGACAATTCTTCTGCCAAAAGAGTGATTTAAAATGTCTCCCATCCAGAGGATTCTCGGGATGATAACACACTTACCTCACTTCCTACAGAGCCTGCAGAGCTGTTGATTCACCGCCCTGTCCCGTGGCTCTCCCGCTGCCCCCTGCTCAGGGGCAGCCACGGGGGGGATTTGCAGGGAAAAAGGGGCGCCAAGGACAGAAGCTGGCGCTACAGCATGGGCACAGGGCTCTGCCTTCCCCTCTTGGTCCCTGCAGGAAGCCTTGGGGCACTCAATGCTGTGCAGATGGGCGTCGTGGGAGCACCAGGCTCCGCAGCGACCGCGTGCAGAATGGCAAGCTGTAGGGCTGAGTCTGATTGCTGCTGTAACATGTGGGCTCCAGGCTCCGCTCAGGAGTTATTTATACCAATATCTGTGCTGGCTGCTTTGCAGGAAAAGCGCTTCAGTGAAGCTCATGCACCCTTGTTAAAGAAACAACTAGAAACATGGTGCTCCCTGCATCCGCACATCCAACCTGCAGAAGGTTACTCCAGGAGTTTGGTTTCCAACCCGGTCCTGACCACTTTCCTGTGGCTGTGCAGACCCCACAGAGGTGGGTTGCCTCCCCCAGCCCTGCGAGATGTCCGTGGGTGCCCAAGAACTGATGGGTTGCAGGATGCAAATCGCTGCTTGAAAGGCGCACTCGCAGCCAGCATCATGAAACCCTTCTGGCTTTGAAGAGGGGGATTGTGTGATGGCTGAGGCCTGACATGAAATCAGTTTGAAGTCGGCTGTGAGCGCAGTGGATGGAGGAGCTGCAGCACGGCACGGTTGGATGGGATTAGCTGTGCGCGGGTGCCTGCAACATGCTGCAGGCTCCGGGCTTGCCCACGCAGCGCCGCGTACCTTGCAACGCACAGAAACGCCAATTTCAGAGATTTGGCAAAAGAAGCAAGTTTAGGAGGAGAGCAACAGAACTGAAAGGGAGATAAAGAAATCTCTCCGAACTCAGCGACAAATGCAGCAAAGACTAAAAAGCACAAACTCCCCGCCTCCCTAGCAGAAATCTCTGCGAAACCTAAAGAGCTGCTTGTAAGGCCGATGCCGGGTGTGTGCTACAGTGCTGCACTGTCATCGTGATGTCTGATGGAGTCTGAAACCCCCCCAGGTCCCCTCAAAGCAGCTCCAGGTGGCAACGTGGGGCTCGTCCCCTTGCCAGGACCTCATGCACCCAGTCCCGGGGCTGCTCAGCAAACCCCACTGGGCCAGAGCTCGCTGGGCCAAGACGGGAGCTCTCCAGCCCCCACCCCTTGCCATCAGAGAGGCTCGGCGAGGACGGGCAGGGCAGAGAGAGCTGGCGCCTGGCAGCAGGGTGAGGATTAAAGGAGCCCCGAGGATGAGGAGGGTGCTCGGTGGTATGCCGGGCTCATTAGCAACATGTCCGTCAGCGATTTTAAACTGTCTGTGGGCTCTTGACCATCTCCCAACACAGGTCCCTCATTTCCAGCTGCTGAGACGCGTTAAAAGAAAGCTAAAAATACGTTGGTTTCCAAATACTGCTTCCCCATGTAAACAGCCGCCGTAGCAGCGGGCAGGATGCGATACAGGCGTAAGCAGGAGATAGCACTCTGCCACGGGAGGCTCGCCCTCCCTGCGCCCCAGAGACGGTGTCCATATGAGGAAGGCTTGAAAAGTGTGGGTCTGGGGGATGAACGGGGACGCTTCCCTTTTGAGCAGGTCTCTCTGGGGGCCTCTCTAACTTGAACAAATCTGGGAAAGCCTCCTGGGGGGTTTTAGCAGAGGTTCCCCGCCCTCAGGCCAGCGGGTGGGCTGGGGGAGGCAGTGGCTCTTGGCGCCCGTGTCCTGCTCAGTGGTACCCTCGCCACGCCCGTTGGTCCCCTCTTGGCAGGGGGCAGCCCGCTGCCAGCACCAGTGTCCCCACAAGGATCAAGGGTGGTGGCAGCGTCCCCAGCCTCAGACACAGAGTTGGGCCTGGCTCAGTGAGGCTGCTCAGAGAGGATTTGTGAACTAAACCACAGGCACGTACGGGGTCCTGGTGGCCCTTCCAGTCCTTTGCCCCTGAACCATGGGTCCAGCTAGCTGTGAAATGAGCAGCCGCGCTCCCCTGAGCCCCCCGGGGCTGCGAATCTGGAAGCTCTATCAGCCATTTATTTCAGTAACAGAGATCGCTGCTGGCAGGGCTCCACATACCAGAGCCGTTCAGACAGCAGAAAGGACAGAAATTCAAACAGGACCTCCGCGCCCTGCACTGTCCCTCCTTCGCACCAGTGCACAGCGTGAGCGAAGCCCTGGAGCGAGGCTTGCACTCCCCGGCCCCCTTCAGCCCCGCGACTTCTGTCCCCAGCGCTGGCAGTGGTGGCACTTGGTGGCTTAATGCCAACTGGCCGGTGACTTGGGGAACCTGCAGGAGCTCCAGCTCAGGTCTTCAGGCACAGCAGGTTTTTAATTGGCTTTAGTACTTGCTGAATATTTCCCTAATGGTTTTAGAGACGCGGGCGGGGGGATGTGTTAGGGGAAAACTTGGCTTGCTTTTGGCACGTGACTTTATGAGGAAATAGGAAAAGAATTTCTGGCTGTGAAGCCAGCAGCTCCACGTCGAGCTCGTTCCTAGGAGTGGAACAAAAAAGCCTCCGCGCCCCCGGCCTGGATGCCTGGGATTCTTTGTGGAGGGGCCCTGGAGCGGTAACGGTCCCGCTCAAGCCAAGGGGCAGCAGGAGCTGTGCCGCTGCTCTGGCATGGCACGGCCGCCCCTCCCGTGTTGTTTCAGCTGTTCCACGTTAAAAACCTGCACCGGGGCCAGTTCCCCCCAAAGTATAAAGAGCTGGGTGCCAAGCTGAGCCCCGTGCATCTGTACGGGAGGGCCCAGGGATGGCATGGGATGCATGAGGCGCTCCCCCCCTCCAGCAGGACGGGAGGTTCATGGAGCTGCTGCACCCCACTCCCAGCTCATTTGTCCCTCCCCACCTCCCGACTTTTCCTTGCTCGTGTTCTATCACGGTTATAGGAAAAGGGTTTCCAAAGGTTGCTTGCAACCAGCTCAGCTGAATGCTTCAGGCAATTAAACGGACATTTTATAACCCTGGAAGCCTCCTCTTTTGAAAAACGATTGTTTCCATCTTTTGGGGGGAAAACCGGCACTGGGAGCATGGTGCTGGAGCAGTTGCTCACTGCCGTTTGCCCCCCTCCCCCGCCCAAAAAGAGCGGCTGCTGTCCATGGGCTGCTGCTGCCTCCGAACGAAGGGCTCGGGGACTCGGGTGCTGGCACAGCTGTGCCCTGAGCTGCTGCCTTGGCCCTAGGCGAGTCCCTGTGGTTTTGGAGGCAGCAGGCACCTGCAGCGCGCCCAAAAAATCAGGTCTTTCATCTCTGCTTGGCTTCAGCTCCTCAGCCATAAAAGGGACGGGGCTCAGCGCGGCAGTTCTCAGCAGAGGTGCAGCACAGCAGGGCGCAGTGTCCTCAGCACCCAGCACCGCACCCCCTGTGTGCAGAGACCCGGGGCCGGGGGCTGCCGGGGGGCGTCAAGAGCCGCGGGGGCTCTTGGGGCCGGGGGGGGGGGCGAGGGGGACCCAGAGGGGGACAGCCCGGGGGCCCGGGGGGGGGGGGGGGGGGGGGGGCAGTGCCTGGCCGCGCTGCGCTGCTCTGCTCTACCCGGGGGTCCCCGGTCCCCTCCGGGACCGACCCGCTCCCGGCGCTGGGGTCTACGGGGACGGCCGGGCCGGGCCCCTCCGCGGACAAAAGCGGCCGGGGCGTGGGGGGGCCGCCGCCGAGGCAGGGCGTTGCTGCTCTTTGTCGGGGGATTTGCGCTGCCGCCTCCCCCCGGAGGAGGAGCCACCGCGGCGGGGAGGGGACCGGGGGCTGCTGGCGGAGCGCCCCCGGTGCACCCCCCTCCACCCCCTCCGAAATAAAACCCACCGGGCCCAGCCCCGGCTCCTCCCTCCCCGGGCCGGGGGTGGGGGGGGCTGCGCCTCCCGCGGAGGGGGCGGCAGCGCTGCCTCCCCCCGCCCCTCCCCGCCCCGCCGAGCGCCGCCCGCCGCCCCCCGCCCGCCCCCC
>CM021719.1:6235503-6278053 GCA_011074415.1 Stictonetta naevosa
GGCCAGGAGGAGGAGGAGGAGGAGGGAGGAGGAGAAGGAGGAGGAAGCCGCCGCCGCCGGCCGCAGCTGCTCCCCGTCCCCCACGCCGGCTCCCGGGAACTTGGGGGAATTCGTGCCGATCCGGCCCCTTTCCATTTTTGGATGCGTTTTATAGCCGATTTTTTTTTTTCCTGGGGAGAAAAAAAAAAAGGAAAAGAGAAGCCCCAGCAGCCCTCCTCTGCCGCACGCTACCGGAGCAGCCCGCCGGGGGAGCAGCGCCGGGGCTCGGTGGCCCCGGGCACGAAGGCGCGGTGGGGCGAAGGGAACAACAATGCCATCATGTTTTTGAGGCAGGAAGCCTCCGAGTTTGCCCTGAATGAAGAACTTCCTGTGTTTAAACTTGCACGAATATCCGCTGACAAGCTCAGTTCAAATGAAAACACGAGAGTCGGGGGGAGAGGCTAATTCGGACCAGCTGGACTTCCACGGGACTAGAGCTGGGCAGAGAATGAGAGGAGCCGCGCGGCGCCCGGGCTGCGATACGTGAGCGGCTCGGACCAGCAGTGCCTTTGTTGTTAAAGAAGGACACACGGGATAAATTAACAGCCTCAAACTCTGCGGCTCCTATCGCAAACGGTCATTGGGAATATTTGTCAAAGCTGCTGTACTTGGATGTTTTTTGCTGACAGATGGCTTTTTGGGGGGGCTGGGGATGAGATGTGCTGTTCTGCTGCTCGAGCCTCACGGTCGGGCTGCTGAGCCACAGCAGCGCTGCCGGCAGAGCCTCCTGACCCCATAGCACCGCTCTGTTGGGACCGCGGCCGCCCACCGTGGGTTTGGGACCTGCCGGAGATGTGATGCTTTCTGCGGTGCCGCGTGCAAGGTTGACAGGGCGGTTTCGTCATCCATAAGGGCGAGAGCATGGGCAAACCACTGAGCAGGCCAGACTGTTTACGGCAGAACCGCACTTGCCTGGGGAAGGGCGAGGAGGAGGATGGATACATAGAGGATTGCTACGTGCCCCAGCGGTCGATATACGACACAATGAGAATCAACGAGCAAATCGATCAGGGATCAAAGCTCAACCAGCTTTCAAAGAGCACCCTTGGCAAGGGGGACGGCAGCACCATTTCCAGCAACGGGACCCTGGGAGCTGCCAATGTGTTCGAGTCGAGGGCGCCAGAGGCGAAGAAGCTGGACGAGCGGGTCATCTTCGACGCACTGAAGCTCAGCAGCGACGTCTCCAAGCCGGCGCCAGCTCCACCCCGGAGGCGGCCAAATCCCGAGAGGAAGGAGAACGTGAACCGGCGGTCGTGGAAGTCATTCATGCCGCCAAACTTCACTGAGTTTGCAGAGAGGATGGGGGCCTCGCTGAGCGAGGTGTCAGAGGCAGGTGCCTCCAACCCTTCCCTACGGGACAAGAGGGAGTCGAGCGCTATGCTGGCTGAGTGCTCCAGCCAGGCGGACCATGGTGAGCCCATGTCCGAGTCTCTCACGTTGGAGCACGTCTCCAAATCATCCGGCACGGCAGAGGCTCTGACAGTCATGCAGTTTGCAGCAGACGGCTACGGTGGTGCCACGCATGAGCGCGAGCCCCTGCTGACCGCGGGCGATGGCCACGCTCGTGCCGGGGACCTGGCCAGGGCTTGCCGGCTCCCCAGTGCCACCTGGCCACGGGCCAGGAAGAACTTCATCAAGGGTAACCTCAGCGATGGGCGCCAGGAGACCCTGGAGGCCTCCGAGTCAGACTGCACGGTGGAAAATGTCAACCTCTCCCCGTGCCTGAGTGAGGAGCTGCTGGATGCGGGACTGAACATTCTCATCACCTCCAATCTCAGAGAGAAAACTGAGTCTGAGCTGAGATTTGAGGAGGACGAGCGCTGGGTAATGATGGAGGAGTGGGAGGAGGCGACGCTGTCAGAGAGTGGAAAGGCTGTGCTGGTGGCAGAGGAGAAGAGCTGTTGCTTGGCAGATATTTCTGAAGAAAGGGAACAATTTGCTGCTCCCGGGGACAGCTCTGCCCCCAGCCCCGGGACCGCGCAGTCCTGTAGCACCCCAGGGGGTGCCTGTGGCCCCCTCGCTGGCAGCACGCGCTGCACCGAGGACGTGGCGGTGCAGTGCGAGGCCGAGGACTTGGCTGTGGCTTTGGAGCGCTCGGCCAGCCCCACTGTGCCCGAGCTGTCTGACACGGACTCGGTGCAGATGTTCCTGGAGCTGGAAGAGCAGTGCCAGGATGAGGACGAGGGCGATGGGGCTGTCCCCGTCCTGGTGGAGGTTCAGGTCTCCCCACTGGACTCAGGGGGACTGGACCCAGATTCGGAAAAACTCACTGGGGCAGCAGTGGAAGCATGTGAACCTACAGCCCCTTTGGAAGTCAGCGCCTCGGACTCTGCTGTCGTGTCGGACCTGGAGGACTTTGACGTCACCTGCAGCTCGCAGGTGCTGAGCACCATGGAGCCAGCAACAGAGCCCTTCTCAGAAAGGGACACCTCAGCCATCACCCCGACGGACTCGGACGGAGGGGCCTCTCCCAGCCCCCTTGCCACGGCAGGACCGGGCTCCAGCCAGCAGCATTTACCAGCACTGGCACAGGATGTGCCCGACCCACTGCTGGACCTGGAGCCCATGGACGGCTGTGTGGTGGCAGCACTGGTAGCTGGTGGGATGGCATCTCCCAAGATGGGCACGTCTCCAGCCCCCAGCTTTGAGGGAGCAGGTCACCCCAGCGCTCTGGTGGGGTGGGGTGAAGATAACCAAGACTCGCTGGTACCCCCTTCTGAAGTATCGCAGCTCCCCGAGGAGACCTGTCCTGGCCGAGCGTCCCCGGGTCAGCTGTCCCCCTGCCAGCCCCTGGCTCCTGACGTGGTGGCAGAGGAGCCAGGGTCCCCCCTGCAGCACGACAAGGTCGGTGTTGAGGGTGCAGATCCATCTGGGAGCTATCACTTTCTGCCTGGAAGGACTGAGCTCGCCAACCAGGATGTCCCAGAAATGGTTTCTAAGGATGAAACCACAGATTTGGGAAAAGAGAGTGATGGATCTGAGGGCCAAACTTACCTGGCAGAAAGTGGGGATGCTTGTCACAGTTCTCTGCCACCTTTCCACACCGGCTCTGTATCAGAGTCAGAATCTGAGACTCCAGTGCTGGTCCCATTGCCTTCAGATGGCCTCCTGTGGGACGTGGTGCCCCTGGGGCAGGCCCTGGCTCTGGAGAGGGCTGCCTTCACTGAGGGGTCTCCCTGGGAGGTGGCTGTCGCGCATGGGGAGGCACCAGCTGCCGTGCTGGAGCCAGGAGACCTGGACTTGCTGTTCAGCTGTGTCTGGGAGGAGCGGCCAGCGGTGCGGGGCTGGGCTGTGGTGTGGGGCACCACCAGCCCAACCACCCCGGAATGGCTTCCCAGTGCGCCACCCGCTGCCGGGCAGCCTGCTCTCGATGCTAGCCTGTGGGACACCAGGGGGCTTTCTGCTCTGGCTGACCCACCAGCACTGGGGGATGTGGCTGTCCCAGAGCCCCAGGCTCCAGAGATGCCACCAGACGCTGAGGAACCGTGCGTTGAGTGCCCGCCTCCAGGTGCCACCACTGCCACTATGCCCATGGTGGTGGAGGAGCTTCTGGAAGCCCCGCCGCCATTTGCTGATGTCCCCACTGCCCCACTGCCACCACAAGCGGCCAACTCGGTCCTCTCTGGAGTCAGGGCTCTCAGTGGTGGCCCCGCACTGGTGGCGGCCTTGCAGGATGCAGACGACTTTCCCAGCCTGCCCGTGCTGCCCAGCCCGGAGCAGCTCTCCGACGAACTGCCGGCTTTGGAGGATGACCCCACCACCAGGGCATCCGCCGCAGAGGTGGCGGCTCAGGATGCTGCCTCCACGCTGCTAGGGATGGAGGCTGCAGCCTCCGCCTGCACTCCCGACACCGCGGAGCCACCGAGGCTGGCAACTGGGCCTTGGCTAGGCCTGGAGGATGCCTGCTGCCCCCCAACCCCCAGAGCTGCCCCGGGGCACGGCGAGGGCATGGTGCCCATGGGCACGCCAGGACCCCCTGCCACCGCTCTGCTCACAGAAGGGTCTCCTGCTCCACCAGATGGATTTGTTCCAGATAATGAGGTATTTGTTACTCAGGCACTCGCAGACGGTGTTTCAGGCATAAAAATCGCTTTATTTTGTGATTGAGGGGTGGGTGTGAAATCACAGCCTGCTTGATAACTTGCTGACACGATTTGCGGGGTGCAGGCTTTGGTAATTGTCTCCTCAGCTCTTCGTCTCAAGCACGGGCTTGGAAACAGCCTTCTCCCTCCCGATTATGGCTTAAAGTTGGCAGAGAAAAAGTTTGGGGGGGACTGTATGTTTTTATAAGCAGGGGAGGCAAAAGACTTTAACTGCTTGATTATCTAAACTATTGTCTTAAACTTTCTTGGCTTTTTAAAGCATATTATCCTCAGACATAAATTACAGTCTTCTTCAGAAAAAAATTCTTGCCAGAGTGCAGCAGGGTGGTTACCATCTTTGAAGCAGAAAGAGTGTTGGAAGACAGAATCCCGTGATACAAAATGAGTGGAAATAACGGGTCCTATGCAGTGACTGCATTCTGTAGCTCTCTGAAAGGGACGGTACAGTGGGGGGCTCTGAACCTTGTGGAAGGGAAGCCGAGTTCCTTTGGTGTGCTGGGGTTTGCTTTGCCCTGCATGGAGAGACCCCGAGGGACGCAGGTCGGTGGTGGAGTTCCCATAAGCGAGTGCTGATTTAATACTGGATTAGCAGAAATACCACTGAGGAGACATCAGAAGTTAGTCAGCGCTGAAAATCCCGGTTCAGTAGCAATTACTCATATCTTGTGCTGTGCCACCCATTTAAAAAATGCACACGGCTGAGCTGGAGAGGCTGTGTGTGGGCACACCGGGATGGGTACCCGGGGGCACCTTTGGAAGGGAAAGGAGACGTCGGGTTATGGCAGCGTGCATCTGCTGTCCCAGACTCCCTGCTCTGCTTTCACTGTCCCCTGCACAGTGTCCCTGGTTGTTAACCCCTTCCAAATCCCCCTCTCGGTGCTGTGTGAGCTACTGGCAGCTTTGGGATGAACGCTGCTGGTCCTTGCCCCCACCGAAGCGTTTCCAGCCCCACAGGGCTTCAGCGGGGAGCAAGGAGCACAGGGAGCTGGGATGCGGTCACCACGGAGATGGGCAAAGCAGAAAGCAGAGGGATGGTCTGGGAAGCGCTTGCAAAGCGAGGAGGAGGAGGAGGAGGTGTAGTGGAGCAGCTGCGCTTCTGCTCGCCAAGATGTCTGTCCAGCCGCTTCGCTCAGCGTGAGCTTCCTTGCGATTTTCCGCACAGCAAAGGGTGTACGTTAAATATTTGCTTCATAGCTGAGTCACACTGAGGTTAATGAACTAAATCGCTGGAATCTTTCATGAGCGAAGGAAAACAAGCATGTTCAACATACTTGCTCTTTGGGCCGTTAGCGTATGTGATTATCTTAATGGTCCTTATGCAACCTCAGCGCTCCTGGGCTGTACTTATTCACGTGTTGCAGGTATCTGTCACCTGATGCTAGGGCTTTCTGCTGGCCTCCCTCCCTCCCTGCCTGCTTATGAAGTCCTGGGGTTTGTTTTTGCCATCGATGCTTGTGTGGAGGGCTCAGACCACGCTCAGCCAGGGCTCGTGCTGTGCTGTAGTCAAACGTTTGCATGCCAGACTTATCAGCCTGGTCCTTTCGGGGGTTTGGCTGCTCTAACAGCCAGCTCCATATATAAACAGTAACAGGAGAAGTAGCTGGGGAATTGGTGATTTCATGTCACCATTTACTTCGTATAACCGTAGCATAATTCTCCCTGAGCAAACAGCTCTGGACAATGTCTTCCAGCACACCCTTTAGTTCATGCCCTGCAGTGATACCTCCCTGCTCTCGAGCTGCTGAGCTCTGACAGGAGGAAGTATCCTTCCCTTTGAAAATGGGGAAAGAAAACCAAGGCAACCCTTCTTTTTTAGGCAGATTTGGTTTTTGGTGCTTTGGCTTTTTTGCCTGCTCTGTATTCCTTCAGAGATAAAGCGATTACCTGGTATGGAGAACCGTGCCGTCTGCAATCCACTGCTGTGCTGGGAGGGGTTTTGCATTTTAGGCTCTGTATCCGAGGGCATTTTTAGATGCCGTCAATGTCCATATATTCTTGGGCACGAAAGGAGGAGGCACGCTTGAGAAAGCAGGCACGCGGCTGTCTGACTTCAGTTCCCAACGCTTTCCAAAAGAGAAAATGTTGCAATGGGGCCGAGTGCTCTAATCCTTTCCAGTGTGCGCTGCAGGGTGACCTGTGCTCTGTATGAGCTTGTAGTCCAAGGGCCCAGAATAAACAATGAGCGACTCCGCTCCCTTTTTTGGGGATTGTGTTGCAGGCTGTGGGGACGCAGAAGGCTGCTCGGGACGGGGCCACGCGGAGCCCAGCGGTGCCGGTGCACTGGAGGAGGTGCGTGCTGCGAGCGCTGCCTGCTCGGCGGCTGCTTGCAGCAGATCTGGAGCTGTGATAAAGAGCACTTACCTCCTCCACGGAAACAGGATTTTCCCTGCTGCCTCTCGTTACGATGGGGAGCTTCGTTCGCTCTCCTCCTCCTTCCTTATCAAATCTTTTTGTTTTTCAAAGCTTTTCCCCACAGGATTCCCAGGCAGGACCGTGCCAAATATGTGGTGCGGTAAATGACTAGCACATTAATTGCCTATTGCCTTTGTCTTTCGAAATACGGCTAGCTTCTCAGTGTCTGTAATTTCGTGGTTAACAAAACTTGCATGGTGTCAGGTCTCTGTTCTCAACAGCATCGCTGTGAGAATTGCTTTGTTTTTTCCCCAGAAGCATTATTTCCCAATCGGATGACTGGCCATAGCTGATGCTCCAATTTATTCCCCAATTTACATTTTTCACCTTGTCCTGGTGCTTTGAAAAAGGAGTTTTCCCGTTCAAAAGCAGGGGTGGCTGTGTATGGACCCCAAGCTGCAGACTCCAAACCAGCAAGTGCCTGGGACATTCACGTCACTGGGTCAAGCTGCCGGAGACAGACCTGCGCAGCTCTAATAAAATCAATGCACCACAACAAGCAGTAGCTACTGCGTCTTTTCTAGAGAAGGGAGCCTGTTGTATCCATGGAATGATGGAGGGGCTAGGCGAGCAGCTATAAATAGCTTTTCTCTCCCACCCTTCCCTTGCCCAGCTGTTCCAGAAGGAGCAAGTGGATCCTCTCCAGCTAAAACTGCAGCAAGTGAATGGAGTTGGTCAAGGACTCATCCAAAGCGCCGGGAAAAACTGTGATGTCCAAGGGCTGGAGCATGACATGGAAGAGATCAACACCCGCTGGAACACCCTCAACAAGAAGGTGAGGGCGCAGGCAGGGGGCTGGGCAGGGGGCTGAGCCCCGAGCCGCCGGTGCTGGGGGGCTGCGGGATCACCCTGACTCCGCTGTGGGCGTGGGTGCTGTGCAGGTGGCCCAGAGGATCGCCCAGCTGCAGGAGGCCCTGCTGCGCTGCGGGAAGTTCCAGGACGCCCTGGAGCCCTTGCTGAGCTGGCTGGCTGACACCGAGGAGCTCATCTCCAACCAGAAACCTCCCTCTGCCGAGTACAAGGTGGTGAAAGCCCAGATCCAGGAGCAGAAGGTGAGCGACCATGGTGTGGTGGTTGGGCTGGCGTGAAGGGAGGGGGAGCTCTGGAGAGCCAGATGTTTTGGGGGTCTGAAACCAGCTTAGGTGTAGCTGGGACCTACACAGGTCTGCTGCTTTCTCAGTGGCTCTCCTGCTGGTTCCCCACACCTCAGTGTGGGAAGCAGGCAGCTCATTTGCCCACACTTGCTATCTGCATAGTCTAAGTCTCCAGCGTGACTTTATTGTCATACTGCCTCTTGAGGTTTGCTGCTGGTTTTGCTGGTTGGCCATGTTTTTCCAGCCCTAGATTTGGTTTTGTCTGTGCTGATAATTCTGCTGTGTCAGGAGCAAGCTGGTGTTACAGTTACTGGTTTGGGTATTTGAATAAAATGAATGTATAAACTGAGAGCCAACCCAAGGCGCAACCATGTTTGCAGAGATAACAAGCCTGGGTCGCAGCCTGCCTTTGTGAGCGTGCGGATGAAAGTTCAAGTGCGGTCATGGCAAAATGTCTTAAAAGTGAATTCTTCCTGAGGCTTGATCCATTGTGTTGAGATTTTGAAGAGGAAATTCAAGGGAAAGTTAAAAACTTGATCTTGATAGATTTGGGGGAAGGATGGGGAAGCCTCTGAGAAGTTCTCTGGCTCTGAAACCAGTTCAAAAGTGAAATCAGTCTCTTTTGAACTGGTTTTGATGGTGGAGGCAGAAGACAGTGGTTATCCCACTTGGCTGGCCTTGGTCTCAGCCCAGTGCTTATCAATGGTTTTCAGACACAGAAATCTGATCTCTGAGGAATACAAGAGGTTCTGCTGACCCATCTGGTAACTTCTATCCCCTTTCTCTCATTTCTGATGCTAAAGCTGCTCCAGCGACTTCTGGACGATCGCAAAGCCACTGTTGAGATGATCCAAGCCGAGGGTGGGAGGATCGCACAGTCAGCTGAGCCAGCAGACAGGGAGAAAATTGTCTGCCAGCTGGAGAGCCTGGAGAGCAGATGGGCAGGGCTGCTCCGCAGGGCGGCCGCCAGGTGAGAGCCACGGGGAGCAACCACGCTGCCCCTTGGCTCGGATCCGGGAGCTTTCTCTGAGCCTCTTTCTCTCTGTGCTCTGCCCCTTGCTCTGTCTGCATGCCGGGTGATCTCCCTCAGGCCTCTCCGCCTCTTCCTGAAGCCGGGGGGGGGGGGGCATGCTGGAGGCGAGAGCGCGGCTCTGCTGCTCTTCTGCATTCCTGGCAGCTCTGGTAGCCCAGAGAAGCAAAGAGTTTTGTTTGCTTTACAGCCCTCAGAGGGTCTGTTACACTGGCCAAGAACATGGGATAGGCTTATCTTGTAATTCATGGCGCCTCAGAGCTTTCAGAGTTTGGCCATTTGCGTGTCCCCCCTGTGACAATGGTATTGCTTTTATTGTTCTCGGACTTGTTTTGCTCGATGGCTGGGCTGGCCTCTGGCTGGCTGGAGCTGGAGCTTTTGTTCCTCGCACGCACCGGTCAGCGAGGCGAGAGGCCGTGCAGGCAGCCACAGGTGGTAGTTCACTGGTCAGCCCTGGCAGCCGCTCCACCTGCATGGGCAACAGCACGTGGAGAGCTGGCAGAGAGCTCTGTGCAGATACATCCTGGAAACCACAGCTGGAAAACATGAGAAATCAAAGCCTGTTTGGGAGCTGAAGTAGATAGCGGTGGTTTACAGTGGCAGGGAAGAGCTCAGATTAAACAAATTCCCTGCAGAGAATGGATGTTATTTTTATTCCTTTAAGCTTTAACATCTAGCTTTAGCAGCAACATCCTGTTGACACCTTTCTGCTGCCTGAATCTCATTTGTGAGCTTCTTGTTGCTACATAAGTTAATATGTCAGGTTACAAAGTCACTTCTGAGGACCAAATTTGGCCTCCCAGTGTTTGGAATGGCTGCAGCCTGGATGGACTGTCCATCCAGCACCATGCCGCTGCCAGGCGCTCTTTGAACAGCAGCTCAGCAGCTCGGAAACACCAAGAGCTCGGCTACGAGCTGGCCCACATTGAAAGCTCTCTGAGGAGGGGATATTAACAGAAGAAAAGCAGCACAAAGGGAGCCTTTCTGCTGCCTTCACTGGAGAATGAACTGGATCCTAAAGGAACAGCTGCAGAAAAAAGCTTATTTTGCAGATTCTCTGCATTGCTTTTTGTGTTTGTGGTGCAGCTTGCCTGACAAGGTGCCTCACCTTGCGCTGCACAGAGCTGCTTCTGTTCCTCCTTCCTGTCACGCTGCTTTCCCAAGTATTTCCACTTCGGCTTCTGATTCTGTTGAAGCCCGTTACCGCTTCCTGGTGCGGAGCCCCATTGGCAACAGGGCAATGCCTGCGCTCAGAGCTGCTTCCCGTTCTCTGTTCCAAGGGGAGCTGCTCCTTAGTGCTTTGTTTCATCCCTGATACAGGCAGAAGCAGCTGGAGGACATCCTGGTTCTGGCAAAGCAGTTCCACGAAACCACAGAGCCCGTTTCCGACTGGCTGTCAGTGACAGAGAAAAAGCTGGCCAACTCTGAGCCCATTGGTACCCAGACTGCCAAAATCCAGCAGCAGATCAGCCGGCACAAGGTAGGGACCTGTGCGTGGATGAGAGATGCCAATGGAGGTGGTTGGCATCAGGTCTCTCTCTGATGTTCCTGCTGTGGCAAGGTGGGTTTTGGCGCAAACAAGTCTTGGTGGTGATCAGAGAGGATCCTCTCCATAGGGTCAGCAGCCTATGCGGGCTGCTTTATGTGTAGAGAAGGCTGCAAACCCTAGCCCACTGACATGGGTAATATTTAATTGATGTCTGTGCAGCTGCGGTGGTTTTACCATGCTAGGCAGCTGAACACCACAACCGCTCTCTCACTCCCCCTCCTCAGATGAGGAGGGGAAGAAGTAAAGGAAAGAACAATTCACAGGTTGAGATAAGGATAATTTAATTAAAGGAAAAAAAATAATTATTAAGGAAGTATTATTATTAATTAAACAATTCAACTAGAAAAAAGGGAGAGGGGAAGAGGGACTGGGAAAGGGAATAACAAAACAAAACAAGTAAAGGCTATGTAGAAGTGCAGAGGAAAGAAATTACTCTCTACTTCCCACAAATGAGCGATGCTTGACCACGTCCTTGAAGCAGGGCCTCAACGCACATAGCCGGTGTTCAGGAAGCGGACAGATGTTTTCTCAATGAGAGCCCGCCCCTCCCCTCTTCTTCCTTTTTCCACCTTTTATTGCTGAGTGTGACATCATATGGTATGGAATATCCCTCTGGATGGTTTAGGTCAGCTGCCCTGGTGATATTCCTTTCTCACTTTTTTGCCCACCCCCTAGGAGGGTTAGAGAAAGTCCTGATGCTGTGCCAGCACTGCTCAGCAGCAGACACAATGCTGGTGTGATACCACTGCTGTTCTAGCTACAAGTACAGAGTGCAGCACTGTATGGGCTGCTGCAGGGAAAGTTAACATCCCAGCCAGACCCAGTACAGCAGCTCACAAGGAACATATCTGCTTCGGGATAGAAAAAACACTCCCCTTTTCATGTTTCTGTTAAACCTTTTTTTAGTATACTTTGCCTGTTCACGGATGGGTTTTGCATCTCCTTCATTCCTTCAGTTGCATTCATAATTTCTGTTTCCCTTTTGTTTGGTTGTGGTTTTTGTTTTGTTTTGTTTTGTTATCTCATCTTTTCACTCATGTTTGTTTCTGTTGTCCATTTTGTCCTCCTGGCTTTCAGGCTCTAGAGGAAGAGATAGAAAGCCAGGCGTCCGACGTGGCTCAGGCAGTCAGAGTCGGGCAGAGCCTCTCCGCCCTGAGCTGTGCCGCCGAGCAGAGGCTGCTGGCAGAGAAGCTGGACTCTCTGCAGGGCTGCTATGGCGAGGTCCACGAGCGGTGCTGCCGGAAGGCAGCCCTGCTGGAGCAGGCCCTGTGTAACGCGAGGCTCTTTGGGGAGGAGGAGGTGGAAGTGCTCAACTGGCTGGCTGAGGTTGAGGACAAGCTCAGCTCGGTATCCGTAAAGGATTACAAACGGGACGTCCTGCAGAAGCAGCATGCTGACCAGCTGGTATTTTCCATTTTCTTCCACGTTTATGTTATTTATTTTGTTGCGTTGATTTACTTTTTTTTCATTTGTTTCTGGTCTGACTTTAATTTTAACCAGCAGCAGAACAAGCTTTGACTTTTCTAGGCTTGGAGAAGCGTAAAGAGATTTAATGTGCTAAAAACAATAATTGAAGCCCAAAAAACGGGTTTCCCAAGGGAAACTTCAAATGATTCATTTGCTTTGTGAACAATGACTGAGCAAGCTTAGCCACCCTGTGCCTTTAGAAAGCTGTTTGCTGTTTCCAAGAATGTGAATTTGAAAAGCCCGGTGGGTTTTCCAAACTAGGCTGGCCACTGAGGAAGCAGTCTGCTTCCTGTCCGTGGGGGCTGTGAAAGCTCTTTTCAAGAGTAAGTTCTTCAGTAATACATACCCTAGGGTTTGGGGTGGGTTTTGCTCTAAGATTGGTTCCAGAAATCCCAGTAAGTCCCACAGCAGGAGAACGTTGACTGGACTGGAGTCAGATCTGTCGTCCACCCCTGCTGTGCCAGCAGGTCCTGCTCTCTTAGCGTCTGTCTGATGCTGGCCAGCAGGACGCAGAGATGACCATGTGAAAGGTTAACTCCAGTTTGGCTTTCTGTCCAGGCTCTGAACGAGGAAATTGTGAACAGGAAGAAGAACGTGGACCAGGCCATTAGAAATGGACAGGCTCTTCTGAAGCAAACCACAGGTAAGGCCAGGAGTTGGGTGTGCTCCAGCTGATGGGCAGGGGTCTGGGAATCGCCTGTCCCCTGCACCGTGCTTGCTGGGAGGTCTGTGCAGAGGAGGCTGCCGTCCCTCAGGGCTGATAGAAAATTCCCAAAGTAGCTGTAGTACAGCCAGACCTAGATGCCGAGCCACATGTGCTCCAGCTTAGTAAATCCCAAATACCAATCCCCAGCTCTGTGAGTGGCGATTCCAACTGGCTGCTCGGCGGTTCTCAGCACGGAGCAGCCCTCTAACACTACGCAGGGTTTTCTCCTTGCATCCAGCTGCTAAATCACATGGAAAGAGGTTAAAAATACACCAAAACCTTTCCTAATATTGTTTTCCCATACTAAGCAGTTATTGCTGTTGCCACGTGGGTGTGAGTTTGTGTTTATGAGTGGGAAGAGAGGTCAGGGCAATGCATTTCCTTCAGATGTGGTCTGCTCTGAGCAGATGTGCAGACCTCTGTCCTTGTGGGAGCCTTGGAGCAGGAAGAGGAATTACAAAGAATTTGGCTTGCAATCTCCTGTCCCCTCGGAAATAGCAGTAGAGAGTGAATTGGACCTTTTTTTGTGGATCTGTGACATATTAGCTGAGAGCTGAGTTCTGGTGGCTCTGGGGCTTGTGGCAAAGAGGCTTCACAGCACATTTCCTTCCTATTATAGGCAGGAGGTGGCCGTTACACTGGCTGGCAGAAAATGTCAGCTCTGAGAGTAGCTTCCTGGCTGTAAAAATAGGCTGCTAAGCTTCACTGACATGCAGAAAAGTGAGACTGAAAGTAGCTATTTGCAATGGGGGACAGGGCGGCTGGCTACTCACACCCCCATGTAGCCCCCTCTGCCCGACGTCACTCGGCCCCTCTTGGTGTCCCGCAGGGGAGGAGGTGTTGCTCATCCAAGAGAAGCTGGACGGAATTAAGACCCGCTACTCAGACATCACTGCCACCAGCTCCAAGGCACTGCGCATGCTGGAGCAGGCTCGCCAGCTGGCCACCAAGTTCCAGTCCACGCACGAGGAGCTCAACTCCTGGATGAGCAAAGTGGAGGAAGAGCTGGCATCCAGCAGGGGACAGTCCCCGGCCAGCGAGCAGATACCACAGTTCCAGCAGAGGCAGAAGGTGGGGAGCAGCAACGCAGCATGCAGGGGACAGGGACACGAGGGCTGTGTGGGAGGAGGGCTGGCGAGGTTTGCTTAGTGCCTGGGCAGGGAGCATGGGATAGGTGGTCTGGGACCGTGTTGGGTGGGGGTGGGAACAAGGGAGCCCATTGCTCCCTGGTGTGGAGCTGGTGGCTGCTGTGTGTCGCTGTGTTTGTGGGGAAGCTGCCCTCCTTCTCTGCCTCCTTGGCGTGTGCTGGCTCTGAGAACAGCTAGGCTGGAGAGCTCATGCCAGCAGGGAGAAGGGGAGGAACCCAGTCACAAAACCACTGAAAATCTAGCGGCCAGGTCTGCACAGGTAGCTGGCACTGCCACCAGAAGGACATGTGTCCGTGTGTGCCTTCCCCAGGAGCTGAAGAAGGAGGTGATGGAGCAGCGGCTCGTTCTGGACACAGTGAACGAGGTGAGCCGAGCACTGCTGGAGCTGGTGCCCTGGCGAGCCCGCGAGGGGCTGGATAAACTCGTCTCAGACACCAACGAGCGTTACAAGCTGGTCAGCGACACCATCAAGCAGCGGGTGGAGGAGATAGATGCTGCTATTCAGAGGTCTCAGCAGGTAACTTGATGAACTCCAGGGCCTCCAGGAGGGTTTCTGGGATGAGTGGGAGAAGGAGGGCCTGTACACAGCCGGACAGGACGGGCTTATTCAGGGTAGCAACCTTCTCAGAAGGGTTTATTCTGTATGGAGTGGAGGCTGTGGAGTGCCACGAATAACTGCCTGTACTGGCTTTGAGCACTGCCTCCACAGAACTGAACGTGCAAGCAAAATTATCGTGTAAAGTAGAGCTGTCTCTTGTCCCGCAGATGGAGAGGGTGTGGAGGAAGGTGGCAGCCTCCCTGTGCTTGCTGTGTCGCAGTGATGCTCTGGGCCCAAAACTGCTGCAGGAGCATCCCCATGGTCCTGGCTGCCCTCATCAGAGGGGAGTTCTCTGTCAGAAAGCCATGGCCCATTCTGGCAGGCGTTCCTGCAGTAGACGATGTGTCTGTTAGTGCATGTGGCTGTGTCAACGTGGCCTCTGTGCAGGTGTTCAGCTGTTGGCCTTCCAAGCACAGGGGCAGGGCGTGTGGGGTCACCACTTACATCTTACAGAAGGGCCCTTGTTTTTTAAATGCTTGCAACAAGGATGCAGATGTCACTTGTGCCCTGGGTCCATGCTGGTAGGGACAGCGAGCACCCTCCCTGCTCTGCTCAAATCAGAGCAGAGATGGGCCCGGAGGCCTCTCTGCCCCGTGGCCTCGGCTGATGGCAACCTCCCTTCTTCCTCCACCAGTACGAGCAAGCGGCTGACGCAGAGCTGGCCTGGGTCACTGAGACCAAGCGGAAGCTGATGGCTCTTGGTCCCATTCGGCTGGAGCAGGACCAGACGACGGCCCAGCTGCAGGTGCAGAAGGTACGAGCGGCGTGCATGCGGCTGCCAGGGAGGAGCGGGTGGGCACGGAGGTGGTGGTCTGTGGGCAGTGGGAGGGAGGGATGGGGCTGGGGCTGTCTGTCAGGGCAGTGGAGCTCTGGAGGGGCTTCTGGTCTTTGTACGGCTGAGCCCAGAGCACCAAGAGAGGTGCCACACATGCCCTTGGTAAGTGAAAGGAAAAAGGAAGGAGAAGAAGGCTTTAGACAAATGAAGTGTTGGACATCTAAAGAGCCTTGAGCAGCTCAGGGTGCCAGAGCTATTCACACGAGCTAAAGACGGAGCAAGCTGGGGTTGCCAGGGCTTCACCTCGGCGCTGTGCCCGACTTGCCCGGTCGTTCAGGGCCAGGCCGGGTTGCCCTCGAGGGAGGTGTTCCTTCCTTCCAGGGCTCTGCCCCGGCCATGGCAGCAAGCTCTACCTGTGTCTTGCAGGCACTGCTGGCAGGAGCAGCTTAGAGAGCTGTACCTATTGATTAATGAGGGTACTTTTACATTTGCTTTCTGCTTATTGTTCCTTACAGTGGGGGACTCCTTGTTTCACTTGCTGCAGCCAGCCATGGAACAAAGAGAAGCTTTTTTTTTTTTTTTTTTTTTTTTTTTTTTTTTTTTTAATACATCTTTGAGATGAGCTCATGCCTGAAAGAACGTGCACTTTAAATAAACGGCCCTTTTCTTCCCACACCAGCCTCGGCAATCAAGGCAGCATACATGCTTATTGGATTTTGTGCATTTAAAACAACAAAAAAAAACCACAACACATTGTTATAAGGGATGGGGACTGAAGCATTGAGCATTAAGTTAAATTGAGCTCAGCCTGGCTCCCCGCTGCTTGTGGATGTTGTTAATCATGTGGACCTGGGGAATGGTGAAGTTATGGGTAGATGCAGTTGAGAGCATGGTTTGGGGGGCTTGAAGTATTCACTGAACTGATCACAAATGGGTGGTGGAGCTTTTCCTGTGCAGGTGGGAAGCCCTTGGGTAAGGGACCTGCACACCGTGTGCCCTCACGCTCTCCCCCGAGGCACAGCAGTGTTCGACTGACTGCTATCTGGCATTCTGGGGGAAGGGCTTCATGCAGCGCAGCCGTGGGTTTCCGATCCGTGGAACGATGACCTGGGTGTGGAAGTTGCTTGGAGTCTGACCTGACACCTAATTTTGAGTGCCATTTTCAGGCCTTTGAAAGGCAGGGGTTAAAGTAGGTGAGCAATGAGAAAGCAATGTGGTTATCTGCCTTTTCAGCCAGATGCTTGATGTGCCACAGGACGCTGGTGCTGAGTTTTGTGTGATCTCTGTAGTGCTGGGGCTGGAGGGCCCCTCGCGGGGCTGGGTAGGGCTGGTCGGGCTCCCTTCTCATTCTTTCCCTTTCTTTGGACATTTCCTTTCTGCAGGCTTTTTCCATCGACATTATTCGGCACAAAGACTCTATGGATGAACTGTTCAGCCAGCGCAACGAGATCTTCGGGACGTGTGGGGAAGAACAAAAAGCTGTTCTCCAGGTGAGCGTGACTGATATTTAGTGCTGGGGGGGAGACGGGGAGGGGAGAAGGCGAGCACTTAGCTCTTGCGCAGTCTGAAGCAGTTTAAAATTACTCCATCTTCAGGAATTCCCACCAGTGACACTTAGCAGAGATCTCTTTATATTTATTAGCCTCTTTTATTGCAGTATTTTTATTGCAGTGTTTGGGGAAGGAGGATAGTGAGATTTCTGAGGCTGCTTTAATTGGAATTACAGCTTGTGCATGTGGATCGACGCCACTGAGCGCACCTCCTGCTCTTCCAGCTCACAGCATGTGGCTGGCAGTGTTCCTGTGCCCTTTTGCATCCATTGCTAACTCTCTTCCCTTTCCTTTTAGGACAAAACAGAGTCCCTGGTGCAGCAATACGAAGCCGTGAGCCAGCTCAACTCAGAGCGCTACGCTCGTCTGGAGCGTGCACAGGTCCTGGTGAACCAGTTTTGGGAGACCTACGAGGAGCTGAACCCTTGGATCGAGGAAACACAGGCCCTGATCTCACAGCTGCCCCCTCCAGCCATCGACCACGAGCAGCTCAAGCAGCAGCAGGACGACATGCGGGTAAGACGATAGCTGAGCCTGCAGCTCCTGCGCCAGCTATTGCTGGGTCAGCACTTCTGGCTTGAATGGAGGCGCAGCACTCACAGGGCCAGAATGGGCCATTTTTCTGTTTGTTTGTTTGTTTCCCTGTTCTTTTATTTCTGGGGATCCTACCTATGTAACACAAGGGTGCCTTGGTCACACCAGTTGGGAATTGCTAGATAAGTTGGATCTTTTCTTACTAAAATATAGATGAAACCCAGAGGAGCCTGGTTGTCTCTGCATCTCTTGCCCAACTGTGGCAAGGAGCACAGCGTTGTACTTTCAGGGTAGAGAGATGCAAAGGAAGTTTTCTTTGTTATCCCCCTGGGGACCGCAGGAAGGGTCAACAGACAGAGCTGCCTGGGGCAGCTGGAGCGGGGTGGCGTGCCAGTGCACACCATGGGAAGAGCTGAGCACTAAGTGTTTGGCACATGCTGGGTCAAGAAATCCGTGGTGTGCGTGCACTACCAGATGCAATCGTGGCTCTTTGAGCGTTGTGTGAAATAAATAGACAGCTGCTCTCAGTAGACTTCTAAACAATTGTCTTTCCCCCCCGATCTTATTCCCTAGCAACTGAGAGAGTCTATTGCTGAACATAAGCCTCACATTGACAAGCTGCTGAAAATCGGACCACAGCTCAAGGACCTCAACCCTGAGGAAGGGGAGATGGTGAAGAAAAAATACTCCACAGCAGAGGCCATGTACGCCAAAATCAAGGAGGAGGTGTGTCAGCGGGCTCTTGCGCTCGATGAAGCTGTCTCGCAGTCCACTCAGGTACGCTTCTGGGGTGCCAAGCAGCCAAGTCTGCTAAGCGTTTATTGCAGTCCCCTGGGGAAGCCATGTGCTTTGAAATGCAGTTTTATTCCTATGCTAGGATTGTAAAACCCTTTACAGGGCACAACATAGGCAGACACCTTAAGGGTAGTTTTCAGCTGACTGCTGGGCAGAGCCCCCGCTCAGTACTGACCACAGAAGGAGGGGAGAAGGAGTTTGAATCTTGACATGGTAAATAGAGCAATAAATTTTTACAGCCTTCATAATGATGCTCATTCAAAGGGGCTGTTTTGGCATCCACCCAAGGTTGGGAGAGCCCAGAGAGCCTCCTTAAAGAGCTCAGAGAGATAAGTTTCATTTCTGATAAGCAAAGCACTGCTGTGTGTGAACAGCCGCGGGACTGTTTGTATGGAAGAGCTAATTGCCATCTCCAGGGTCTGGGCATCTCTAGAGGAGACCTACGGATTGGTGGCTGCTGGATCAGATACGAAAGGAAGGGCAGAGATTGTAGGTGCTAAAGGTCATAAAGGGGTAAAGAGTTTCTGCCACACAGGTTCAGGGTTTATGGTTCTTAGTTATGCTTCATTTTACCCAGTGTTACTGTAGTGCAGTTGGTTTTTGTCGTGTCTGAGTGTCTTTTTATTTAGTTTTATTTTATTCCTGTATTGTTTAGTCACTTCTCTTGGTTTGCACTTGTATTAACTCCAAGTTTTTCCCCCCCACACACACCCCTCCCATCTCATCTCTCACTCACATTGTGGAATGTGTTATCTGTGTGTGTTGCTGCCTGTTCCTGTCTTCCCCACATGGTCCCATTTCATTGTTGTGTTGACTACGCCCCACCATTGCAGATTACAGAGGTAAGCCCCACCATGGTAGACGTTCATTTACACTCTTTTGTTGGGCTGAAACAATTCTGATTTATACCCAGGCTTTCATTTCTGATTCATGCACAGCTCAGCTGAACTTGCTTAAGAACTAACTCTGAGGGGGAAAAAAAAGTCACATTTCTGAGATGGCTTTTGTTGCATTGCTGCCTGGTTTCAGCCATGGCCAGCTTCCACTGGAAATGCTTCATGCAAAGCAGAGGTTTTGCTTTTGAAGCAGTTTGCACTGGTGCACAGAGCTTTCTGCTCTAGCTGAACTTCCCATTTGCTCCTGCTTGTTGGCTAGGGCAGTGTGCCCACAATCAACTTTGCACCACGATCCCGTCTCATCTCTGCTGTTAGCTGGGACTTGGCAAAAGACAATGCTGGCATCCTGCGGGGGGGAAGTGAGGAGCACCAGGGCTGGCAGCCCAGTGCAGCAGAGCTGCCCTCGGTCTCACCAGCAGAGATGAGTTGGTGTCTTTCAGGCCAAAGTTGACTATTCTTCATTAAAAGAAAAATAAAGCCATATGTATATTCAAAAAAAATAGCAAACTGGGCTAGACCCTCTTCCTTGGCTTTCTGATTTTGCTTTTGTTGAAGCCCCCGTTCCTTGGCAGCTCACTCTGCTCCTCCCTGTGCGCATGCAGCCTTCCCCCGTCTCCCCCTGACCATGCCAGGGCAGTTTTCTTGCTCTCGTTGCACCAAGCGGAGGTTTCCTTCAGCACCAAGCACAGGCACTTTTCCAGCAGCATCTCTGCGCAGATGATAAAACAAATGGGATTTGGTTTTCGTGTCACACTGCCAATCTGCCAGCAGTGGGACAGCAGTCAAAACATGAATGTTACGGGTTGAACATCATGACAAAGCGCTGCCGTGTTTGGTTCACAGTTGCCTGTGCCGGCGCTGTGAGTGTGTTTGGCTGACTTGGGGTTGGATTCCTTTGAGTTGGTGCAGCCCGGGGCTGTGTGCAGCAAATAAGAGCTGAGGCAGGCATGAACAGGAGGCTGCAGGTGTAATTGCTGTTGCTGGCAATGTTTGTCCTCTCCGAGAGGCCGCTGTGCGCAGCGCTAAGGGCTGTTGCACAGGCAGGGAGTGATGCAGCGCTGTTTGATCTCATCTCACCTGCCCTAATGGACTTGCTCCTCCCCAGTTTCATGACAAGATTGAGCCAATGCTAGAGACACTGGAGACCCTCTCCTCCCGCCTGCGCATGCCGCCCCTCATTCCTGCTGAGGTCGACAAGATCCGGGAGTGCATCAGCGAGAACAAAAACGCCACGGTGGAGCTGGAGAAGCTGCAACCCTCCTTTGAGGCTCTGAAACGCCGCGGGGAAGAGCTGATCGGCAGATCGCAGGGAACGGACAAGGACCTGGCAGCAAAAGGTATCTCGGGGTGGTATCAGCCAGAGGAGAATTGTTTCTCCTCTGTATTTGTGACTGCTCAGGTTGAGGTTTCAGCTCAGCTGAGCTGAGCCATCACCATGAGCTGGTCTCTTGTGGCAACTGTTGATGGTCCCCATGAAACAATTTGTTGGTGTTGATTCAGCTCCTAATGGAGGGAAGGAACATCCCCAGCACAAAAAGACCTGCCAGCACAATTGGTACTAATTGGCACCTTTGTTGGCAGCTCAACAGCCAGCTGAGTGAGCATAGACTTCATGCTAGAGGTGGCCTGAACAGAGGTTCATTGGAGGAGAGTATGTGGGCAAATTTGTCCTGAGCTTGCCTGCACATAAATAAAGGCTTAATTTCTGCAAGCCAGGGTTTCTCCTGTCCCTGAGCATCTCTCATAGTTAATGCTCTGATAGCCCCATCCGCCTTTAATTCCAATTTGAATATTCTGTTGGCTATTTCTAAGTGGAAAGTTTTTGTAAAATGCTTTTGAGTTGTAAAAAAAGTTACCTCAGGGCAAGATAAGACAGTCTTCTCCTTGACTGTGTGTTTTCTTTCCTATTGTCAGTAATCCAGGATAAGCTGGATCAGATGGTCTTCTTCTGGGAGGACATCAAAGCCCGGGCAGAGGAACGTGAGATTAAGTTCCTTGATGTCCTGGAGCTTGCAGAGAAGTTCTGGTATGACATGGCAGCCCTCCTGACTACCATCAAAGACACACAGGACATCGTTCATGACCTGGAGAGCCCAGGCATTGACCCGTCCATCATCAAGCAGCAGGTGGAAGCAGCAGAGGTGAGGAGCGTGGGACTGTTCCTCTGTCTGGAGCTTGTTTGCACCCACCTTGTAAGATAGATTGGGATAGGTCTTAAATATGAGCATGGCCAAACGTGTCTGTAGAACACATTTGTAGGCAGTCAGTCAGATTATTAATTACAACAGTTTCTGTTGTAATTTGGAACTGCAGGAAAAAAACAGAAGTGTGTTTTACATTTACCTCCCCACCTCCACCACCTCCTGTTCCAGACAAGGAAATAATACTTAAATCACGTTTTTTGCTACTGTTTTGGGAAGCTTATCGAGCATGCGGTCAGAGTTGTGTGCCCACAAGTTTGAGTGATGTGAAAGTTTGCACGGTTCTGCTCCCAGTCTGTGTAGAAGGCATTTGAGTGCTGTCTAGTGTGGGAAGTGTATATTTAGATTTTGGTTAGAGTGGAGATATGTGTAAAGCTGGATGGGCTTGGATTTGTGTCTTGTTGTGTGGTTGTTTCAAGTAAATGGTGAAATCCACTTCAGGTGTTTGCATATTGACTTGGCTTGGACCTTGGGGAGATGGCGTGTTACGTTATATGTTGCTCTTTGCTAAGTTTGTCTTTTCTATTTTTGTTTTATAACCACTCTTGACTTTGGTTTGCAACTTTTGAGTCTCAAAAACTGATTCCTGTATTGACAAAATATTCCTGTAAACAGTACATCTCTTGTAAACAACATCTTTAGCGAGACAGTTCAGGCTCACATCAAGCTAAATACAGAATTCAATCTTTTAGTTACCCCAAACCCTGCAAACAGCTGCATTGCCACTCTGGCCAGAGGTGGAAGCAGAAGAGGTTGGCGGTGGCAGTGCTGGTGAGCAGGGTACCCATCTTCTTGCTTCGTAATGTAGCCCTGGGGTCTGGCCTTGGGCTGTTGGCCAGGATGCAGGACATATCCAGCACAGAAAGGACTCTCCACGCTTTAGCCTTCCTATTTGTGGGGAAATTTTGGAAGAGCATTTAATAATAAACGTTTTCCTTTCACCATTATGTTGTATGCAGACTATTAAGGAGGAAACGGATGGCTTGCATGAAGAGCTGGAGTTCATCCGACTCCTTGGAACTGACTTAATTTTTGCCTGTGGTGAAACTGAGAAACCAGAAGTGAAAAAGAGCATTGATGAGGTAGGGAAAAACAGCAGTCCCTCATTCAGATAAAATCAGGTAGGAGCAAGTGAGAGCTCAAGTGGAAGAGCCTAACAAATTTTGTGGGCTATTTTGTGTTCTGCAGATGAACAACGCGTGGGAAAATCTAAACAAAACTTGGAAGGAAAGGCTTGAAAAGCTCGAAGAAGCCATGCAGTCAGCTGTGCTGTACCAAGATACCCTTCAAGTAAGAGACAGGGCTGTTTATGTGTGGTGGGTAGATGTGGGAACATCACCATGAATCCTCTCCCTGAAGCTGTACTAGGATTTGCAGTAATGCAAGGCAGGAAGATGTCTCCTGTGTGGCTGTTTACAGCCTCTGTTACACCCTGAGCTTACCAGCCTGCTCCAAGGAATAGCAAATGTTTGACTGCATTTGTCTTCCCAAGTCTGTCTTTGCTTCTGCACAGCAGAGCAGGATGAGCCTGGCTGCCAACACTTTCTTACAGAAGAAGCAGGGAGGTGAAAGACCTCGCAGAAGTGTGTGCTGGAGGCAGGCATCCCTGCCCCCAGGGGAAAGTTTGGTGGCTGCATGGTGATTGGAGCACCTGCCCCATTTTCCCAACTGGCTGTGGGAGAGCATTGTTTGCCTTTCCCCTTTGCTAATGGTGCCTGCACTCATTTCAGGCCATGTTTGACTGGCTGGATAATGCTGTGATTAAACTCTGCAACATGTCTCCTGTCGGCACTGACCTCAACACAGTTAAGGAGCAAATGAACGAGATGAAGGTACGCGGGTGGAGTCGGGCTGCTTCTCTGGTGCTTGCTTTACATCACAGAGCTCTCACTCAAATGATTCATTTTGCTCTGTTTTTTGTCCTGCTTGTTTTGGCAGGAGTTTAAAATGGAGGTTTACCAGCAGCAGATTGAGATGGAAAAGCTTAATCACCAAGGTGAACTGATGCTAAAAAAAGCTACAGATGAGACAGACAGAGACATCATAAAGGAGCCACTGACAGAGCTGAAACATCTCTGGGAGAATTTGGGCGAGAAAATTGCTCACAGACAGGTACAGAGATCTGGGCTCTTGCCAGTGCAGGGCTGAAATTCACTCGGATGCTCCCCCTCCTTCCTGACTTAAACTTTCCTTTTCTTTCCCTGTCATTGCCCAGCACAAGCTAGAAGCTGCTCTTCTGGCACTTGGACAGTTCCAGCACGCATTAGCAGAGCTGATGGCGTGGCTGACCCACACTGAGGAGTTGCTCGATGCACAAAAGCCCATCAGTGGAGACCCAAAAGTAATCGAGGTTGAACTTGCAAAGCACCATGTGAGTAGTCTCGCTCTGTGTCACTTTTTGATCCATTCCTGTTGTGTGATTTTTCTCTCATGAAGGGTTTGAGTTGGTTCAAGTCCACAAGACCATTCTGGAAGTAACAGGGCGTTTACGGAGATGTCTAACATTTGCCCAACGTGTCTCATGTAGGTGCTGAAGAATGATGTCTTGGCCCACCAAGCAACCGTGGAGACAGTGAACAAAGCAGGCAACGAGCTCCTGGAGTCAAGCGCAGGGGACGATGCCAGCAGCCTGCGGAACCGCCTGGAGAAGCTGAACACATGCTGGGAGTCGGTGCTGCAGAAGACAGAGGAGAGGGAGCAGCAGCTGCAGTCCACCCTCCAGCAGGTCAGGGCACGCGGCAGGTACTGGCCTGCACAGAGGGAAGCTGCTTCTGGAGTGAAGGGGAGAGGAGCTGAAGACCCTGGGCTTTCAATGCTGTGCTTTCCATCTAACTGTCCTGGAGCAGTGCAGTGCCTGCCCGGGGATACAGCAGCAACCAGGCACATCTGCTGCAGGTGCAAGCTCAGCTGGCCCCACACATCGCTGATCTCCCCTCCTCTGCCCTGGGGCAGATCAGCAGCGTGCTGCATCTTCCCTGGTTTTGCCTCAAAAGAGTCCACGGGTGTTTGTTACCCTGAAGTGAAAAAATAATTATTTCTCTCTTGGAAGAAGATGAGGCTTTACAGTGGAAGTACAGAGGGACTTTTACCTTCTCGAGCTAGAGATGCGCAAGCTTCACAGTGAGATTTAGAAGCAGGCAGTTTTTTGTTTGCAAAACCAACTGTGCTTTGTTTATTCGCCAGAATGACATGGTTAAGGGGGTACCTTGTGCATCCCCTCTTAACGCGCTGTTCAATCCAGCTCTGCCTCTTTATCTGGTTTTGAAGCAAGCACAGCGTTAACCCTGGCGCATGATCAATGGTGGCTGATGTCATCTGATGGTGGCCGATTATATGTTTCTGAACAGGCCCAGGGTTTCCATGGTGAGATTGAAGACTTCCTCCTGTGGCTAACGAGAATGGAGAGCCAATTGTCTGCATCGAAGCCCACGGGAGGTCTGCCAGAAACTGCCCGGGAACAGCTCAATGCCCACATGGTAATTTCTTGGGGCAGATTTTTAGTACTTTCAATTCCACAAGCTTTTGTCTGTCAAATATCAGCATCAAAACTTCTTTATGTGTCTGACGGGAAGAGAGATGAGAGCTTCTCTGCTCTCTTACAGATAAATTTGCACTTGATGCCTGGACAGGCATCACAATGCTTTAAGCACCATCCTCTGCTCAAAGTGGCATGCTGCTGTCACTGTGCTGCCTGCCCAGAACTTAATTTTCTGCTCACCTTGAGTTGCAGCAAGCTGCAGCCCCTTTCTGAGCTCCTGCTTTGTCTAACGCTTCTGTGCTGCCTCACTTGCAGGAGCTGTACAGCCAGCTGAAAGCCCAGGAGGATGTGTACAGCCAGCTGCTGGCCAAGGGGCGACTGATGCTGCTGAACCGCGACGACTCAGGCTCCGGCTCCAAGACGGAGCAGAGCGTAGCGCTGCTGGAGCAGAAGTGGTGTCTGGTCAGCACCAAGATGGAGGAGAGAAAGGTAGTCTTTGCGGAGATGCCGTCCATCCTTGTCCTATGAGCCGGTCCAACAGCAGGTGCCCCCTGCCTGCTGCTCTGCTCTACCCTGACAGTGCCTGGAGCCAGACAGGGCTGGAGAGGAGGGTTGTTTGTTTTTTTTTTAATAACTTCTCTTGGGTCGCACAGGTTGAATGTGTCATCTAAATGGTGCTGCCTGAGAGCTGAGCTATTATTCATTTCTACATAGTTGTAAAATTTGGTTAAATCACACAGAAAATTAGAGTAAAATTGCATTTGGATTAATTTTGAGGAGGGGTGATAAGAAACCCCCTGCAGCTCTGAAAGACACACTTTGTTGGTCCTCTGTGTGAGACAGCAGGCCAAATCCTCCTCTGAGCTGACTCCATTCTAGTGTTTTGGCCAGTGATGAGATAAAACAAGGGACGCGGTGGCCTCAGCCCAGAATAAATTTGTGGTGCTGCAGCTGTTGCCATCGAAATGTCATCCACCTCCCATTTACTGAGAGCTCTTCCCATGGTGATCCCTTTCTCGGGAAGCTGAGGGTGATGCAGCTGCTTGTGTGTCGATAATGGAGTTGTCTCCCCTTTCACGTGCGACTCTTGCCCGTGGGTTTTGAAAGAAACCAATTCTGAAGCGGTGGCTTTCATTGAAACCTCCTCTCCTTGGTAAACAAGTCGTGTTTCCTGGCCAAGCCAACAAGGTTTCCATTAGAGGCGCATTTCAGCAGGGACACAAAGCCTGCCCTTGTCTGTGAAACCGCAGATCGGGAGCTCTCACCCTCAGTGTTGTTTTTTTCCCCCCTCCCTCCCCACTGCTGCAGGCAAAGCTGGAGGAGGCACTTGCCCTGGCCACGGACTTCCAGAACTCCCTCCAGGACTTCATCAACTGGCTGACGCTGGCTGAGCAGAGCCTGAACATCGTGCCCCCGCCCAGCCTCATCCTCAGCGCTGTGCTGGCCCAGATCGACGAGCACAAGGTGCACAGGATGGCTTCATGGGGCGGTGGGAGCAAATGTGGGACCTGAACCCTCACCCACACACAAGGTGCTTGTGGACACGTCCGGGGCTCCTTACAGATAGGAGCACGTCTTTGCTGTTTGCAGGTGTTTGCCAACGAAGTGAACGCTCATCGGGATCGCATCATTGAGCTGGACCAAACTGGGAACCAGCTGAAGTTTCTCAGTCAAAAGCAGGACGTGGTGTTGATCAAGAATCTGCTGGTGAGCGTCCAGTCCCGCTGGGAGAAGGTTGTGCAGCGCTCAGTGGAGCGGGGCCGGGCTCTTGATGATGCCAGGAAGCGAGCCAAGCAGGTGAGGAATAGGGGGAGGGTGCGACAGGCCCTGAAGCACAACCAGCCTTGAGGGCAAGAGGTCCCGAGACCAGAACGGGACTGGAGACAGCTTCAGTGTGAAGTTTCAAACTTGCTTCTGTTTCTTTGCAGTTCCACGAAGCTTGGAAGAAACTGATTGATTGGCTGGAGGATGCAGAGAATCACCTGGATTCTGAGCTGGAGATTTCCAATGATCCTGACAAAATCAAGCTCCAGCTCTCCAAACACAAGGTAAAGCTCTGATGATGCAAGACTGGCGCTGGCCATGGGATGGGAGGGCAATTCATCAGGAGGGAGCAGGGAAATATCTCCTCTGCTGTCAGAACAGGGGAAAGGCATGGTCATGCTTACTGCTGCATTGGAAAATGTACAGCCAGGGATCCACACGAGAGCCATCTATCTTCTTTGTGAGGTCAGGCTTTCTGAAGCAGTTTTGTTTTCTCTCCCTGTTCCCAGGAGTTCCAGAAGACACTGGGTGGAAAGCAGCCTGTCTACGACACCACCATCAGGACGGGCAGAGCCCTCAAAGAAAAAGCCTTGCTTCCAGATGACACTCAAAAGCTGGACAATTTACTGGGAGAAGTCCGGGATAAATGGGACACAGTGTGTGGCAAATCTGTGGAAAGGTAAATCCAGCCCCAGTGTTGTACCAGCAGTGCTTGTTTGCCAGGGTCTGGCAAAGCATAGAACAGTGGAACGGAGGTTGGACGGAGAGCACGTGGTGATTTTGTGGGGTGGTTGGAGGGTGGAGAAGTTCACTGAGCAATGACAAAAGGAGATGTTTGTGTAAGTTCATGGGGGATATCTGTTTTTCAGGCAGCACAAGCTGGAAGAAGCCCTCCTGTTCTCTGGCCAGTTCATGGATGCACTGCAGGCCTTGGTGGACTGGCTGTACAAGGTGGAGCCCCAGCTAGCTGAAGACCAGCCTGTCCATGGTGACCTGGACCTAGTCATGAACCTGATGGATGCTCACAAGGTGAGAGCTCCTTCTGCAGTACTTCTTGGGGATATGAGCAGAGCTTGTCTTCTCTGAGTGCCAAACAATGGTAGAGCCAAAGCTGGTGGCTCGCCATGGAGCTGCTTGTCTCACTGTGTTGAGGTGAACAAGGAGGGCAAAAAGAGGGTGATAAAATGGGAATAAACTTTTCTGTTCCTGGAAGGGTTTCAGAGCCTGAAGCTCTGTTCCTCCAAGACACTACCAGATAGATCCGTTGAGGATTTAGTCTTGAAGAGGTGGCTGACTTTATAGTCGTCTATAAACTTTGGTCTTGGCAGTTCTCTCCAGCATGTCTCAGAAGCTGGCGCTCCCAGTTTTGGATTAGGTCACACATGAAATCTCCAGACAAGGCTTGGGCTTCTGCTCAAAGCAGCCACTGGCACTGCAGCCTGAGCTTTCTGCTCTGGGTCACAGCCACTCTGCAGGGTGTAGTGGTGGCAAGTCTGGGCTCCTGCCCTTCTCAGAGCTTTGACCACACTGAGTTCTCTGCCCATGTGCACTTAGGTTGAAACGTGCTCAGGTGTTGTATGTGCTGGCCAGCTCCCAGTCTGCCTGCCATCCCACCTAGTTGGGCAGTGGGTGCAAAACCCATGCCACAAACTATTCTAGATGTGGCCCCCAGTCTTATCCCGCATGAAACAGCTCTCTGGGATTGACCCATTTGGCTTTGGCCCTCTCTTCCTTCAGGTCTTCCAGAAGGAGCTGGGGAAGCGCACAGGGACTGTCCAGGTGCTCAAACGCTCCGGCCGGGAGCTCATCGAGAACAGCCGGGATGACACCACCTGGGTGAAAGTGCAGCTGCAAGAGCTGAGCAACCGCTGGGACACAGTGTGCAAGCTGTCTGTGTCGAAACAAACGCGTCTGGAACAGGCCTTGAAGCAGGTGAGCAAAAGGCTACCAGTGGAAATGGGTTTGGAGAGCTTTGCCTGTGCTGCAGGGTGTTGTGCCTTGGGGTGCGACATGAACGCCTCCCTTGGTGATGACATGTAGGGCACTTTCCCCTGTGCCCAGACAGAGGCAACCAATTTCCTGACTAAGCAGGACGCCCCAGTCCTGTAGCAGTTACCAGTGAGAACTGCAAAGCAGCACCAGTTCCTTACCTTTTCCTCAATGAAGAGCCAATAAAGGCTTGTTTGAAAAGGGAGGATGGAAAGATCTTGCTGATGTGCACAGCAGACAGGTAGGAATAAGCTGCTGATCAGAGGCTGTTCAGGCTGGATTTTGCTAAAGTCCATTGCAAGAAAAAGACATAGACTTGAGCTGAAAGAAAGGTCAGAAGGCTTTTACGTAGATTTTATGTCAAGTAGGCAATTTGCAGAATAAACTACCCAGGTGCCAAATTGGCCAGAGCACAGGTAGCTGGGCTGTTTTTAAAAAACACCAAGTTCTGCAGCGCGGCTGGTGCCAAGGAGAGGGCCGGGAGCCTGTGGATTCAGGCCAGAGCTGCAGAGCCCTGTGCTGGTGCTGGGCAAGCCCAGGCCAACAGACAGGTCTTTTCTTTTTCTTGTTTTAAAGTCCCTTTCAGACCTTTGTCTCTCCAGCTCCCAACTGTGAATTGCCTGGCACGTGTTCCAAGGAGGGCTGATGCATTTGCTTCTGTGTCCGCAGGCAGAGGAGTTCAGGACGGCTGTGCACATGCTGCTGGAGTGGCTCTCGGAGGCAGAGCAGTCCCTGCGCTTTCGGGGAGCACTTCCCGATGATGCTGAGGCACTACAGTCCCTCATTGATGTTCACAAGGTGACAGGGAGCTCTGGATCGCAACGTGGAGCTGCCCTCGGGGTCAAGGGCAGGTGCCAGGAGCATGGGGCAGCTCTCTGCCTTCTCTTTTTAGAGCAATCTGAGCAAAATTTGTGGGCAACAATACTGCAAAATAATCCATTTGGGCCTTGTTTAAGTTCCTGTGTTTTGTGTTTCAAGGGATTGAGGGGAAGTTAAATTGGCTTTATTTAAAAAAAAAAAAAGACACCAGTTGGGTAGGAAATATGGGCTACTCATTTTGATGAGAAGTGTTCCCATGCAGAGCTCTCAGGTGGGTGCAGGCTGGCAGGGCTGGGTGGCCCCTGCCGTGTGCCAGCCCTTCACACCTGGCCCGCGTGTGCCCCTCTCCCAGGAGTTCATGAAGAAAGTGGAGGAGAAGAGGGTGGATGTGAACACAGCAGTGGGGATGGGAGAGGTCATCCTGGCTGCCTGCCACCCTGACTGCATCACCACCATCAAGCACTGGATCACCATCATCCGGGCCAGGTTCGAGGAGGTGAGTCCCCAGGGCTGCATTGTGCAGGGGCTCGTGTCCAGCCAGCGTGGTCAGCTCTGGGGCAGCGTGTCCCTGAGCTGCTGCCTGGTCCCAGAGCGTGCCCGTGCTGTTGCTTTTCATCCCCCTGGTTTCCCCTGCTGGGCTGATGGTCCTCTCGGCACTTCAACAGGTTCTCACATGGGCCAAGCAGCACCAGCAGAGGCTGGAGTCTGCGCTTTCAGAGCTGGTGGCGAACGCAGAGCTTCTGGAAGAGCTCCTGGCCTGGATCCAGTGGGCTGAGACCACCCTGATTCAGCGGGATCAGGAGGCAATGCCACAAAACATCGATCAGGTCAAAGTCCTCATCACTGAACACCAGGTAAGCCTAGTGCCAAAGCAAGCTTGCTTTTCTCTGCTACGGGGAGCATCGCAGGCCCTTGGGAGAGGGCAAATGGGGTTTTATTCCTGCCATGCTGTGGAGGAGGCACTGAGTTCTGTTTAAGTCCCTCTTAAAATAGCATCTTGCGCATCCCAAGCTGTCACTTAGGAGCAAAGCCAGCCCAGGGGATGAAATCAGGTGTTTGCAGATTCAAGTCAGAGCTGTGCAATGGCCTGACAGCGAGCCCACATCCCTCAGCACACCTGTGTTCTCCGTGGGCTCAGCACGTCCAGGAAGAATCCAAAGCAACAGTGGCTGGAGGCCAAAACCATCTCAAACTGCTCACATTCTCTTGTTGCTTCTGTGTTTTGACAGTCCTTCATGGAGGAGATGACGCGGAAACAGCCGGATGTGGACCGGGTCACCAAGACGTACAAGAGGAAAGCTACTGAGCCCCCTCATGGGCCATTCATCGACAAGTCCCGTAGCAACAGTATGTTCCCCTTCAGGGAAACATGTGCTGTGGTGGGAGGAAGTGGAATACACAGGAAACTAATTAGCCCTGATTATCAATTACTGAGGCATCCTGCACTGACAGCCACCAGGAAGGTAGTTGAAGCTTGTCAGGAGCGGAGAATCCAGGTGGCGATTACAAAACCTGCCAGGAGGTGCTGAGCCTGCCCTCATCTCAGTTGTCTCAGCGGTGCTGGGAAGCACACACTGTCACTTCCCTTTGTGTTCTTTCTCCGCTTCTTTTGTGACTTATTATTTAATTAATTTGTTTTCTATACATTGCTTCTTGAAGGCAGAGTTCGCTGTGAATCACCTGGTGACAGGGAGCTCTGTCAGGGCTTGGAGTGCAGAGCCCCCACCCCGTCCTCCTGCCTGGGAAAGTGGCTCCAGCCTGCACTGCCATTCGGAGAGCAGCCAGCAGGGCTGTGGGAGCCTTTCTGTTCTAAATGCACAGTGCATTTCATTGCTGCTTGTCCTTGACCGCTCAGACTGACTGAACCCATCGATGCAGCCTCAAACAATGCATTTTCTCCCTTTTTCCAGGAAAATCTTTGAGCCAGGCTGCCCCCCCTGCGATGCCCATTATCTCCCAGTCGGAAACGAAGAACCCCCGGATTAACCAGCTCTCAGCCCGCTGGCAGCAGGTCTGGCTGCTGGCGCTGGAGCGGCAGCGGAAGCTCAACGATGCCCTGGACCGTCTGGAGGAGGTAACGGCCGTGCTGCGCAGCCGGGTGGGGAACGGTGCCTGGGGGCTGCATGCCGCCCTGGCACCAGAGGTGCTTGAAATTAGTGCTGCCTCTTGAATTGCCTGGGCCTCGCAGACTGTTCTGCTGCCTTCCTGAAAATGCCAAAAAAAAAAAAAGGGAAAAAAAAAAACCTAAAACATTATGGCTGGAAACTGCCTTCTTTAATTAACTGCTCATTAATGAATTGCTTTGTGCTCCTGCAGTTGGTATCTGTCGAGGTAATGACAGCCAGGCCTGCTTTATTCCTAGTAATTAGTTTAACTGATTAGTGCTACTGTATATATCTTTGCCAAACATCTAATGTAATTTTTGTTTTTATTTACGCTTAACAAAGCAGCTATGCCCAGAAGTGAGTGTTTTTGTTTTTCGTTGCTTTTTCTGTAGGTCAGTTCAGTTTATGCGTATTAATGTTTTTTCTTTGTTGCTTTTAACTCCAGGAATGTTTTTTAAAAAAAAAATGTTTAGAATTGTTGCATTACCTTGCTGTATGCTCTCTTAGTTGGTGGGGTTGTGGGAACCCTTTCGGGGGGAGGACAAAAGGGGTGTTAGTTTAAGAGGATGAGAGGCTTGTCCCAGCCTGGTGGCGTGGGCATTGCTACCAGGGTTCACAGTGCTGGGATGTGCCCCAGCTGCTGCTGTTCCTGGGAGATGAGCAAGAATGCTTTCTGTGCTGCTTATGGGGGAGACGAGCACCCACAAGGGTGGTGGCCGTGGGTGTTCCTCCCCGGCAGAGCGCAGGGTGTTGGCAGGCGAGGTGCAGGCAAGGACACGCCCAGAGGTGTGCGGCAAGGCGGGTGTGTGTGCGTCTGTGTGCACGTAGCTAGCTCTGCGTCTGTGTCCGTACACAGCCGTGGGGATGCTTCATCCCGTGTCGGTGGTGACGTGACACCCGGTCCGCGTGGTGCTGTCGGCTGCGCTGTGTGTCGTGCTGTTCGGGGAAGTCTGTCCGAGCAGCCCGTCGTGAGCAGGGCTCACCTGGGTCAGCCCTCCCGGAGGGCAGCAGGGCAGGAGCGTGGTGCTCGGGTGCTGGTCATTAGCGGGGGCCTGGGCACTGTCCCTGGGAGGCTGGTGCAGAGGGTGCTGTGGACCTGGGTGCCTTTCCTCTGGGGATTTCCTGCACTGACTCTTGATCTCCTTCCAGTTGAAGGAGTTCGCAAACTTCGACTTCGATGTCTGGCGGAAGAAGTACATGCGCTGGATGAACCACAAGAAGTCCCGTGTCATGGACTTCTTCCGGCGCATTGACAAAGACCAGGATGGGAAGATCACCCGGCAGGAGTTCATCGATGGCATCCTGGCCTCTAGTAAGTCCCCGTCTGCCTGAAACGGGCTCAGAAAATGGCCACCTCGTTGTGACGAGAGGCTGCTGCTGCTCGAGGACTGTGCTGCAGACCGTGCCCTGACATCCCCGCCTCTGAGGGATGAGGTTTGCGCACCGGTTGCTCATGTCTTCCTCCTTCCAGAATTTCCCACCACGAAGCTGGAGATGACCGCAGTGGCCGACATCTTTGACCGTGACGGCGACGGCTACATCGATTACTACGAGTTTGTGGCTGCTCTCCATCCGAACAAGGATGCCTACCGCCCAACCACTGACGCAGACAAAATCGAAGACGAGGTGAAGCACCTGGTGGGGCGGGCTGCAGGCTGGCAGGGGGGAAACAAAGAGGAGGGAAAAAAGAGCTGTGCTGGTGCTGAGCCAAAATAATTCATCCATGTATCACCAGTACCTACTGTGCGTTTGAAGGGAAGGCTGCTGAGGTTTGTATTTTATCCAAGCAATGCCTTGTGCTGGGGAGACTCAGACCCTGGCCCCTTACCTTTCTTCTTTATTGGCGGCAGGTCACCAGGCAAGTGGCCCAATGCAAGTGTGCCAAGAGGTTTCAAGTGGAGCAGATCGGCGAGAACAAATACCGGGTAAGGCAGAGGGCTCTGAACGCTGCCCCAGCAGCACGAGTGCCCCTCAGGGAGGTTACCCATGGGCTGCCTGCAGCCCCCCGGGGTGCCCAGCCTGGTGGGAGCCCTGGCCCCAGCCCCAGGGACCCCTGGGGACCTCACCCCGCGTCCCAGGGAGGCAGTGGTGCCTCAGCCGCATTTGCCCAGTGCTGTGCCTGGCCCCAGGGTGTGCCCCACGCCGGGAGCCGTGGGAGAGCATAAAAGTGGCACTGTTCTGGGGTGGGCGGCATGAAGTGCTGCATTCACTGCCGCCGCCGGCTGCCCTTGAAGTTCTTCTCGTGGATGAGTGTACCTTACGCCCATGTTTTTCTTAGCTCGCTCCTGAAGAAGGAGAATAATTTCCTTAAAGAATCTCTTTGTAACGGGCTCGGTGTTTATGTTTCAAATTATTCACCGAGGTAAACTTCTGAAGCAAGCTGGCAGCAAACCTGCCTGGTTTCCTGCGCGTTGTTTTCAGGACTCGTGGCTTGGCACCGAGGGGCTGAGCCACAGTGCTCCGGCTGCGCCAGGTCCCAGGCTTGCCGGGCGTGTTGCTGCGGGCTGAGCTGTGGCTGCTGCCCGGGAACCAAGCAGCAAAACCTCTAGATTTCTAACTCCCTGCAGTTAAGTTTTCGTGATTTTTGCACTGTTAATCCCATAAAATGTTTTTCTTGTTTTTTTTCTTTTCTTTCCTCTTGCTCTTGACTTCCCTTCTCCCTACCCCAACCCTTATCCCTCCACAACTTCTCTCCTCCATAGTTCTTCCTCGGCAATCAGGTACAGTTTGCCTTGCAATGCTCTCACCTCTTCATAACAATTGTAGCTTGTGTGTCGTAACACGCTCCGTCCTTTGTTGCTGTGGGAGGATGTGACCTGTAACGTGCTGCCTTAGAGAGCTTGTTAGCTGCTCGCAGAGCCTGGTACAGGGGCATGCGCAAGCTGAGATCGCCATCCAAAAAAAAAATTAAGGACTGCATTGTGCAGAAAAAGGAAAAAGTTCAATGGGAAAAATCATTTCTCTCTCCTTGGCTCCTTTCTTGGCTACCCTGGGAATGTCAATGGCAACCTCTGATGGTGCTGAGCCATGGCCCCCTGCAGCAGGCAGCACTGCTGGGCAGATTTCTGCTGCCCTCAGGTCACGGCTGGCCCGGACAAAAACACAGGGGTAAAACACGCATGAGGGCTGTACCAGGCTCTGGATGGGTTTGGATCACAATCACCACAGAATGAGAACACCAGGTTCACATGTTTAATCCCGTAGGTAATGATAACTAAACTTCCATCCCTGCTGCACCCGCTAAGTAACTGAGCAAGGCTCGCACAAACCGCATGTGTCCCCTTGGTTTGACTGCGGTTGGCAGGGCTGTGTGTCAAAGTGCCAGCTGCTGCGGTGCTCAGAGCTCTTCTAACAGGGCTGGAGCAGCACCTGTCCTTATGATGTGCCCACTGGCCCCTCCCAGTTTTATTTTTCACGAGGACTGATGGTGCCCTACCAAAAACATGCCCCAAAACAAATAAGCTTGGATTTCCGTAGTGAACGGATCCAAGAGAGCTCTGGCTTTGTTTTAGACAGTGATTTTAGAAAAATTCTCAATAGCAACTGAAAAATAATCTAAATGTGGCAGTTGAAATGAGAATTAACACAGCCCTGGCTTTCCCTGGCGCAGAGGAGCTGTGCTCCTTGGCTGTCTAGAGATCCATTTGCCCTGGAACATCACTGCCCGGCGGGCTGGTGTCCACCCCGCTGGCCGAGCTCTGAACGCGGTGCCCGAAGCATGCTGAGCCCGGTCGGAGTGAGGCAGCTCCACCCCAGCGTGGCTGCAACAGCTGCGCTGGTGCGAGTGGGTTTGGGAGGACCCCAAGCTGGGGACAGAACCTGCTCCAGCACCCCCGGGTGGCCGGGAACCTGCTCCCTCCTTTCCCCCCACCTGCAGTACCCCGTCTCGATGTGGCTTGCACTATGTTTTCATTTTGTCTCTTGTTTTTTTGTATTGCTGTCCACCCAGGAAAAATGTTACTGCTTTTTTTTTTTCATTTTTTTTTTAATCATTCTGAAGGTGGTCTTGTTTCCTAAGAGTGGTTCGCCAACCTCCTCGTTGGAGCAGGGGCTTTGTAGGGATGGGTGTAGGGCAGCTGCACCCCCGCAGTGCAGGAGGCAACCAGGAGCCTGGGCTTGGCTCTCCGGGAGGCTCAGGGAGCTTTGGGAAACAGACGCGTGCTTCTGATCCGGGGTGCACTTGTTTGAAATTGCAGGTGTTTCAAATCACTAATGTACATTGCAATCACTAATCAACATTTCTGTGGGATTCCTGCCTGGATTCCCATCACTGCACTCACTGAAACATCCTCATGGGGCGATCTCCATAGCGGGAGCTTTGTGGCTGGTGGGGTCAAGTCTGAGGCTCAGCGAAATCCCTGGGCTTCAGAGTTGATCCGAGGTTTCTCGCTCAGCAGTGACACAGCACTGCCTGCCGTGCTGTTTCACCAGCCTTCGGTGATCTGTATCGGCCGTCTCTTTTCCAAGCAGACTGCACCAGGAGTGTCAGTGCATTGACAGCCTCTCTTTCTTTGATAACTAGAAGAAAACTTACAATTCTGGCTGTGAAAATCTATCCAACGGCTAAGTTCCAAATTCTCATTTGCTGCTCTAAAAAATTGTCTTTTGTTTTAAAACTAAAGGATTTTGATAGCTGCATTATCTTAATACCAAGCAGCACAAAAACTCCTGCAAATTGGTGCAGCAAGGCATTTGATCCATAAGAGCACACCTGGGGAAACCGTAGAAGTATTCAGTAGACCAATAACAGCATTTGGGACCACAGAAATTCCAGTAGCTTAGTGGCAGGCGTGATCCACGCGTTGCCCTGGTGCAGCCCGCGGTGGGAAGGAGCTGTGCTTCCCGACTCGTGGCCCTGTCTGAGCTCTGTTTCTTGGCTCCGCAGTTCGGCGATTCCCAGCAGCTGCGGCTGGTCCGCATCCTGCGGAGCACGGTCATGGTCCGCGTTGGTGGAGGATGGATGGCCCTGGATGAGTTCTTAGTGAAGAACGATCCTTGCAGAGGTAAGGCAGTTCCTGGGTTTTAGCAGCTGGTTGCCTTCTCTCCCAGTCACAGGAGTTTGAGAACTTTTCCTCTGTGACTGTTGGTGGCCAGACAGCACCAGGCACTCAGGGGAGCGGGTCTGGGCTATCCAAGAGCACGCAAGAACTGGAGAAAATGGATCCGAAGCAAACCACAGAACTGCAGCTGCAAGGCACGTTGGGTGAGGGAGAAAGTACTGGAGGGAGAGATTAGCAAGAGCTGTGGCCAGGAGCGAAGTGCATCAAAGTGCAAGAAGGCAGGAATCTGAAATTCTTTTCCTGTCAGCAGTGTTGACTTCGGTGCCTTGTAGGTTGAGAGGCTTTGCAAGAGGATCCCCAACACGTTTCATGGGAGTGGAGGCGGGATGAGCAGAAGTGCTCTGTCAAAGCAGAGAGCAGCCATCTGTGAAAGGGGGCCAGGGACCCTCCTTTCTGCCCCCTTTTCCAGCAGGAAAGGAGCATTGAGCAGTCCTTACTGCAGCTCACTGCACGTGGTGGAGAGGTCGGGTCTGTTCTCCATATGCTCCCATCTCACCAGGGTCTCTGAAATGTTAATTGCTTCAGATGTGTCGTCTTCAAGTTGATGGTTACCCATTGCTTGCTTCTGTTATCAAACAGCTGTTGCTGAAAGCAGCATGATTTAAAGTGTGCTGCTTGCTTGGTGTAACCTTCAGGATTTTACTCGTGCAGCTCTGCTCATTTGGCCTCTGTTAACACTTTGCAGCAGATGTTTTAGAGCGCTGACATCAAGGTTATTTCCATCCCTGGGTTATCTCAGTGTGGTGCTTCTGTTCTGCAGTTGCTTCTATGGCTTTCTGGTCCGTAAGGCATTGACCTTCAAATTGCTACCGCCTCCTACAAGGCCTGCTGCATGGCCTCGCTCTCTGTTGGGCACTGTGTCAGCTGGCCCAGGAGCTGAAGTCCGCAGACCTTCTCTTGTTTGGTTGCCCCTTGTCAGAGGGAGACCCTCCAGCTCTTCAGGGCATTTGCTTGAAAATGTTAAGGTTGGCCTTTTGTGGGTGGTGGTTGCTTCTCTCTCTCACCTATCACCCAAAATCCATGAAGAGCCTCCCGAGCCTCAGTAACGATGTTGGGTCCACGCAAACCTCAGCTCTCCTCTCCTGTGTCCCTTCCAGCGCGAGGACGGACCAACCTTGAACTTCGAGAGAAATTCATCTTGCCAGAGGGGGCCTCCCAGGGAATGACACCGTTCCGGTCACGGGGACGGAGATCAAAGCCATCCTCCCGGGCTGCCTCCCCAACTCGGTCCAGTTCCAGTGCCAGCCAGAGCAACCACAGCTGCGCTTCCATGCCATCGTCTCCTGCAACCCCAGCCAGCGGAGCCAAGGTAGGGTTTGGGCATGAAGCCTTTCCCTTGCCAGTCCTTTAGAAGCCGGTGGTCTCCACACCCGTCCCGGTGAGATGAGATGCTGCAGGAGGTGCGAGGAGGAGGAAGGCTGGGGCCTCATCAGTTGTTGTGGTCTCTGTTGGAAGATGTTCGTGGTGGGGTCTGCAGGAACAGCCCAGCTAGCTGTGCGGGGTGGGCAGGGTGGGATGGCTCAGGACGGATTTCCACCTCGTTCCCCTGCACCACGTCTGAGCAGAGCTCCTGCGGGCGGGCAATTGCAGCATGCTGCAGCCACGAGTCAGGCCAGTGTGCAGGGAGCAGTGACTGCCCGGCCTCTGCTGTCCCATCACACCATTTGCCATGCATGTTTTAATTTCATCATTTGTTCGTTTGTTTTTCATTTTTGAATTTATGTATTTCCCGTTTGGTTCTCTCATTTCATTTTAGTGCTGTTCTCCCCTCATTCCAGATACTTTTCTGTTTCATTTTTTTTTTCACTCACTCCCGCCTCTCCCCCCTCTCTGGATTTTCCATTTCACAGACTCCACATCACTTCTCTCGATGTTATGACAAACCCTGGTTGATAAACAGTAAAGCGGGCACCCCTCTGAGGGGATTCGATTATTCCGACTTCCAGCTCTCGAGCTCCGAGGTAGAGTATGGTCTCGTAGCCCAGAGGACCTGTCGGCAGGCTGGAGTGCAGCTCACAGAGATGTCCTGCTTCCTTGCCTGTTTAACCTTTTGGTAGAGCAGCGCTTGTTAGCACCGCTGACGCGAGGCCTGTTAGCGTTTTTCATGGGTTTCTAACTCGGATTAAGCAAAGTGCCGATCTTAGAGTAAAGCACAACATGCAGACTGCTTACAATGCCTGTTTTCAAACCAAAAGATTGACTTCTATCATGTTGTGCTTTTAAAAAAGAGAATATTTTCAACCTTTAACAGCCATTAGGCATTCAAAATAGGCCATGTTTGGCATTCAAAAACAGAAGTTCAACAGCCGAGTTGAGACTTGAAAATCAGCTACAGTGCATGCACAGTAACCACTGCCTTCGTTTTACAAAGTGCTTGTGTTACCACCGTGTTGGTCACGCATGGTGTGTCCAGCAGTAACACAGGCTGGCTGCACTTTGATGCTCCAAGGAGGATGAATTCAGGCCGACACTTCAATCTGCCGAATGTCCCAGCCTCCTTGCTGACTTTTCTGACCTTGTGAATATGAAATACTTGGGTAGATTTTAGTGATTCGCTGATGGCAATGGCAAAATAACTTGATCTTGCTTGAAAGTGCTTTCAAACTGAAAAGGTGTTCTTCTAGATCAGCAGAAGGTCAGGAGTACTTTCTGAATTGCCCTAAACCACCTGCTTGCTGCTGTAACTTGTTTCTGAAATAGGATCAAGGATGAGAATTGAAATCTCTGATGATGGGAACGGGACCTTCCAATCAACGTGTTAATGGATTTTAATTCCCACTGAGACCGAAGGAGAGCCTGCTGCTTGGCTCCCCTTCTGCGTCCCTCTCCCCCATCGTGGCTCCAGTTTCATGAGATGTAAAGATTTTTAAGCTTCCCCAAAATCAGAGTTGCAGGGAGCAGAGGGGAACCTCTCCAGCTGCTGCTGTAAGGCTCCTCAAGAGCTGCCCTGCGGCACCACAGCACACTGGCGGGGAGGCTGGGGTCGCAGGAGCGAGGTCTGGGGCACGCCTTGGGCTGGCACTTCACTGCAGCACCCTCACACTGCCCCAAAACTGAGCTTTGGTTCACAATAGAAACTGGAGCCTTGTTCCAGACAGATATGGGCACCTCTCTCCCTCCCCATCTCCCTCACAGCCCTCCTGCCCCCGCTTTGTTCTGCAGCACGGGAGCAAAACTGCGCTGTGCTGCTCCCCCTCTCCATCTGCAACATCTTAAAGGTCATGGAAAGCCCGTTTCATGCGTGTGGCACAGGACACGACTGAAGCCTCGTGACCGAAGCTGATCCACAGCCTTCCATGTGTCCATTTGTCGCTGGTGCCGCGCTGTCCAGCTGTGCCCGTGCCCTGGGAGCCAGCGCAGCGCAGAGCTGCCCGCATATTTTGCAAGATGTCCCTCTTTCTTTGGGGAGCTCCTGATCCCAGGTGACACTGCTGTCCTCCGGCTGGACAGCAGCTTTACTTTTGTTCCAGCCTGCAGTGCCCAAACTGCTGCTGCCATCCTTGTTTTCAGGATCCGGCTGCTTTTTGTTTTCCTTTTTCCAAGCACTGCTGAAATGCCAGCTTGAGTTCTCCGTGACCATTAAGATGGGTGTTTCATAAATGTCCGTCTTTTTACTGACCTGTAAGGTGATCTCGGCTGGTTACAGCAGGTCGCCGTGGTGCCACCTCAGCAACGCTCCCCATGTGCTTCCTCCGCAGGTGACCCTGGCTGCGGGCAGCAAGCTGAAGCGCCCCACCTTCCACTCCAGCCGGACCTCGCTGGCAGGGGACACCAGCAACAGCTCCTCGCCAGCCTCCACGGGTGCCAAAACCAGCCGGGCAGGTAAGCTGGGGGCAGAGGCTGAAAGCTCCCGCCACAGCTGTTCCTTCTCGGTTGCTTAATTTGGGAGAGAAAATACCAAATACCCAGGGAGCTGGCAGAGCCTGCAGCAAGCGGGGGATACTGATTTGTGTTGGGGGGGGGGGGGTGCTGCAGCGGGCGGGCTGCGTGACGAACCCCCCTTGGAGGGGCGATGTGCGGGCTAACGAGAGCGGCCGCAGCGGTGCTGCCATTCTGCGTGCCGGTGCTCACGGGGCTCTGGGCTCCCCTCGCAGATCCCAAAAAGACGGCCAGTCGTCCCACCAGCCGTGCCGGGAGCCGCGCGGGCAGCCGGGCAAGCAGCCGGCGGGGAAGCGACGCCTCCGATTTTGACCTGCTGGAAACGCAATCAGCATGCTCGGACACTTCAGAGAGCAGCGTAGCTGGCGGGCAAGGCAGCTCGCGCCGGGGCATGGCAAAACCCTCCAAAATCCCAACCATGTCCAAGAAAGCAACCACTGCCACCCCAAAAACTCCAGGCCCTAAGAGATAATACTGTACCTACGCCCTCCTGAAAGAAAGAAAACCCAACCTGTGTCCAATTTTTAACCCTACTACGTACATTGGATGTATATTTATTCTAAATGGGAGAAACTATATTGTTAAAAGTGTAAAAGAAAGTTGTGTTATGGAAGCTGCCTTATTTGTTTTTTTCCTTTTTTGTAAGTTACTATTTTCATGTGAATATTTATGTAGATAAAAATTGCCTCTTGGCGACCCCTGTTCAGAGAGGGGCCTGGAAAACTGAGATGTGGGAAGGAAAGAAGGAAGAAAAAAAAAAAAAAAAAAAAGGAAGCAAAAAAGGTCAAGATGTGAAAGTGTAAAGAAAAACTAAACTATAAATAGGATTTCTGCGCGGTGCAGGGTGTGAACCTGCTTTATCTTTTAGGATTGTTTCCTAAATGCATCTTTATAAACTTAACTTGCTGTCTCAGCAAGGTAAATTATATTTAAAAACAAAGACCTGAATCCTACAGTGTTCAAGGAACTCTCTTTTGTAAATCACAGATACCTCAAGCAGAGAAACATGAGGTGAGGGGATTTGGGGCTTATGTTTCCATTTTTTTAAAGCTATGTGATTTTACCTGAAGAAAGCGGAGTTTGACAATAAAATTTGCACACACTACAGCTAAGGTCATTATAACTGCTGTCTTTAAAATACTGTCCCGGCAACTTCGTTTTTAAAGAACAAAAAATGCTGATGGGTTTGGGGAGGGGGTTCACGATAACGCTGTCCAGAAGAGAGCACGCTGGTAAGATTGCAGGTTTGGATCACCAACACATCCCTTTAGCGGTGGTGGGTCCCGCAGGTTAGAGGATTCTTCTGGGTTGATGGCCTAAGAGATGACCCACCTTGTTCCTTACAGGATTGCTATTTATCTGCATCTCTTTTCCTATTTATTATTTAACTGGTCATTCCACTTCCAACCAGGCTGAGATTGATGTGACCTCTGCTCCTAGAAGAAATCTGGACTTACACGCACAGTTGCTTGTCCTTGAAATGAGTCTCACCAGCACACTCGCTACAAGTCCTGTCTGGCTTTTGTACGCTACTTTTTCTTTGTAATAAAAGTGAACTGACCAAGTGACCAGGAGATGGGCGGAGGGAGAGGGCTCAGCACAGCCCCTGTATTTATTAAATATTGTTCCTCCGGCTCTGACCGTGTTGCTGTGTGATTCTCTCAATTGGTTTAAATTGAGGCAAAACTGAAGCTCTACCAATGAATTGTTTAAAAACCAGACACATTTTTGTATTAAAATTGCTTGCGGTAATAAACAATCTTGCCTCCTACTTTATTCCAGAGTGTTAGTGTTTGAGTCTGGGCGAGGGAGCTGTCCCGCACGCAGAGGTGATGCCGGTGCACTGATGTGCCTCCAACTCGCAGCAGCTGCAGGGCGTCTGCACACAGCTTCCTTGCAGAGTGGCACAGGGACCGGCTTCGCTGCCAGCCCCCAGACTGGGGGGGCTCTGGGGACAGAGGTGTCCTTGCGCAGGGCGCGTGGGTGCCTGTAGGTGAGGTGGGTGGATGCCCACCGCCTGCTGGAGTGGGTGTTTGCCAATAGGATTGCCTGGTGGAGTGTGCGCTGGTGGGGATGAGTGCTGGGGAGGTGGGTGCTCATCGAGGTCAGCACCCATCCGGGACAGTGCACGGGGTGGGTGCCAGGCACGGCAGTAAGAGAGGTCGCTCCCCGCAGGGGTGGAAGCACAGGGTGAGGGGTGTGGTGTCCATTGGGTTGGGTGCATGAGTTGGGTGCCCGTGGGCTTGGGTGTCTGTGGGGGAGTGGGTGCTCATGGTCTTGGGCACCTGTGGGAGGATGTTGTCCGTGGGTTTGTGTGTCTGGGGGTAGCTGCAGATGGGTTTGGGTGTCTGGGGGTGGGTGCCCATGGTTTTGGGCACCCATGGGAGGATGGGTGCCCGTGGGCTTGGGTGTCGGGGTGGTTGCCCGTGGCTTTGGGCACCCGCAGTGGTGAGCATCCCAGGGCTGGGTGCCCGTGGGGGCGGCTGCCCAGCGGCGCGCCCTTTGCCCCGGGGGCGGCCGGGCGGGGAGCACCGGGGCCGGGGCGGTGCCGCCGGCGAT
>CM021719.1:6278453-6356269 GCA_011074415.1 Stictonetta naevosa
CGCGCCCGCGGGCCCCCGCCGCCGCCCGCGCCCCCGCCGCCGCCGCGCCGCTCTTCATGCTCGACCTGTACCACGCCGTGGCCGGCGAAGAGGAGGCGGAGGAGGAGGAGGCGGTGTCGCGGCCGGTGCTCACCGGGCTCAGCACCCAGAGCCCCCCGCCCGGCAGCGTCGTCAGCCGCGCCGACACCGTGGTCAGCCTCGTCAACATGGGTGAGCGCGGCCCCGGGGCGCGCGGAGGGACCGGAGCGCACCGGGGCGCACGGAAGAGCCGGGGAGTACTGAGGGACCGGGGCGCACCGGGGCGCACGGGAGCAGCCGGGCTGCACGGGACGCACCAGGCGCGGACACACTGTTGCCGGCCGCAGCTCCGGGGGCCCTGGGGAGCGGCGCACTGCGGGACGCGCGGCACCCGCTCGGCGCACCGGGATTGACCGGCCGGCCCCCCCGCCCCGGGCAGAGCCCCCCGGCCAGCCTGGAGCGGGGCTGCGGCGGCCGCATCACAGGGAGCGGAGCCGGGAGCGGAGCCCGGCGTTGCGGACCGGGTGCTCGGCTCGGCCGTCGGGGCGGGCGGCGGCACCGAGCCGTTCGCATCGACGGCCGCGAGCATCCGTCGCTCCCGGGGCGCTCTCCCGATGCCTCCCTGCTCACAAAGCTCCTTTCGCACAGAGCTCGGCCCCGTAGCGGCGGGAGGGGTCTGGGAGGGACCGGGTGGCCGCGGGCTGGGGGCGTGCGGGGCTCACTCGGTCCCTGCTGCGGACGGCCCGGGATGGGGGACGGGGGGGGGGGGCGGGGGGGGGGGGGGCCTCCTCCGGCCCCCCGACCACATTCCCCACCATAACGAAGCTGCGAACCGACGGGGCGGGCTCGAGGGAGCGGCATCGCCCACCTCATTGAGTGGGTGCACGCGGAGCACCCGAGAGGTGAGCAGGACGTGCGGGGGGCAGCAGCTCTCCCGGGCCAGCAGCAAGGGGGATGCATTACCTGCACTGGGACACTGAATCCCGGCTCAGAATAAAATCCTCAAGGTTGCTAATTACTGCTGGAATCCCGTCGGGCTGGTTACGGAGCAGTGCCGGGCTCCAGCACCGTCCCATTTCCAGGCAGCTGTGAGTGGCAGTGAGAGCAGAGCCATTTCCAGCCGGCACCCCCGGGCCGTGAGCACTGGGACCACAGGGGTCCGGCTGGGGCAGGCTGAAACAGCGGGATGCCCAGCCCAGGCTTTCAGATACGAGGCTCTTCCCTGCCTCTGCTCTTTGCTTCAAGGGGTGTTCATGTGGGCACATGCCTGTCTCCAGGCATCCCTGGCCAACCAAGCACGAGGCTTTTAGGGGGCATCTGTGCCAAGGCTGGGGGCAGGGGGTGTCCACAGGCACAGAGCTCTGGCCTGGCCTGGGAGCTGTGGATGTGGCCAGGGCTCGGGGCTGGCTTTGAGCATGGTCGGATTCGGCTGCTGCACCATGGTTTGCAAGTGGCAGCAACGGGAAGGAGAGCACCGCCTAGCCACGGCACCACCAAGGACCAGGCAGGGCCTGTCCTCCCCTGCACCCCTCCAAGCCCCTCAGGACAAGGTACGGGTGAGCAAGCAAAGACCACAGAGGCATCTCCCAGGTCCTCTCCATCCTTTCCAGCATCCCCTGTCCGTGTTTGGCTGTGAAGAAGCCAGAGAGCCCCACAGGACAGCCCCAGTGCTTTGGGCAGCGGTTGGGCACACAGCATCCAGCTGCCTCTGCAGCACTCCAGGACAAGGGGCTCAGCACATCAGGGGCAGCCAGAACTGGGGGAGGTGCATGCTGGTGCATCAGATCCCAGCTCCCTTCAACATGAACACCAAAAAGTGCTTTAAAATGAACAGGTTTGGCTACAGGCACAGCCAGTGGGTGCCTGGGAGGAGTGGTGCTGGCCCAGGGGTGCCCACGCTGCTCCCCTTCCTGGTGCTCCTGGAGCAGCAGGGAGAGCTGGGGAGCGGAGCTGGGGAGCCTTCAATTTGAATGGCTTTGAATTCTGCGGCTTCATGAGTCCCTTCATGTTAATTAAATAATATATATATATTATTTTTTTTGTGGGAGAAGGCTAACTTTAATTTGCATGCATAATTTTTTTGCACAATTATCCTGATGAGACATGCAAATGGGGTAAGTCAGTGCTCCATTAGGCACCTGGACCGCTCTGCTCCTGCTCGCGGAGCGCTGTGTGAGCCGGGCATGTGCGTGGCTCCCAACGGCACGCCTTTGGGAAGGGGACACGCCAAAGCTCCCTGGCACACAAGTGTATCCCAGTTCAGCCGGGCAGTGCCTGTGCCTGCCGGCTGGGGCAGGTTACATGGCTGGGGGTGCGAGCCTCTCCAGGCCACGCTGTGTGGGGCAGTGGGCGGTGGTGGCCCCTTGGCCGCCTTTGGTTGGGTTTGGTGGCGATGGCTCCGCTCATCCCAGCCCAGCTTTGGGAGCTGTCCCAGCTACAGGCTGGGTTATCACGGGCTGAGATTGCAGCAGTGGGATGCACCCTCATGCATGAATGGGTGCTGGTGCTCTGTATGCACCCACAGTGTGTGTTTTTAAGCGGGAAATATTTGCAAATATTTCCTGGGGTCCACCTGTGACACTGCACTCTCCTCTGACAGCTGTGGGAAGTAGTGGGGGTGTAGGCAGGGGCCGAGGCCGCCTTCCAGGCACATGGAGCAGGGCATGGGGTGCCCTTTGCAGATCCTGCTGTCCCATGGCTCCCAGCATTCATCTTTGGAAGACGGAGGGGTTCATGGGCTGGAGCAGGAGCCCAGCTGCATGGGCAGTGCTTGGGAGCACTCCTAAATCTCTCCCTGCTTAGGAAAGCCTCTGGAGGTTATTTTTTCCTGCTTCCAAGCAAAGGAATGCATCTTCCTTGCATCTCCTTTAAAATTATTTTAAGATTCAGCGTACTTGATGTGGTTGAATATCCTGGCATTTCCTTTTAATTTAGTGTCTGAAATGATCATGGGGACCATTCAGAGCAGCCAGGACTAGTAATTACAACTGATGCACAGTTTATAGAAACACCGCGCACACACAGAAGGTTTACAATGAAGTGCAGCTAAAAATAAGGTGGGGAGCAAGGAAAAGGCGTCCTCATCGCCCCACTCCTGCCAGCCAGGAGGGAAGTGGGGGCACGGGGCCGGGCAGGCAGCGGGGCTCAGCATAGCAGGAGCTGGATGGCCCTGCTGCCATTTTATACGGGTTTATATGCTTTTCCTATTATTTAAGGGTGGGGGGTGCACAAGGCATGGCTGTGACATTCATGACTGGGGAAAGACGCAGCAGCCCTGATGGGTGAGACGGTGACTGCAGAAGGAGGGGGCAAGGAGAGCAGGAGCTTGGGCTGGGTTTTTTTTAGTGTCCCATCTGCAATCCGGATAATCCACCCACAGGTAATTGCGGGTTGGCAGTGCGGCTGAGCCACCCTTGAATCAATAGCTGGGTGCCCAGGCTGAGGGGGGGGCTCTGTGCCCATGCCCCCCTGCCAGCAGTGGGGTTCTAGCAGCAGCCGTCCCGCCTGGGCAAAGGGCACCGGGTGCTTTCGGGACATGGTGCCTGCTCCCCCACGGCCAGTTCATCATTTTGCAGACATTTATAACTTTGCCAGAAAAGACAGCAATATTAAACCTCTCCGAACCCAATGATCATTAAGCCATGCTGCTGTTTGCTAATTGTCCCATTCACCCTGCTGCTCTACACCCATGTCAGCACAAGGGAGGACAATTTTTGGCCCTGCTCTTCTAAGGCTGTACTCCAGCAGCCGGCAAAGGAGGCACGAAGCAGGGCTTTTCCTGCCCCGTCCCCATTGCAGAGCAGATGCCTCACGTGGAGCTGCGTCCTTGTGGCACAGCCGCAGAGATCACCTCAGTCCTGCCACAAGAACTGCCGATGCCCTTCCCTGGCTGCACGGTCATAAATCAGGTGGGGCGAATTTAAACCATTCTGGTAAAGCATCTAATTGCAACTGCTTGGTGTGTTTGAAGACCTCAGAGTGGGCTTTATGAGCCCCTGCTGCATCGCTTATTGCTCCCAGCGGGAAGGGGAGCTGGGTTTGTGAGGGCTCTGCCCGCGCCCAGCCACAGCGGCACAGACGTCGGTGCTGCGTTATGATGGCTTGGGAGAAGTTTGGTGCACGGGGAGAACGCAGCTGTGTCCCCACTGTGCCCTGAGTGCTGGCCTCGGCTCTCTGGGTTCCCTGAGGACGTCACTAGCTGGTAACATGGAGAAACCCGGCCCCAGTGCTTTGCTGTGCTGTGGGCAGCCTGTGAGATACCTGGGTGACCCGAAGTACCCAAAGGGCACCGCCTTGGGCCTGGTGTCCCTGCGGGGCCCCACTGCGGGTGCTCATCAGCTGCAGGGGAGCAGACGACAGGGACCACTTGGTTATTTTGTGGGGCTCAAAGGGTTTTGTAGGAGCAATGAGGCAGCAAAGGCTCTGGAAGGACCGCTCATTGCCGGGGCACGCTGGCAGTGGCTCAGTGCAAGGAACAGAACCGCAAAAAAGGCACCAGCACACAGAGGCTCGGCCGGCTGGGGGACTGCAGCCTCAGCTCCAGGGTGGCCTCCAGAGCCCACCTAGGGCAGCAGAGAGACCCTGGGCACCGCGGTGGGCTCGGGGGTACCCCGTGTCCCTGGGGCGCGTGGGTCAGATCCGGCTCCTGGTGCATCCTGCAGCACCTCCCGCGCAGCTGGCGGCCGGCCGGGAGCCTCGCCGCGGCAGCAGGAAGCACTCCCCGCATCCGCCCCAGGCCGCCTGGCCCCGTGCTTTTTTTAAAACATAGCTTGTGGTGAGCCCAGTAACTGGAGGGAATGTGGTGTTCTGTTTTGTTTTCAAAGAAAAAGCGGAGGAAAAAAAAAGACAGAAAGATCCGTGGATCCATAATTAAAATCTGAGCATTCAGTTTGAAGAGAGGCACTGAGCTGCCCCCACAAATGGGGGGGGGTTCACCTTTGTGGTGTAGTACATTAGTACATTTGGATGTCGTCGTCCCCCCCGGAACTGGTTAAAATTTGCATTTAAGCATGTCTATTTAATTATTTATTTGTGTGTTTGGTTGGTTGAAGTGAGCACCAGCTCAGATTTGTTACATTTCTTTTACGCCTGAAGCAGGAGGAGCTTTAATCACTTTAATTATGTTCAGTCATGGCAGTCTGGAATATTTTTAAAGAACAATTTGAAGAAAATAATTACATATTAGTGAAACCGTGAGGGGATGCCTTACCGTAAAGGAACACAGTGTGTTTGTTCTTTACAGACATAAAAAAAAAAAAAATACCAGAAGGTTGGTTTTTTTATTATTTTTTATTTATTTATTTTTCCCAAAAGCACCAGATTTCTGCAGAAAGGAGACGGTAGAAAGCAAGGGTTTCTTTTTACAGAGCAGTTTTCTGGTCAGTCAGAGAGGTGGGAACCTGCAGCAGAGCTCATTGTGTCAGGGCACGGAGTCAGAGGGATTTGTCCCTGAACTGGGGGGACATGGGGCTGCTGGGATTCGGGGGTGCTGCAGATTCTGGTGGCTCCCTGACCCCTCTGCTCTGCAGTTGAGCAGGACCGGGACACCTCCTCCCCGAAGCCGTACTGGAAGGAGTTCAGGTTCGACCTGACGCAGGTGCCCACGGGCGAGTCGGTGACAGCTGCTGAGTTTCGCATCTACAAGGCACGGGGTGCCACCCGCCACGCCAACAGCACCCTGCATGTCAGCATCTACGAGATCGCAGAGGAGCACTCCAACAGGTGGAGGGACAGGGACAGGGATGGGGATGGGACAGGATGGGGATGGGGACAGGGACAGGGAAGGGATGGGGACGGGGCCCCCAGCCAGTGCCAGCTCTGGCACTTGCCTTTCCCAGCACTGTGCCAGTGCCGAGGGCAGCAGCACGCCACAGCCGTCTGTTCCCACGGCATCCCCAGGCAGCGACACACCCGGCGTTTCGGCCGGGTGGAGAGGGTGCTTCACTTTTCCCAGGGCAGCTGCCAGGGTGCCACCATCACACACGGCACGGCCGCAGGCACTGTCCTGACCCTGCAGCGCTGGGATCTGTACAGGCACGGACAGCGGGGAGTCATTTCTGTGACTGGCCGTGGGCTGCTGTTCCTTCGGGTGCTATTACTCACAGGCTTCTTTTTCCCCATTTCCCAGGGAGTCCGACTTGTTCCTCCTGGACACCCAGGACCTGCGCGCGGGGACCGAGGGCTGGCTGGTCTTCGATGTCACGGCCGCCAGCAACCACTGGTTAGTGGATCGGAAATACAACCTGGGCCTGCGGCTCTATGTCGAGACAGACGATGGTAAGCCCAGCTGCAGCATTTGGGGCCAAATCCCCAGGAACGGCAGGCCCCATTACTGGGGGGGGAGCAGCAGTGGGGCTTGGCTCTGCAGTTCTGATCCCAGCTGCGATGGAGAGCCGGGGGCACAGAGGTGGGCAGCGCTGAGGCTTCTGGTGTGGGCTGAGGGGCTTTAGGGGGGCTCCCTCCACGGAGGGGTTCTCATGTGGCTGTGGGTTATCCCTCCTGGCACTGCTCCTACGGCAGGGTGTGGGTGTGATGCTGCGGGTGCAAGGTAGCGCAGGATTAGTGCCACAGCCCCATCCTGCTGCGGTGGTGACAGGGAAAACTGCTCGCTGGGCTCTCACTTGGCTTTTCTCCCAAGAGCCTGAATCGGCTGTTCATGACCTTAGCATGGCAGTGGCCATGCAGGAAGAGGCCCTGCCGCCTCCATGCCATGCACCCGGGCTGCAGAAAACACTGTGCCCCGCTGCAGAGCTCCTCCTGCATTTTGCCTCCCTGCAACCTGCTCCTGCTCCGTCCCTGCAGGGCTCAGCGTCGACCCGGGCTCAGCCGGGCTGCTGGGGCGCCGGGGGCCCCGCTCCAAGCAGCCCTTCATGGTGACATTTTTCCGGGCAAGCACCAGCCCTGTGCGAGTCACACGGGCGGCCAGGGCGCCCAGGAGGAGGCAGCCCAAGAAGACGAACGACCTCCCGCACCCCAACAAGCTACCGGGGATCTTTGGTAAGAGCAGGGGAGCAGCCCCCAGCAGAGAGGGTAAGAGCGGGCCTTGCCAAAACCACAAGGCTCTGCAGTTGCTGCCATGAAGGGCCCTTCTCTTAGCACCTTGCCCTTTCCGAAATCCCTCTGCCAGCCCAGGGGCGCAGTGACCAGCGGGGCCATTGACAGACAGAGGGACACAGCAGGTCTGGGAGGGTGCCCTCAGGGCAGCCTGCTTTTGTGGGACTTTCTGGATGATGCTTTTTTTGCATCATTGCCCTCATTTTGGAGCTGCCCCAGGAGGGCATAACAGCCCTGGGGAGCCGCTGGGGCAGGAGGAGAGCCCCAGCGCTTGGGGCACTTGGGAATGCCCCAGAGCTAACACTCTGTGAGCAGCCCCAATTTACACCTCCCCAGGCTGCGTCCCCTCATTCCAGTGGTGGAGCAAAAATTTCAGCCTGCTCTGAAGCTGCTTTCCCTTTGCAACAAAGAGGCTCCCTTGGAGTAATCCCAGCCATCAGGGCTATGCAGCCCCATGGTTTGGTGGGGCCGGGGGGCACCGAGAGCACGTGGCTGACGCTGCTTGCCCTCTTCCCTGCAGATGACGTCCATGCCGCGGACGGGCGCCAGGTCTGCCAACGGCACGAGCTCTACGTCAGCTTCCAGGACCTGGGCTGGCTGGTATGGACCCCCCCCCCCCCCGGGAAGAGCCACGGCCCCTGTGGTGATGGGCAGCAGTGGGAGCAGTGCAGCCATGTGCCGAGACATTATGGCAAACGAGCTGGCATAGACTGAACCCCACAGTGACCCTGAACTCTTCATGCAGTCTGAAAGTAAAAGAAGCCCTTGCTGCTGGCACAGCTGCCCAGGGAGGTGGCACGGGGGTGGAGGTGCTGGAAGAAGGGGCTCAGCAAGCACTCAGCTGCCCCAGCACAAACCCTTTTCCTTGCAGGACTGGGTGATCGCCCCGCAGGGGTACTCAGCCTACTACTGCGAGGGGGAGTGCGCCTTCCCACTGGACTCCTGCATGAACGCCACCAACCATGCCATCCTGCAGTCCCTGGTCAGTGTGCAGCCGGCCAGGGCTGGGTGCTCGGGGGGGCAGTGCCCAGCAAAGTTTCTGGGGGGGTGCTCAGGGAGCTCAGAGCGTGAGGGCACAGTGGGCTCTGGCTCTGCAGGGTCGGCTTGGACACAAGGGCAGGACAGGGAGTCTTGGGCAGTGCTGGTGAGTCTCCACTGCTCGGTTTTCTGCCTGGCACACTCCCAGCCATGGGAAGCAGCAGGGATGGGACATAAGCAGGCAATTTCCCTGGGGTTAGCACCCCCTGGCAGCTGGGGGGGCTGCCCCAGGTGGGCACCCAGTCCCAGAACCCCAGGAAGGGGCAGCATCACGCCTAGGCACCCTCCTTGCCCGCTGTGTGCAGAGGCTGCAGCCAAGGCCCCGTGGCGTGAGGCTGTGGCACAGAGCCCAAGCGCTGGGCTCAGCATATTCCGAACAGGAAAGCTTTAATGCCTCATTTTCCCAAATCCACCCCGCATCACAACCCATGCTTTAATTTCTGGAATTTCCTGACCTGTGAGTGTTTGATTTCCCAATGGCAGAGTCACGCCGACTCTGGTGCTCGCGGTTAATTACAGGGAGTGCCGAGTCCTCGGCCGAGCCTTTGAAGGTGTCGCCTGGTGGGGTTTATTTTTTGCATTAATGAAACTGCCAGAGCCCCCCCGCCAGCTGCGGGCACCCACCCCTCACCTCCCAGCCTTGGGTTCTTCACGAAAGGGAGCCGCTTGGGCAGACGTGAATCACCTGGTGCCCGGGGCTGGCCCTTCTGGGAAGCTGGGGACCAGGGCGAGCGTGCTGGGAGCCGTGCCAGTCTGGCCGGTGCTGCAAATAGCAGGGTTTGACAGCAAAACACCGGACTTCCGAGCTGGGAGAGCTCAGCTGGCCCTGCAGTAAATGACTCGCACATGTGGGGTGAGGCTGGGGGGGCTGCGAGAGCTCGGCAGCCCTCTAACCTCCCAGCCTGTGCCGGCACAACATGAGCATGGCCCAGGGTTCCCTGGGCTCCAAAGGGTGTTGCAGGCTTTGTGTCTTGGTGCAGTGCGGAAGTCAGGGGTGGTGCTGAGCCCCGAGCAGGGGGAGACCTATTGCAAGCCCCCGTGCTGCCCCAAGGGGCTGCTTGCTTATCTGAGTGTGAAAAGAGTCCAGGAATCCCAAATTAATGAAGGGGCTGCCCAGCCCAAACAGTGCCATGAGCCCTGATCCAATATAAACTGCAGCGAGGTCTGCCAAGTGTTTAGAATAAATATTTTTACGAAGCGCTACGAATAATCCCCCCATTCACCCAGGCTTTTCGCAGTTAAGAGCCGGGGCTCTTTGAAGCTTTGCCCTTGCCCACGCTCACGGCTCCTCTCCCCCCAGGTCCACCTGATGAAGCCCGAGGCCGTGCCCAAGGCGTGCTGTGCGCCCACCAAGCTCAGCGCCACCTCCGTCCTCTACTACGACAGCAACAACAATGTGATCCTCAAGAAGCACCGCAACATGGTGGTGAAGTCCTGCGGCTGCCACTGACCCAGCCTGGTGGGGAGATGCGGCCCCGCCGCCTCCTGCATGAGTGCAGGGCTTGCTCCATGTGCAGGGCTTGCTCTGTGGGCTGGATTGTAGCAGAGACCATCGGTAATAATACTGATACCCCACCACATCCCTCCCGACCCTTCCCCTCCCCAGACGTGGATGTAAATAATATAAAACTTTCATTCTCTTACCACACTTAATGAGACCCATCCATACTATACATGCGTATATATATAAATATATATATATATAGGAGAGAGGATTTGTGGCTGGTGACGTGTCCGGCCCTGGCGGATGTGTTTTCCTCGGGCACTGCTGGCTCAGAGGCTGCTGCAGCCTCCGGCGCTGGTGGAGGCAGATTGGGCTGGGGGGGGGGTGAGGGCAGTGGAGGCAGCGACTGCGCTGCTCTGGGCCCATGCACATTTAGCTAACCCAGCTCTAACCAGCGCCTCCAAGTCCCTAAATGAAAACACTGTCAGTGGCTGGCTGACTAACCCGCTCCTGTTTACTTAAAGTTCACAAAACTCAGCCAATGGGAAAAAAAAAATCCATATTGAGCTACAACACTTATAAAATAAACGCCTAGTCTGGAAAATAAACACGTAGTTTCTCTTGCTGTTTGCTTTTTAATAAATGTCACAGCACAGCAGTGCTCTGTTCTGCAGACAGGATTTTGCCATGAAAAAATACTCACGATCGGCTAAAATTGTACCTATTTGCTTGAAATGAAGCCCCACGGAGGTGCTGAGATGTGTCTGGGGCCGGGCTGTGTCTCCCTGTCTGGGTCGGTGGCTGCTTCCCGCGGGCTTGCAAGGGGACCACGGCCACATGCCGCTATTTGCATGGTTATTTATTTGCTGTCTTCCAAAGGAAATGGCCTGGCCTGTTCCTCAGCTCAGGTACCTGAGGGACCTTGCATCACTAAACAAATAACATACCTGGTTTAGCCACACGCTAAGGAAAAAAAAAAGAGAAAGCCCAATATATCTAATGGACCCCCCCCCCCCGAGGATGGTGCACCAAAATACGAACAAATCACCACATTCCTCATGCTTCTTTTCCAGTCCTTGTTCTCCCACTCTGAAATGCCCCCAGGACAGGATGGCGCTGGCCATGGGACCAGGCTGCAGCAGGGACCCATCTCCCCCTGCTAATGTGGGAGCAGGCTGCCAGGCACTGGCCCTGGCTCTGAATGCAGCAGCGATGGGATCAGCTCCGCTCTTCTCACCCTGGCACAGGCAGCTTGCCCTGCAGCTTGGATTTAGGCACCAGATTTGAGATGAGGGCAAACATTTCAAAAGCAAAGAACATCCTCACACGGTGAGAATTCAACAGCTGGGGTAGGTCCTCAGTATTTTTAAAACTAGCTTTTATTTTTGTCAAATAGAAAGTCTACACAAAGCCGATGGCAGGCCGACCCTGCCGCATGGGGAGCGCTGGGTGGCACAGGTGCGATTCACCCCGGGGCGGGAACGTTGCTCTCGGCAGCTCCCCGCAGCACCATCTGCAGGCACTTGGCGCCGAGCCTCGCAGGGAAAGTTGGGCAGAAGCACAGGGACTTGGGGCCAGGACCCCCAGCCTCCCCCAGCGCCGGGGTCACACGCACTCCCCGCAGTCAGAGATTATCACCTTCTGCTTCGGCTTCCCGTCCTTGGTGCCCTGAGCCTTCAGGAGGAGGAGAACGGGAATTAATGGGAATTGAGGCACGAGGCTGCAGGCAGGACGTGGGCACCATCCCACTGCGGCACCAACCTCGATCTGCCGCACCACATCCATGCCCTCCGTCACCTCGCCAAACACCACGTGCTTCCCGTCCAGCCAGTCTGTTTTATCGCACGTGATGAAGAACTGGGAGCCATTGGTGTTTGGGCCAGAATTTGCCATTGACAGCAGCCCTGTGATCAGAAAGCACAACGTTACAGCTGGGGTGGGAGCAATTTGCTCTGCACATGAGCCAATACTTAACCAAAACCCATTCCCAGGCCCTGCAAAACCCTGCCAGTTTTAAGAGGGTCTGCAAACATCAAAGAAGGAAAGTGGTAGAGAGCATTAATCCTTCAGTTGTGGCAGTAGGAAAGCTGTATGGAGCTAAGCCTGCTTGCTTTTTGCTACTTGTCTAATGCTTGTAGTTACACTGCGACATCCCTCCTCTAAAATCCAACAGGAAAGCAGCTTTGAAACTCTCCACGATATAATAGTGGAAATGAACAGTACATGGATAGAAAGAGAGCGCTGCACTTCTGCCTGCTGAACGCCAGAGGCAGATGACAGCCTGGCCACGGCGGAGGCGTTTGGCCAACGCAGACCTTCACTGCACAGCCAGGACGAGCCTGCCCTACCCGGCCCCGTGTGCTTGAGAATGAAGTTTTCATCATCAAACTTCTTCCCATAGATGGATTTGCCTCCGGTGCCGTTGTGGTTGGTGAAGTCCCCGGCCTGGCACATGAACTGGGGGATGATGCGGTGGAAGCTGCTCCCTTTGAAGCCAAAGCCTTTCTCGTGGGTGCAGAGGCAGCGGAAGTTTTCTGTTCAGGACAAGGGGCAGAGGTGAGCACAGCACCACAGCCCCTGCACCCGAGTGTCTGACCCATTCCTCACCTACGGTCATAGGCACCACGTCAGAGCGCAGGAGGATCTGGAGCCGCCCGGCAGGTTTGTTCCCAATCTTGATGTCCATGTAAACCTGGGGGTTGGCCCGGGCCTTCTTTGCAGGAGGCTCACCCTGGATAGGGGAAGAAAAGACAAGCGCTGGTGCTCTGCTGCTCTGCCACCCGACGGCCAGCCCAGCCCCGCACCCCCAGCCAGCAGTGATGGTGCAGGCAGCACTAGCTCCGAAACTCCCCAGAGGCAACACAGGCAGCAGCTGTGGGCCCCAGGCCCCTAGGGGCTGCTGCAGGGATGGGCAGAAACCTGTGTCCGTTTTCTGGGAACACGGGGGCTGCCTGGGGCTGCCACTTGCTCCTGGCTCCCACTTCTGGTGGCTGGCAGGACCTGGAGGTCCCCACGTGGCAATTCCCCAGACCTGTGGCACACACAGGGCACAGACAGCTCCAGCCGTTCCTCTTACCTCCTGTGCCTCTTGTTTGGGTGCCTCCGCTCCTCCTTCCTCCGTGTTCTCCTCCAGAGTCTTCCCTGAGAACTTCTTCAGCCATTCATCATCCGACCAGACTGTGACAGCCAAGGAAATAGTTGGTGCAGGGTGACAAAACCCATGGCCACACACGACGCACAGGTCAGGGCTTGGTGTGGCTCTGGCAGCAGCGGGATTGCAGCCAGGGCACAGGAGCAAGGGCACAGCCAACCCAGGGACAGTGTGCAGGTATCCCGCCACATGGGGAAATAAGGGACAGAGCCAGCAGTTCCTCCAGGCAAGGCAAGCCTGATGGCTGCTCGCTGCCAGCCACCTCACAAAGGCATTGCTGGGCACAGCCTGAGCCCCCTGCACGTTTCGGATGTGACCAGACGTGCCGGTAATGATGTCTGGCCTGGCATGCGTGCATGCATTTCATGCACTCTGTTAGAGAGCGTGAGTGCAGCTGGAAGCACAGCCAAGAGCGCATCTGCCCAAGGGACCAGGGGGTATTTTCGGTTATCAGGATGCTGCTCAGACTGCCTCAATGCCTGGATGGGAGGCAGAGCACTGGAAAAGCAGAAAGGCTGATGCACCAGACTCTGAACATCCCCAGGGATTTCTCCTTGCCAGGGCACCAACTCACCCGGCCTGGATGATCCTTCTTTAATTCGCATTGGCTTGGCCAAGTTCACACGAATTGTCCTGCCGAAGAGCTCAGACTCATTCTGCAGAGAACAAAAGCACAACAAAGCCCACCACAAGGTAAAAACTCACCAGGGCCCCCAAATCCCTGCAGAGGCTAGAAGAAAACCGCTTGCTTTCTATCCCCGCTTCTGAGCATCGGCGTGAAGGCCCCACAGCTTGGGATCTACACCAAGACTGCAGGCAGTGATGGAGCATGGAAGGGCACAATGGCGCTGGGCCTGATCCACAGCAGCAGGGAGCCCGGCCTGCAGCGTGCAGGGCCCAGGCCTGGAGCATCACCCAGCTCACGTCTGCAGAGAGCTGCCCCAGACTCTGCCAGCTGTGGGGAGAGCAGCGTCGGGCAGTGCGGGAGCAGGCCTACCATGTTGTCGATGGCTGCGGCAGCATCCTGCGGGAAGAGTGGGAGTGAATCGTTACAGCCGCTTCTTCTCTCCCTCTAAAGGAAAGCCTCAGCACACACGTGCCCCTGCAGAACATCGCCAAAGGGCTGTTCTCCTAAGCCCTCTATGCCCCAGGCTGTGAAACTGACAGACCTCGCAGGGGCTGTATCGGAGGCAGGGTCTGGAAACACTTGTGGGCCAAACCTGACCAAACCATCACACCAGCTTTGTGTAAGACCCTTGCCCAGTTACACCAGTATTCGGGAGAGGAGAAAAGACCTTGTGGAGAAGGTGTTGGGAAGATTACAAGACCGCAAAGGAGTGGCACTGCATGGTGCCCACCAAGAAGAAACCCACATGGTGCGGCCAAGCCCTGGGGACAGCATGGATGGGAGAGGCCATGCCTTGGCCCAAGAGAAACCCAGGAGCCGAGGGAGACAGACAGGGAACCCTGGGCCCATCGTGGCAGCACCCAGCCCCAGACACCATGGGAGGAGGACGTGGCCCCAGGCTCAGCCGCCTCCTCTCACCTCCGCCAGCTCGAATTCCACAAAGGCGAACCCCCGGTGCTTCTCTGCGGACACAAAGCGGTCAGGGGGCGGACGCCCAGCCTGCGGGACGCCCCCGGGAGCCCCGAGGCCCGGCACGCACCGGTCTCGTAGTCCAGCGGGATCTGGATGTCGGTGATGTCGCCGAAGGGGATGAAGGCGGCGTGCAGCACCTTCTCGTCCACCTCCTCCGCCAGCCCGCCTGCGGACGGCACCGCGTTAGCGCCGAGACGCCCCCACGGTCCCCACAACTCCGCACAGGGCCCCCACGGCTCTAAGCAGCCCCGCACACGGTCCCCCACCCGGCCCCACGCACCCACATACAGCACCCGCTTGGTGGCCGCCATTTTCCCCGCACCGCCCCGGAACCTTGCGGCGGCTCCGCCCCAGCGAGGGGCGGCCGCGGCCATTTCCCGGCACCGGGGCCCGAGCGGAGCCGTCCGCGGACGCTCGGAGGGACGCCCGCCCGCGTATGGGAGAATGAGGAGACGTGCGCTGAGCACATCCAGCCAAAAGCGTAAAAGACCCAGAACAGTAAAGCACTGCCTCGACTGCATGCACGGAGCAGGGACCCAAGGGCTTCGGCTTCACTTGAAAAAACACTTTCCACTAGGTCCCGACAGAGTTGTTTTCATGTCCTAGACACCAACCAATCCCAACATAATAACCCACAGCATAGTTTTAACAGCCGCTTGAAAACAGCACCTGCCCCATTAACAAGCTGAGTAACTCAGATCATAATTTTAATGCATCCATTACATGACAACTGTTTTCCTATTTAATTTCATTAGTCTACATCACATTTATTAACCCAATCTAGGGAAAATATGACACATGAAAGTTTTTAGTCCTTTATTGATAAATGCTTTCCAGACTTTCCAAACGGGATTGTTCAGTTAAAACCAAAACCACAAAACACTTTTGATCAGAAGTCCTCAATGTCCTGGCTTAGAAAAGACAAAGGATAACTGTTCTGACCACAAAGGAAAAGCTTGCAAATCCAATTCTGGTTTTGGGAATCTAGAGCTTTGGGGAACTGGGTTTTTAAATAAGATTTTAAAGATTAATTTACAAAATGCAATATAGCTATGATATGATGCATGGCATGGAGAGGTGCAGGACTGTGAAGAATCTTCAAATATCTTGAGCTGATGTCTAGGAAGGGGCTATTTGGCTTCTTGCGTCATCCTATAGGCAAACAACGACATATTAACTACACACAGCACAGCTCATTCCAGACTAGTGAACTTGGAGCATTACAAGCCATAAGGACTAATATAATTTGCAAGGTACAGAAGCTGGTAAGTCATAGATAATATCCATTTCTGATCATCCATTAAGAAACACATTCTTTGGTAGATAAGCCAGTCACCAGACTCACTGAGAAACTTACAGCTAAAAATATAAAACCCATCAACCTGCACCATTTTGAGATGTGACAGCTGACCACAACTGCTTCACAGAAAGTGCTTAAGATGATCATAGCAACTCCTGACAAACCCACAGAGAAATGCATCAGCAAGAGGTATTTTGAATAAAAACCATATTCAGAAGTTAAACGAGCCAGCTCCAAACACAGGAGACAGCATTTGCTTGGACAGACCTGTGCAAGGAAGTGAGATTCCTGACACTAGCACTTTATATACAGTATGCAGGTGATTGTCAGGATAAGGAATGGGCATTAACAGTCTACTTAGCCTTGAAGTCACTAGAAAATCTTGTCTCATTTCCTGGATTAGCAATTCACAAGCCTCATTTCAATACATTATCCTTCCATGACATGTCAACTGCTAGGAACATTTCAGGGGCTTATGCAACATCTTTCTGATACTTAATTAAAATGAGATTTCTGCAGAATAGTCCTAAAGCTTCTACAGTAAGGATTCTGGTGCAAGAAGCTACATTAGTCTTTTCTGAATAATTGACTGAGATCAGACAAGTTCTGCACCCAGACCTACACAGGCCTCCTGGACCAGATGCATTTAATAATGATCATACTTTATTTACCCTGATTCTGGAAGCCTACAGTTTAAGTGAAGACTGAGACACTCACCAGTCTTCCTGGTTTAAGAGGTAGCAGCAACCACACCCACCTTCTGGGCAGCTTCTTTCTTGGCTTGGTGAGCCTGCAACACTGCAACAGCCTCCTCCACCTGAGGGAGACAAGTTACCTTGTGAGACTTTTCTCTTGATCGAAGGGTCCCACCATCTGCCCTAATAGCAACAGGCCAGCTTACCTTTGACCGGAGGGACTCTGGAGACTCTAGCATGTGCAGCAGCTCTGAGTTGTCAATCTCTAGCAGCATTCCTGTGATCTTCCCTGCAAGACTGGGGTGCATAGCTTGAATCAGCGGGAACAAACGTTCTCCTAGAAAAAAGGAATTCAGACAGCAGTTCAATTAAAAAGTTGCTGGTGAAACCCAAAGGGATTTCCAAAGCACAATGCAATCTGTAAGAACCAGGGTTTAACTTACCGAGCATCTGTTTCTGCTCCTGAGGAGGGGCAGCAGCCAGCATGGAGGCTGTTAGTGGTTCCTGTCCCTGAATGTGGACTGCAGGCTGAGGTGCCTGTAGAAGAGCAGACGCAAGGATTCAAAAATAGATGCTATGCTGATTGTTTCACATTTAGAGACAAAATAATACAGCCCCTCCTTCTAAAAAACAATCTGTCAAGCTGACAGCAGACTTCATTTCACAAACAGAAAAGTTGCCCTTAGGTGTTAAACATGCTTCAAATTCTGATCTCAAGAACTCATATCACACATGAGCACTGTAAATATATTACAAAAACTACCAAACATGGAGAGACAGATATCACAACGAAGAAAAAACATCCATGCCTGCTTTCTGTACAATGCAGTGGCGTATGGGAAAGTCAAACTGCCTTCAAAGCCAAATTCTCATTAAGGTATCAAAATTGATAAAATGAAGGAGCAAAGCTAAAAAGCAAAGAACCAAGAAAAATACCTTACAGCACATCCGAGTAAAAAGTGGCTTACTAGTATGAGACAGATAAATCAACTAAGTTGTCCCTGGCAAAGGTACAACTGCCAGGTTTTAAATTCCAACTTCTGGTGTCTGTCTGGGTTATACAAGTAGCTTGACATTTCTGAAAAAACACTTCAGTTGCACATAAAATCTGTTGGCCTGCAGTTACTTCAGGGACTTCTTGACACAGATCCTTGTGTTACCTGCAAAGGCTGTACAGCTGGGTGTGGGCTGCGGACACTTGAGGCGTATTTATAAGGAGGAACCGCTCTGGGAGCAGGGGCAGCTACAGGTGGACGAGGAGCTAAATTCTGTGCTGCAGTGGCAACACCTGCAAAGGAAGAGAACAGGATTAGATTAGAAACACCCAGAGCAATATGCAGCAAACAAGTTGGGGTGCCTGCTATTAACTGCTGAATTCAAGCTCTTTACTGTACAGTCTAATTACATCACTTTAGAAACTGACCTCCAAAATGCACTTAGATACTTCAGGAAAAAGCAATTCTCCCTAGACCACATATTTCACATGCTGCATTCAAGATATTTTCTAGTTATTCCTTATAAAAAATGAATTTGGATGCTCTACTCTGAAAACAACATTCATAACCTGCAGAGCCTTATTTTGAGTGACAAATGTTGCAGAGTTGTAGAGATGAGCTCCCAGCAAGTGGAAAAGCAACCCATCTGGATTTCCTCTGCTGTGCTATAGCACCAACTGTCCCCAGACCTGCACTGCACAGCAAGGAATAGGAAAGATTCAGGTGCTGTCTCTGCCCCTTGCTCCAGGTGGCCTTTGGTTATCCATATCTGACAACCATTTCTGGAAGTAGAAGTCGAGTCTCAACAGCATCCCCCACAGCTGAGGGGACAAGCCGGGGAGGCAGACACCTTACCAACTCGCTGGGCAGCGGCAGGGAGGCCACGAGAGGCCGGGGCATTGCCGGCAGGGGCCAGATGGCGCAGTGCTGGCCGTGGTCCAGACTGGCGCATGGCATTTGGCATTCCCTGGAAGCCTAATGGAAGAAATACGAGGAAATCCTCAAAACAGAACTGACTGGTGAGTCAGGATAGTCAGCTACAGGAAGCAGGTTGGGGTTGCGCACAGAAAGGAAAGCATGCATTGTTCTTGTTGTGAAGTACAATCAAGAGGGTCATACAACCAAAACGCTGCTTCCAGCATGCTCACCTTGAGGTCTTCCTCCTTGCTGCCAGCGTGGGTTAGGTCTCATCTGGGTCATTTGATTGGGTGCATAGTAAGTGGGTCTGCTCTGGGTCTGGAGGGAGACCACACAAGCTCAGAGTGCGTAAGTGAATAACACACATTGTTTACAGAGTGTTTTGGCAGTTGTTCCCAGGACTCACTCAATTCACATTAAGATATTGGGCAGCTGGGAAGTCACACAATTAACTCCACCAACTGCACTCCTCATTAGGAGTTGCTCGCTTATATTCATATGAAAGGCTCAATGGGATGACTGCAGCTGAACCATCAAAGGTCCAAGCCAGGTTAAAGATTCATAACACCATACTAATTTAACTCAGCTTACCTGGGGCACAGCAGGCATGAAATACCCCCCAGCAGCAGGCTGGAACTGATTAATGATTGTGTTGGCAGGCAAGGCTCTCATCCCAGCAATACGCTGCATGTACTGATTAGTTAGATGGGCCTTCCGCTCTTCTTTCCTTTGTGCGAGTGCAACATACAACGGCTTTGAGCCCACAATTCGTCCATTCATCTCTGTCACAGCTTTTGTAGCTTCCTCTGGAGAGGAAAAGCAGACAAAGCCAAACCCTTTGCTCCGTCCATCTTCCAGCATCACCTGCAGAAAAGATCAATTGCTAGTGGAGTAACATTACCAAGAACAGCTAAGAATCCATATTTTCCATCCTAGAGAAATGTCACATCTCAAGCAGGTACGTGTTGCAGAGGTGTAGAGACAAGTACGCAACAAAAGATCACCTGTCTGGATTTACTCAGCTTTTCTGTAAGCACCACGTGTCCCCAGGCCCACACTGAGCAGCAAGGAATGGGAAAGATCAGGTGCAGCCTCTAAACACAGGTAGGGAAATGCCATCTGATGCTTAATGGGTGTCGCATCAAATGAGCATGCTTGCCATCTCCCACCCCTTCTTTGCAGGAGGGAACATAAGTTATCAGTAAAATCCCAGTGTGACAAGGAAATCTGTGTATTTACTATTTCATATACTCTTCTGACTGCAATGACCCAGGGATAAACAAACTGCCCTTCAAACCCACATCAGATAACAGCTCCTTCTTCAGGCCTTAGAAATCCAAGAACTCCAAATACCTTGGCACTTGTTATTGATCCGAAAGGTGAGAACTCTTTCCTCAGTTTTTCATCATCTATAGTGTCGTCTAGGTTTTTAATGTACAGGTTAACTCCCTAGAAGGTAAAGAATAATAAGACACCTATAGTAACAAAGAATTTTGAGCACACTGTTGGCATCCATCTGTTAAAGGCATCATTTGTCTAAAAACCTCTTAATTTAGTATAATGTTCCTTTTGCACCACCAAGGGCAAAAAATGTTGCAAAGGTGTAGAGACAAGTCCCACTGTGGTGAAAGAGAGCCTGTCTGGATTTCCTCTGCTTTCCTGTTGCATCATGTGTCTCCAGTCCAGCACTATATTGCAAGGAGCAGGAAAGATTCAGATGCAACCTCTGACATGACAATATTGCCATAAGTTAGAGAGACAATAGCACAGTCAGGCTGTCTCTTTCCATCCTTTGAGGTATCCCCATTGGAAAATAAAGGAGGCTGTGTGACTTCTCACATCCACCTGAACACTTCCACTGACAGGACTATGCACAGATGTCTCCTTTGCCCCCATATACCAGAGTCACCTTTAAACTTTAACTCCCAGGACATATTACAGGACAATGACTACTTTATCAGTTCCTTTTCAGTCTGCCAGTAAATTGCAAACAGTGCTTAAATTCAGAAAAGGGACACATTATTCACCTGGTACCGGCTGATTCTCTCCTGTTTTAGCTGTTCAAACTTCCGTTTCAGCTCTGCCTGACGCTCAACCTTCTTCTGTGCTCGCCCTACAAACACCATTTTCCCATTGATATCCTTCCCATTCATTTCTTCTACTGCCTGGACAGAGGGTTCAAAGAAAACTGTCAACTGCTAAAACAAGACAGCAGCTGATCCTGTTAACCTGGCTGCCCAAAGCTCACTTATATCTCCCTGCTTGTTAGCCAATAAACCAATCTTGCCATAGCACCTTTATGTTGTTCCTGTGTAACACAGACTAATTAAAGATAAACTGAAGTTATCAGGAGAGACCATGCTGGCAACCCCACCATAAGTACCAGACTAACAACAGCAACTTGTGAATTTATTCCCACCCGTCTTGCAGTTAGGGCCAAATTTTAACAAGCATACTGCTTGGATAAGTACTCTCCAAGAACACCCACTCTTTAAGTCCTCTATTGTAATATTTCTTCAACAATTACTGTACTTGTACCACTGTATTCTGCATGCACCTAGTAATCTGAGAAATGCCAGCTTATTCCTGTATATCAAGCTATTAAGGTGCCGTTTCTAGTCTCCACATCCAGAAGATTACACTCAAGACAGAATTTTGTCTCAACAGGTTTCTGTGGTGAGCCAATAAGCTCTTCTCTAAAGATACCCAAGCAGCATTAACAAACAGTTGGTCATACCTTGTTAGCATCCTCATGCTTTTCAAAGCTTACAAAGCCAAAGCCTTTGGATTTTCCAGTGGGGTCTGTCATCACTTTAACGCTCAGAGTCTTACCTGTTATCAAGGGACAGGGTTAGTAAAATACCACATAAGACTCTGTCAAGACTATTAAACTCCACATAATAGCCCTACCCTTCTTCTCTTGCTTATCTGCTAGCTAGCCTCTGCCTCCCGTTCAGCATTTGACCCAACTACCACCCACATTTCAATCCTTATTCATCAGCCTCAAAGTGACCCAGGCAGAGCTATACAGATGGTAGCAACACTGTTAAATGAGCATTGGTCATGAAATTCACAGCTTCATTAAAAGTGCTTCTGTATTTACCGTATTTGCTGAAGAGCTCCTTTAGTCTTTCATCATCCATGTCATCCCCAAAGTTTTTAATATAAACATTGGTGAACTCCTTTGCCTTGGCTCCCAGCTCAGCCTCCCGCTCTTTACGAGACTTGAATCTCCCAACAAATCTGTGGGAAATAATGAAAGTTACAATAAGTGACTTGTTTTCAGGAATGGAAAAAGCAATGTGTGATTTGCAGTGAGGCAGAAAAAATGAGTTTGCAGTAGGAGTTGGAAATGGGGAGAAGGGTGCCAGGAGAACAGAAGGACAAACAGGCCACAGACCAAACAGAAAAATCACCTGTCCTATTTGCAGAGAGAAGCAGCCTGTGATGCCCACCCAGCTCTGCAGTGGAGAGAGCACTGGCCACAGAAACCCACCCAGCCCACTAGCAGAGAGGTAGCAAGTCAAGGCTTGGTTAGGAGAACCCACCAGCCCTGTAATGGAGGGGGAACAGGCCATGGCTTGGGCAGGGTCACTCACCAGCCCTGTAGTGGAGAGGTAGCAGGCCAAGGCTCGGGCCAGGAGAACCAGTGCCTTGTGTGTCCCTGTTAATACCGAGATGCATCACGGTTCATGCGATCGCTGCTGCTGCTGGCTGTGACACTCACACTTTGCGGTCGTTTAGCAGCATGCCGTTCATCTTCTCGATGGCTCTATCTGCAGCATCCTGGGTCTCAAAGTGCACAAATGCGTAGCCCTTAGAGCCATTCTCATCACACACCACCTAGACATGTGGAGGGAAACCAAACTCAGATCTCTGAACACATACTTTCTCCTTTGTTGTAGGACGTGATGCCAGCACATGAAAACAGGTTACTGCCAAGGATCAAAGCAAGCAAAATATCTGTGTTCTGGACTGGCACATCTCATGACTGAGCCTGACATAACTTGAGCTATCCCTGACCCTTTGGTCTGCTCTGCCTCCCAGAGGCATCACTCCTCACTTGGCTAAAGGTGTCCCTTCCGCTTCCTACACTGGATGTGTCTGAACATGTCACCAATACAGCAGAATTGGACAAAGTAACCACATCTCACCTTGCAGGACAAAATATTCCCAAACGCTGAGAATGTGTCATAAAGTGCCTTGTTATCAATGGATTTGTCCAGGTTCTTAATGAAGACATTCCCAACCCCTGACTTCCTCAAGGAGGGGTCCCTCTGAGACCACATGATGCGAATGGGTTTTCCTTTGATCACATCAAAATTCATGGTGTCTAGAGCACGCTCAGCTGCAAGAGAAGTCAAGAACAGGTTTCTCTGGATTGTTGAAGAAAAAGGTTTCCATCGTGTGGGAGGTGGTTTTCTCTGAATTATAGTTAGCTCATGGAGAAGTTTGGGGCAATAACATGGGCCACCAATTCCAATGACTAGGGTTTGTTTTGAACTTGATGTTTCAAGGGAGGACTTTGCAACATAGTCACTAAACATGCTTATGTACATAACAGGCTTAATAAACTATTCTGAACTGACATGATAGTAGTCTTTTAAGTCATGGAGAAATGAATGCCAAAATGCCTGGGCTTCATTAATTAGTTATATTCTTCATTATTATAAAGGTAAATGTATGCACCCAAAAGAAGGAAAGGAAATACAGAAAACCCTGGGGGGGGGGGGGGAAAGCAGCAGCAAAAGTGACCAACTGGCTTGTTTGCTTTTCATGAGCTCTCATCTACCCATGCTTGTTTCTATTAAGAGAAAAGGATCATCTCTCTACCAGGTCAGGGACAGAAAATGCACATGAACACATTGCTGGCTGGGAACAACATGAGTCAGCCCCTACAGCCTACATGGCCAAAAAATGATTTTCCATTTGCTCAATCTAAAAGCAAGTAAGAACAGACAAAACACTGTAAAAGAAGTCCACATAGCCTACAGAATGAATATGGAAGTGTACAGATAATTTTTAAAACCCCATTGCTGCCACTCTAACCCACACTGAACCGGCCCCCCTCCACAATTCTATTTCTGCTACCTACTGATATATTAAAAGGATCATTACGTACACTCATTAGGATCTTGTTCATAAAATTCAGATGCTTGGGACTCTTCTGTGCAAGGAAACACTCCCAGCATGGAGTGAACGGAGAATGAAAGACTGTCAATTCCCAGCATGAGGCAGGGAAAGAGAGGGATATGCATTAAAGTCAAGGAATATTAACAGGGCAGAACCCATTTTCCAAATTTGTTCAGCTCAGTTCTTTCATGCCTCCTTCACCCAATGATACTTGCCAATTAGATTTCAGGAGCAGCAAATTCCAAGAAAACACCAACTTGAACACAGCTTATGTGTGATACTTTGCTAGGGGAAGCAGAATAACTGCAGCGTTTGACAGAGCCACCACCAGGAACCCCAACGGGTCTCTACCTGCAGAAGTCTCCTGCACTCCCTACCCCAAGATCAGTTTGAACTACCGCATGTAAGTTTTAGGAGTCTTTCACATGCTTCAAAAGTATCTTTTTGGTGTTGCTTTTTAAGCTGAAGTGGTGCCATTGCTGTTTTCCCCAGCCCTTCACACACAATCCTAACTGGGAAACAAGTTCTGCTGGGCCTCACTCCTGAAGTAGTCAGGCTTAAAAAAAAAAAAAAGACATTTCAGGAATAAAACGGTACTTGCTAGGACTCTACTAGCTCTATTAGCTAGTCAAAGGTATTCAATTCAATTAACTGCCACGTTGAAATGATTCCTCAGCTGCTACTCTGAATCAACGCAACCCTTTGGTTCTTTCGGCAGCCCACTCCCAGTAGGCACTTCAGCAGGCGACTTGGTCCAGCTTGTCAAATTTGGCAGCGTTTATTTATAGCACAGAGAGGTCCTCCAGAAGCATGCATTGGCAAGGACACAAAACTATTTGCAGCAGAAAAAGAGCTGCTGCTGAAAGGTGGCAGGCAGATGAAGCAGTGGCAAGCAACCAGAGGGAACCATTCTGCAGCAGGTACTGAGATATAGACCAGTTATGAACTATACAGACTAGTTGTAACTATACAGACTAATTATGAACTTACTCCCACTTCTTTCAAGCTTCCTAAGTGCACACCAGCAGGCACTACTACACCACTCTTTCAGTAGCTTGCAAGTACTCCATGGTATTATTACACTCTGATTGAAACACACACATGCTTCTTGTGAGCAGTGGTGTAAGAAAGCCCTGGAGAGATTCCCTGATCCAAAGGAGGCCTGCCATGCCCCCAGGTAGAAATGCAATCACATCACACCAGTACCTGAGAAAAGCCATGAAGGATCAGCAGAACGATGTGAGTGACTCAGACTAAACACACCCAGTTCACTTCCTTCATCTGAACAAACACCTTCTCATTTTCCTCTACTTAAGCAGCAAATCTTCACCCACCTCAGTCCTGTTTCTGTTTCTCTCCCACTGGTTCCTGTCATCCTTCCAGCAGGCTCAACTGCAACTCGCACAACACTGCACACACTTTTAACACCTTTCAGACTTTCATTCTTCTTCAAGTGCCTTTTGGACAGGGAAAACAAACATATGAGCACCCCTTGCAGTTTGCCTTAGGCCTCAAAGCAATCTTTCACACAGGCTCCCCAACGAAGAGCCAAGGCTGGACTTAGCTGCTGTGGCTGAGCAGCATAAAGCATAACCACACACACCACAATTCACCCATCAGAAACTCTGCACAGGGAGTTTTATCCTGCAACACTGGATATTCCTTACACTGTTCTCTCCTTTAAGGAAGAAGAGAGGCAACAAGCGTATCTACACTCTTCTATATCTTTCATTTTCAGAGACAATTCTCTAATCCCAGCTGTGTTCGTTCTTGACTTGGGAAACACAGTTTTCTCTGTACTTGCAGAATAGCTTATCTCTACAGCCACACTGAAGTTTCTCTGCTTCATTATCTGAGTTGTCATGTCCTAACTGTCAATGTTATGAAACCCTGGAATGCAATTGAATTGCATGAGGAACACATGAGAAAGGACATTCAGCTTTTCTTCCAAATGAAATGAGTTTCTTTCCCTTTATATAGGTCAAAAAAGAATAAATATTAATGACCATGTCTGAGCCTGAACTACCCAGAACTTCGAAGCATTTCCTTCACCTGCCTATCAGAGTATGACAGAATCAGTACTCAGCATTCACTGGCTACTACGCCACAGAACTGCAATCAAAGGCAGCAGAGCTCATTTTCACTAAAAACCTCTCTGCAGCAGACTACACCAGCTAGACAATGCATGTCCAAAGAGTAACCCCTTCCAGGGTAACGTATCACTCCATTAGCCAAGAAAAACAAAGAAAAACGCAAGCTCTTAGCCAATCTAGATACAGGAATTCTGGAAACACAGGATGTTCAGGATGTGACAGTGGTCCCACGTAAAGGGGGAGTTCTGGCTGCTACTTGACTTTATGGCCACAGTTTGGTGTCTCTAGTCAGTAAAGGCAGAGTCCTATTTCCCACACAAAAATTAAGATGTGGTAAATCCTAAGATTTATGAAACACTCAAAAGGTGCCAGTGAAATGCAGACTATCATATCAACTCCTTTAATGTCTATGACCATTTCAAACATACTAACAGCATGCCCACAAGAACTTCCCTAGAAGTTTCCAGTGCACAAATCTTCCTGATTACTTTTACATGTTATAGCAGGATATTTTATAGCAGCTTAATCACCTATAAATCAGAAGAGTTCCCTGCAGTGCTACAGAACACCGCCTATCTTTTTGTAGGTGGAGTAAAATGATGTCCAAATGCATTTTTGCTTATGCATTCCTAGAAGAAAATACAGATTCCTCCTATTCTCCAAGAGCCTTCACACAGACAGTACTGGTACTGCCATAGTGAAAACAAAAGTCAAAATTCCTGCATTTGACATTGAAGGTTCATAAAATGCCTTGGGTTGGAAGGGACCTTAAAGATCATCTAGTTCCAACCCCCTGCCATAGGGGGGGATGAGGTTGTAAAGATTTTATTTTTCAAGTCTTTTCAAGTCAAGTCTTGGTTTCAGATAGAACTCAACACACCACCACCATGCTCACCTTCCCAACATGATCTGTTTATGTTCTGCTGCATTATGTTTAGTACAGCAACTGCCTTTTACTCGTAACATGCTGCAGTTTGCCAGGCAAGTTAGGAGATTTTCAGAAGAGATAACTTCACAAAGGCAGGAGAGTTTGTCTATTTCTCCTTCGCAATATTAACTCAGAGATTAGGTTTAAGTCGCTTGACCTTGTAAGACCCACCAGTAACAGGACACCAGTTATTCTGTCAAAGTATCACTTGAAGTACTGGGACTTCCTAAAATGTCTGCTGCCTCACCAGGAGTCCAGAATGACACAACGTCCCTCTGAATTCCTGCCTATCTATTACCAATTAAAGATTACCTTGAAATACACGGGAAGGCCAGCTGTCTTCATGCTTGTAGGAAAATAACTTCTTCCTGCTAAAGCAAGCATTTCTAACTAGCCACTCTTCCCTTTTAACATCGTACCTACACCTACGTTATACAGGTCTTCTCTGCTTTAAGGAAGATAAGAGAACTTTATACTCCTTCACACACACACAGCCTGATATTTCAGAGTTCCTTCATGGATCTATTTTTGCTTCCTGTTAGTTCCTCCTCTTATCCTGGAAAAAAAAAAAAAAAAAGAGAGAGAGAAGTAGCCTAGACAAAGGCAGGTAAGCCTGGGTTACTGTACCCTTGCATAGCACAAACATACCAAGCTTGTTTTATAAGAGGGAGCCAGAGCAGACAGGTTCACCTGAGCAGGAGAGGGGCATATGTACAGGCTCTCAGGTTCTTTCCTTCCTGCTGGGAAGTTTCAAGACAAATACAGAGCTTAACCTGCACAAAAGCAATTTTGAGAGTTCTATGAAAGAGTTCTTGTGCACTGGGTTACAGCCTTTTTTTTTTTTTAAATCAGCCTGGCAAGAGAAAAGGTCAGAAAGGCTCAGTCTGATCAGTTGGTATCCCAAGGAAAGGATGTGCAGAAGGCACTCTGAATCAGGGAAGAGGATGGCACACAGTTACAACCAGATTACATAAAATCATACTCCATATTCCAGCCAAGAGCTCAATCCCACAGGCTCTACTTGCCTGCAGGAACACAATTTTGTGACAAAACTGGTTTTCTATACATTACGAAGACTTCGATCCAAAGTCTATGTGTTACCCTGCCTAACAGACTGCTAGCTGCTCTTTGCGAAACTGTAGAACAGGACAACCAGATGGAAGCTAGAGGAGAGTTCACTTGCTGTTGAAGTCTGTGCTTTTATGAATTGATTCTGAATGAAAGGGAAGAGCTCAATCACCTTTGTCTATCCTGTAGATGCCTATATATAGACACTGCTAAATCACAGCACAGAGCAGTAAACTTGCACCAGTCAACAAGGAAAGGCTCTTAAAAGGAGAGCAGAAAGTGCTGACCCACTTTTATTCCAAAAAAGACGTGCTCCAAAATGACCTTTTCTGTCCCATCTTTCACGTTTCTGCTGCTATAGAGCTGGAATACCTACTTGAGTAGGTGCCAAATTAAAGTATTAAGAAAAAAAAATCAGACCAGAGCAAACCAACATGGATTCTGCAGATGAGACAGAGGTTTTCACACACACTGCACAATGCATCTTTTTTCCCATTAATGCAGGAATATCACTTCAGACTGGAAGACCCATCGGGGTGCTTGCAAAAATACAGCAACACACAGTCCATCTGATCTCCCCAGTATTAAATCATAGTCGGTGGACAGCCAGAGGCTCAGTCAAACTGAACATCTGACCAGGGCTGATTACGTTCATGTTTTTCTGCCAGGACTGACTGTATGAAGTCACACATAAATAGCCTAAATCTACACCAGAATACAGGGGCACATGGTGGAGATTATCCTCTTATATGCACTGCAATAAACCCAAGTCTCCAAAGTTTAATTTCAGTAACAGAGAAACAGTCCTATTAACCAGAGATGTCACAGAGATGTGCATTTGCAAAGTATTTTGGAGACACCAAGCAATATAAAAAATTCCAACTCCCCAGGCACTAACTTATCCTGTAACTGCAACACAGTGGTGGGAGCTACACGGCAGAACACACAAACAGCAGGGAGCATTAAAGGGAAAAAGTGAGGAGAAGTGAAGGAGAAGGCCGTGGCTGTGGCCCTACATGTCGCTTACCGTCAGCGGGCTGCTGGAAGTTGACGTAGGCGTACCCGAGGGAGCGGCGGGTGATCATGTCCCTGCAGACCCGGATGGAGAGCACGGGCCCGGCGGGGCTGAACTTCTCGTAGAGCATGGCCTCGGTGACATCGGGGTGCAGGTCGCCCACGTAGAGCGACGCCATCGGGTAGCTGCTGGCCGCCGCCGCGTTCATCATCCCCGCACGTGCTCCCGGCAGCTGCGGGGGTTATTCTTGGGTTTCTTTAAGTAAAGCTTTCAGTAAGTATTTTAAAGGGGGAGAAATTCAGAACCCAACTTAAAAACCTCACTAAAGGAGTCCGGGGGCCAGGCCTCACACCGAGCCCCATGGAAGACAAGGCAGCTTCACGGAACGAGCCCCCACCCCCCGGCCCAGAGCTGGTTCTATTTGGTTTGCTGGAGTTTAAGGAAAAAAAAAATATATATATATATAAATATATAAACCAACTGTCTCCCAAAGATATCTTTATAGGAACCAACCTCCTGCACTCGAACCGTTCCCACTAGGCTCATGGTCGTTGCACCACAGCGCAGGCTGGCTCCGCGCGGGGCAGCAGCCCCGGGGGGCACCAGACCGGGACCGGGCCGCAGCCGCGCTCGCCTCTCGCCTCCCGCCCCCCCCACCCCCCCCCCCCCACCCCGGGCGGGGCCCGGGCCCGCCCCCCCCACGCTCTGCGGCCCCGGCGAGAGAAGAGGCGGCAGTGGGCAGCGGGCGGCCCTTTATAGCCGCCGCCGCGGCGAGACGGGGCCCCGAGCGGCCGCCAGGGGGAGGCGGCGGCGGGCCCGGCCCGGAGGGAGCGACCCCCGCCGCCCGCTGCAGCGACGCCAGCGGGGGGGAGGACCGGGGCCTGCTCCTCCATTTCGGGGCCACCCCTTTCCCCGTTTCCATCCCCATCCCCGTCCCCGTCCCCATCCTCTCAGGGCTGCTCCGTCCCACATGAGCCCTGCAGAGCGGGGCTGGCACCCTGTGAGGAGGAGGGAGAGCACAGGGGGCACCGGCTGAGCAAGGCGCCCCTCCTGAACAATTTTTGGTCGCTGCTCCGAACTGTGTTTTATGAGGAGTCACCAGCAGCTGGAGTTGTTCCCACAGTGATCTGCCTCCTCCCGTTCGGAGCACATTTTTTCCTCGAATAAATGCAAGTTCCCGCGGCAGCCCCGGCACCACGCCAGCTCTTGTCATGTGCTGGCCTGGAGCTGGACCAAGGGTCCTCAGCATCTCCCCTGAGAGTTAGCGGCCAGGCCCCCTTCCAGCTGGGACCGGAGGGGGATTCACCCTCCTCCACCACCCCACAGCCTCATGCTCATGAGATGCAGCGCCTGAAGAGCCACAGTTATCTGTTTCCAGCATCTTCAGCAGAGCGTGAGGACAGGGCAGCACAGGACCCAGTGATTCATCGGTGACCTTCAGGCACCAGCGCCGTGCTGTTAAGGGGAACTAAGTCAGTTTGCAGAACCTGGTAGCTGGTCTGCTGTGATTCAGTTCTACATCACATTGCCTTTAATTTGCTTTAAAAGTGGGATATGAATTTATGATAAAAGTGGGCTGTGATACCTATCCCATCATTACAGTAGAATAATTGAGAGTAGTAGAAAAAAAAAAGATAACAGCAAAGCAGTGGTAATAATCCTCATTTTGCAATATTTTCAGCCCAGGTTATTTCTTTCTCCTGAGCTTATCATCTTCTTCCTGACAGCCGTTGGTGTTGGGAGGCCGCACTGGTGCTGCAGCTCGCGGGCTGCAAGGCTATGGGCTGAGCCAAGCGTCCTCCTGCCTTGACACATCAAGGAAAAGCACAGCAGAGCTCAAAGAACAATTCCACAGAAATGCTCCCTTTGGCTGGAAGCAGCCACTGTGGCTGTGCTGGGAGCTGTGTTTATCAGAACCGTGGTTATGGACAGCCTTGTCCCCTCACGGGGCTCGGTGCAGACAGCCGCAGCCCTGCATACCCCTCAGCCCTTCTCAGGTCTTTCCCTCGGGCGCTGCCCCAAACCACCTCGGGGAACCCTCGGTGCACGCCAGGGATGCCGGAGATCCCCCGGTTTGCCCTCTCAAGGCCTCCAGCAGTTCCTGGAGCAAAAGTTACGACTTTTAAGGTCTTCATCCCTCCAGCTTGCTCCCATTGACCGCACTAGTGGGATCCCATCGCCATCCCGAGCCTGCTGCCGCGTGGCTGAGAGTGCCTCGGTCACCGGTGGTCATAATAAAATACATTAAAAGGTATCTTTTTTTTTTTTTTTCCAACAAGGATGGAGAGTTTTGAACCAGTCGCTGCCCCTGGCTTCTTGGGATTTCTCTTAGCTTCGGGAAATTACCAGCAGAGGGCAGGCCGGGACCGCTCCGCAAGCCACAAACGCAGCCGTGCCGGGCTGGGAGCGCCCTTCCCCCGGGGTAGAACGAGAGCAGGGCCCGTGCTCAGGCAGGGCAGCCCCGGGAGCAGCCGACAATACGGCACCTGCTGCCGAGCCCCGGCCCCCAGCCCCAGCACCAGCCGCGGGAGCAGCGAGGGGTGCTCAGCACCCGCAGCCCCGGTGCTGAGCCCTGGTGCTGAGCGCCGAGCACAGCCCACGCGTTCCCAGAGGCGTCTTCAGCGTGGTTTTTGCCTGAAGAATGAGGATGGGGAGAGCTCTCGGAGAGTTTGGGGATTTCCCCTACAGGGTAGATCAAAAGTTGCTCAGCTGTGTTACAGGAGACGTTCAGGCTAAGGAAAACCCTGGGAAAAAAAGCAAAGATGCAGTCCCGGGCTACTGCTGTAATCACCATGTCGCTGTGGGGAGAAAACCCCACGGGCCTGAACCAATGCCCTCCCACCAGCTCTGGCTCCCGTTTGATCAGCAGAGATCAGGAAGTGGTTTTCTCACTGTCTCTGTTTTGTTTTACCACTGCAGCCCGCAGGGCTGGTTTGTATGCCTGCCTCCCACAGAGGGCAATTTGGTTCCTCTCCGGCTGAGGCCACACCAGAGCCCCGAGCTCCCGCCGCCGCCTCCAGCCGGGTTGGGGCAGCCGATGTCAATGGCCCCATTATTGCTCGGGAAGCCTCTGTCCGCTTCCAGACGGATGCTGTGTTACTCCATCACAGCTGCAGTTGCTCCCTTCCAGCAATTCCCAGCGCAGCACTTAAGGCAGGGATTTATGGGCGGTTTTGAAAGGCATTTTGGAGCTAGAAGGAGTTATGGGAAAGGAAGTTGAATTCCCACCATTCCCCAGAAAATTCTCCCAGCAACTTTCTCGACCAGGATCGTTTACTGGGCCTTTCCTCAGAACAGAGGCGAGCTCTCAACTGTGGCTTTGTCCAAAGCATTTCCCAACAGCCAGAAGCAGCGGGGGTTATTCTGGTCCTGCCTGCAAAGGGTCAGGAGACAGAGGCCAGCCCTCAGAGTCTGGCTGCAAGGCTCTGCTGGACCCGTCTGGTTCCCTGGCATTTTTGTGGATGCTGGGAGCTAAATGAACTGATCTGCTCCCAGGCCACAGATTATTGCCAATCTCAGGGCAAGTGCTGCCAAGTACCCTGCTGATTTCAACTCGTGTAGTGGTTTGCAAAGTAAAAAGCCATGAGACCAGTCACAGTGAGTGGCAGCTATAAAGCAACCAGTGAGGATGTTACCTAAAAGCTAAATATTACCCTTTTTCAACCTTCTGGGGGAACAAAAGCTTACCTGCTGCAAGCTAGCGCTCATCCACGTAGGCCCACTTGGCAGGACAGCTGCACACCAACACATTTCGCAACGAGGATACGGGTTTGAAAGACTTTATTTGACACCTTTGCTGGGTGCCGCAGCGTGTGAATCTAACAGCTCTGCACAGTGTGGAGCAAGGCCGGGCTACTTGCTGTGAGCTCTAGCACACCGGCCAGCCGCAGGAACAGCCGCAGCCCGTGGGACCTCCGCCGGCTCTGCTGAAGGGCAATGCTTGTTCCTGGCCACGCTGGCACTTCAGGACGGGGTGAGAAGAAGTAGCGGAGGCATTTCTGTGTGTTAAGTGCAATGACGTTCATCAGAACACTTTCACAACAATAGTGGGTACACACATCGACATGCACACGGCAGATACGATCTGCAGGAACGTAACCACCAGCTCGCCCGCGCAGTCTGACCGGCTGCGGCTTCAACCTGAGGCACAGGGAGTCTCTGCCATTCGAGAGCGAGCTTCTCCCTCCTTTTGTACCCCTTTGTGCTGACCTTCCCTGGCTTTTCTCTTTTCTCATCACAGCGCTGCAGAGGCAGGCAAGACTCCTCGGGGTGGGTGCTGTCCTGCATGCCTGTCCCGACAAGCGAAGGCACAGAGCCAGGGTGCAGAGCCAGGGCACGGAGCTGCTCAGGTCGGACAAGGAGGGCAAGCACGGAGGAGCTCCCCAACCACCATGGGGACCAGGGAGGCATCACAGGAGCAGGGCAGCTCGAGAACGTCACATCTCTGTTCCTTCCTGTCCAAAGGAGAGGGGATGGGAGGACAGCCTGAGGAGCCGTGGCATTTGCTGCCATCAGATATCTTGGGGCATGAGACAAGGCAGAACAAAGCTCTCGGGAGCCAGACAAGTGCAGACCCAGAGCTTGCCAAGGTCTGTGCTGCAGCATCCGTGGGTTTTGGTCCTGGCCCAGGGAAAGGGATGCACAATGCGAGACCAAAACACAGTGCTGAAGAAGGGAAACATATTGTGGGAGGAGAGAGCAAGGATGTGAGGCTAAGGGAAAACGGGGGGGAGGCACTTCAAAGGCAGGCAGGGTCAACCCAGTCCCCCCGCTGCAGTCTCATGCTCAGCAGGGGACAGAGGCAAGGCAGCTCTGGCAGGGAGAGTGGCAGAGGGAAGTGCTTTTCTTCTCACTTTGGAGTCAGAGCCTTTCCCTGGACCACAGGCATCCCTTTGAAACCCTGCACCTTGCCTCTTCACACCTGGGTGCAGAGTGAGGGCTGCCGGAGCCCCATGCTGGCAGCACTTGGCCAGGCCCTGGGAGCCAGCGCTGCCCAGCCCCTGCCCCACACTGAGGGCACGCGAGTGGGAGCAGCTGGGAGGGCAGCAAGGAAACAGGGAGCTCAGCCAGCCCCACGGGGTGCCATCAGCACCCATCCCCCTGCACCAAAACTGGGTGCTATGGCCAGGGACACATCATGGGGGAGCTGCACGAGCAGGGCTCTGTGGGAGCTCCCAGTCCCCGAGGAAGCGAGGCCATGCTTCGAGGCTGGCTCTTTTCCAAAGGAGGGCAGTGCCTGGCTCCACAGAGGGGTTTGCAGGAGGAGAGATGGGGCCAGGGTCTGCAGTGCCCCCTCCATTGCAGCTGGGAGCATGGCCACATGCAGACAAGTGTGTGGGAGTGGATGGGATTTACGTTTGTGGGCACTGTGAGGGAGAGGACAAGCAGTGGCGAGGAAGGCAGTGCGAGGAGGTTGGCAGGGGAGAGTAAAGAGAATTTTCTTTATGGGTCCTTGGCTTCTGCAAAGCAGGAGAGATGCCTTGTCAGCTGGGTTTGTTCTCAGGCCTGCGGGCAGTGAGTGCTGAAGAATTCCCGTTTCCAAAGCAGGGGGATCAGAAAGCCCCGATCTCCGTCGCCCAGGAGCGGCAGATCCTGGATGCCCCCACCCTGATCCCGGGTCCCTGCACAGCGGTGCCCAAGGCCCCAGGCGCCGCGTAAGCTGGCGGAATGGGGACGCTGGTGGAGGCTGGTGAGAAGAGGAACGTGGCGATCTGGCTGCCCTTGGACGAGCCCTCTCTCAGCACTCCCATCGGTGATGGCATCCTGGGCACGGCCGCTACAGCTGTGGAGGAGCCCGTGCTGCGGGCCCTGCGGCTGGAAGAGGCCATCCTGCCGGCCAGGAAGCTCCGGCGGGATGGCAGCATGTCACCGGGGATGCGGCGAAGGGGAGCTGGCCTGACGGCAGGGCTTGGGTAAGCCAGGGAGGACGCAGTCACAACAAGCGGAGCGGGAGCAGCCTCCCGCTGGGGGACCTGCACGGGGCCGGCAGCGCCGTGGAGGAAGGACCACGGCCACGTTTGGATGGGCAGCAGGGAGGTGGCCACCGGTGACGGCTCCATTTCAGCCACGTAATTATTCAGGTGGGAGAGGAGTCGCAGCCGGATGGGGTCAGCAGTGTTTTGTCCCTCGAGGATGCCCAGGTACCTGACAACTTCAGTGAGGCACTCGCGGAAGCCGATGCTCCTGTAATCGACAGCCAGAGCTCGAGCGTCTAAGAAGCCTGCAAGGAGAGGACACGGGTGACAGTAAGTCCAAGCAGCATGCAGGAATGTGCCTTAGTTTCACTACCCTCTCTAATGCACTGTGTATTTCACTTGAGGCACTTTGCTGCAGGGTGATATTACTGAAGCAGATAGCCAAGTGGGTGTCCGAAAGGACTGCACATTTGCATGCGTGAGAACAGCATCTGCAGTTATCTCGTCAGGGTAAAACTGCCAGGGTCATAAAGCCTCTTACTCCAGCACGTGAGATGAGTAAGAGGTTTCATTAGCCATGCTCAGGAAGGAAGAATTTTTTTCTTTTGGGCTCTATCAGTTATTGCTGGTGGAAACATGCCTGCAGGCTGGATGTGCACTAGGTGCCTTTTTCAGAGGCCCCCCCTGGGCCTGGCAGAGCAGCGGACGCGTGCCTCCTCGCGCACACCTCAGCACCACTTCCCTCTGCCTGGGTCCCAGTCTTGGACTCTGTTCTTTACGCTTCATTTAAACTGATGGCTGCAAGGACACAGGACAGCAACAGAACCAGGACTACCGAGATGAGAAAGCCCCAAGCCACAAAAAAAAAAAAAAGAGACAAAATGCAAACAGCTGATTTTTAAGCTTCTGCTCCCTACTTGTAGCTTCATGAGACGGTAAGCAATAAAGCAGAGAATGTCACAGCACGGCAAAGCACTGGACCACTTTGCTTGACAGCATCTCTTGGGACAATACGGCCCTTTGTTGCAGTGCAGTCAAACTGAATATCTAAACAAATGTTCCAGACCAAGTTACTGCTCTGAACCAAAGCCTGGATGCCAGCAATGTCTCCGGCAAGCCAAAAGTGGGTGGTAAGCAAGCCAGAGGCTTCTTTACTGGAGCTGTGATCTCCATCCTGTTAACTGGAACAGGACAGAGGGGCTGTACAAAGGTCTCGGTACAAATGAGACTTTTGTTGAATTTTGCACAGGCTCCCTCTCTCTTCTTATAACAACCAAGAGACCAAAAAAAAAAAAAAAAAAGAACAGAAAGGACAGAAAGGGAAAAAAGCCTTGTTTATTTGCAGAGTCCCCCAAGCAGAATTCAGCCTCTGCAGGAAATGTATCCCAAGGAGGAGGTGCAGACTTTAACACCGTTTCTTTGGAAGCAGGCTCTGTTTCTGGGGAGGACTTCAGTGTGTCTCTGTCCGGGCAGCTCTTAGCGGGGCAAGCAACAACGGCAGCAGCACCGTCCCCGTGGGTCTGCGGGGTGCACCATCCGCTCTGCCAAAGCGTGCCCATGAGATGCTGACCCACATCTTCCAGACCAGAAAAACAGCAGGGTGGGAAGCATTCCTCTGCCCCCCAAGAAGAATATCTCCTCCGGGAAGCAGGCAAGGCTGCGTTTGTTCTGGTGCTGGCTGGTGCCAGCAAGACACAGCAGCACCAAGACATTCCTTGCTGATGGGGAATTTCCCGGGATGTCACCTTCACCTCACCAACACGCTTGTAGTAGCGGTTCTTACCCGTTCCTCCAGTGGCATGAAGCATTTTTAAGTGATCTACTGTCATTTGTAGAATTTCTGCCTTCTCCAGCTTGGAAGAGCCCTGTGTGTTGGGGAAAAAGAAAAGAGCAGTTCTTCATTTTGTGGTCAGGGCTCTGTGCCTCTCATAAGCCGGGTTTTGCCCAGCGTCCTCCTCCTCAGCACCTTCCTGAAGCCCTGGAGCACTCAGACACCCAGATCTGGGCAGTGGCTCAGGTTTTTTAATCAAGTGAGGATAAAATGGAGTTCCTTCCCATGATTGCCCAATGCAAATCGAAAATCCCCATTTCTGTGCCTCTTCATAGCTGTGAAATGCTGCCTGGATTGAATGTATCCTCCCTAGAGCTCCTGAATATCATTAGTACATTTGTTAATACTGCTCTACCACCCAGTTCCACCACCTGCTCACTCCCTGAAGGGAGGATGACAAGGGAAACACAGCAGTGCTCCGAGGTTCCTGCCCTCGCACGGCTCAGCTCGGCACACACCTGCTTCTCGAAGGCGGTGGGCACCAGGCGCCGCAGCTCCGACAGGCTGCTGTTGATGCGGTCACGGCGCCGCTTCTCAATGATCTGCGGGAGATTTCCGAGCAGGGAGAGGAAACCACAGTCACTCAGGGCACATCGCACAGGTTTAAGCGCACGCTAGGAGCTACAGCGGGTTGGGAGGCACCTCGAGGAGGGCCATGTAAGTAAATGTGCTGGGCGGAAAAGCCGGACAAAGCCTTGGCTGGCTGGTGTGGTAGCACCAGGTGAAACCTCCCTCCTCCCTCTCAGCTTCAAGGCCAGACCTCTGCAGGGAACCCACAGGGGCTGAGGGAGCGTCCCGCAGGGGACGGCGCAGAGCTCTGCAGCCCTGCCACAGGGCGAGGGCGAGGACACGAAGATGTGCCAGCAGCGCCGCGCACCGAGCCAAGCCTGTGGCAGGGAGGCACAGCGCAGCCACCCCAGCCCTGGTGAATGGGACTCACCCCTCTGCGCTTCTTCCTGGCCTGTATCTGAGACGTCGTAGTGGGAGACACGGACCTGGACACATGGCTGCGAAGGAAGAAGAGGGAAGAGTTTCTTGCGCTAGCTGGAGAGAAACCTTGGTTGCACATACGCTTTACACATGTTTGCCATCTGCAGTTTTCCCCCCAGAATGTTTTTTGTGGTTCCCATCTCATTTTTACCCACAACACAGAGCTCAGGAATTAAGGACAGGGAGCCAAGCACAGTTCGAATCCCACTCTCCCCTCTGGGAGTCTCCCCTCAGCCCGGAACCGATTTCTGCACCAGACTGCCCATCTGCTACCAGGCACACGTCTCCTTCGACCTCAGCCTGTGCCGGTGGCTCTGGGAGGCTGGAAAAGCAGCAATCCCAACCCTGGAGTCACGGCCTCTTGTCTCCACGCGCAAACCTCCCGGTCTCATGTCTGAGCCTGCCCTGTCTGCAGGGCTCTGCATCTCGGAGCCACAATAGTGTGAGCAGGCACCTGAGCTCCCACCCAGGCAGCAGCTGGGGGCTGCTCGCTGCTCGGGGCGAGGCTCGCGGCGGCGCTGATGTGGTTTCTGAGGGTTTCCTGGGGAGACGGTTCACACTGCGCCCGTCCTGGGGTGGGCTGCGGCATCCTGACGGCACGGACACCCCGAGCCAGAGGGAAAGGAGCCCGACGGCAGCGGGGGGACGCCAGCAGGAGGTGATGGGATGGAGACCTGGCCTGTGGCTATGGGAACGAGCTCGGGCTCGGAGGGGTAGGGACGGGCTGCAAAGGGCCCCACAAACCATCCTGCACATGCTGGGTGCCAGTAAGGCTGAAACCACCAAGGGTCACCAAGACAGCCCCAAGCAGGGACATGAAGGGACGGCTGGGTGGCAGCCCACAGCCCCAACCCGACGTACAAGGCTAGGAAGGGACGCTCGGGTTCACCCCACCAAATCCAAGTAGCTTTCAGTTTGTGAAGCATTTTAACTGCAGTCTGATAAGAATGTTTCTGCAGAGACAATGCTGCTTGCACAGCAAGCCAAGAACTAGACCAAACTCAGCCCATTAAAAATACATTTTATTGGGCCCAGGTGAGGTGCTTTCAGAAGTGGTTTTGCACTTCTTTGACCAAGCAACATGCTCTGCACCCTGCTCCGCTCATCTCCGTGCATCTCCCTGTTCCAGCGTCTGCTGGGTGGGCTTTCTCTGGGCAGAGGTGCTGGCTGGCTTTGCAAGCACCAACATGTGCTGCCCATGCACATAAAGGCACACACGATGAGCACGCATGGGGTGGGAACGGGCCCTGCACAGACGCTGCGACACGTGCAGGGGGTACTGAATTCGCCCGGCAGCGCCGGAATGCAGAGCGTGCGCTCAAGGAGTCTGCAGCAGTGAATTTTGAAACCCTCTTTGCAGAGCTGTCCGAACGTGTTGTTCATTGTGAACCGCAGTTCCAGATGTGGAATTAACAGATCTCACTTACTGCAAAATATATTTTTAAAATACGTTTGACTGACAGATGTGAACCAGAGAAGATACTATAACTAAATTCTCTGATGGTTAAAACTTCTGCCTTGCTCCGTGTTTGGTTTTGTAATTTACAGCACTGTTCTTTTGACTGCTTATTTGAAACAAAAAGAAAAAGGAAAAAAAAAACACAACCAGTATCTTGCACTTCTGCAGTGACCCCAGAGCCTAAACTTGCTGCACGCACAGTGAACCATGGCTCACACCCGCAGTGACTCATCCCTGTTTTACGGGGAACTGGTTTGCCCAAACCACACAAGCGATCGGTGATAGAGCTGGGAACCCCATCCAGACGCCGACTCCCTCCCTCGGCCCTAATCGCCAGACCTCCCTCCCCACCTGGAAGTGTTTCATTTCACCCGATCCTCGCGTCCCACGCAGGGCTGCATTGCTCTGCGCGCAGACCCAGCAGGGCAGGAGTGGTTCTTTCTGCCATGTGTTTGCGTGACACGAGCCCCAATGCAAACGTATACAAATACCACCACATTGCAGCACTGCCTGATTCTAAGGCTGACTCGAGAAGATGAACAGATGAGCAGCAACAGAGAGAGATCAAAAATTCACTGTTACTGCTCGCTGAAATAAAACATTACAATTCCTCTATTTTGCCCATTGGGGTAATACAGACTCAGCGTGCCGCGCCGATGTGAAATGATGGGATCTATTTCATGTGCACCAGGAAGGCGGGTTAAATATTGATGCACTCAGAAACTGTGCGAGGGGTCAGTGAACTCGTGCAGGGTACGGGTGTCAGGCGCACCTGGCTCTGCCTGGGACCGTATCGCTACAAGTGAGTTCGGTCCCTTGAGAACCTGGGCTTGGCACCGGGCAGGGTGACTCCTCTGCTGGGGACAGCGGGCAGCAAAGGGGAATTAATTCATCCGGAGCCTTGCTGGACGCGGCGGGGGGCACTTGGCTACCAAAACAAGAGTTCAGAAGCAGCTCAGTTTTGGACGGGGGCAAATGACCGAGCCCCTCCTTCGTCCCGGCCGGGGACAGGGGGTGGCAGCTCTGGGGGGCGGCGGGGCCGGGGTCCACGGGGAGCCCCGCTGAGGAGGCGAGGGGAAGTGGGCACCCCGGTGAAGGGGCGCCGTGAACCAGGCATCCCCCGCGGCCCCGTCCGGCAGCCCCGAGCCACAGCCGGCACGTTAGGACGGCACCAGCCGGGGAAGCCGCTCCCGCTCCCTCCACGTCCCCCGGGCGCCTTCAGGTCCCTAGGCAGCGCTGGGGGCCCGGCCCAGCCGGGGGCTCCCCCCGCCGGGCGGCAGCGACGTCTCTCCGGGCGCGCCCCGGCCGATCCCGAGCCCCAGCCCCGGCGGCTCGATGCCCCCCGGTCCCCCCGCCCCGTCCCCGCGCCCCCCCAGGGCAGCCCCCACCTGTATTCCTCCTCCTTGCCGACGTCTATGGTGCCATCCGACTCCGTGTCCGAGGAGCTCTCCTCGCACAGCCGCTTCATCCTGGCCCGGCGGCCCCGAGGTGCTGGGGGTGGCGGCGGGGGCTCGGCTCGGCTCAGCCCGGCGCGGCACTGCTCGGCGGCCCCACGCGTGCCCCGGAGCCCGCGTGTCCGCGCCGTCCCGGTGCGGGTTGCGCCGAGCGGCTCCCCCGGTGCGTGCCGGGCTCGGGGCGGCTCCTCCCCTACGCTCTGCCTCTCACACCCCCGGCTCTGCCTCGCTCTGCTGCCGGCACGTCCCCAGCCTCCTGGTTAATGGGTTAATGAGACATCTCCCAGGAGTGACGGATTACGCGGCCGCGCCGGCGCTCCCAGGTTCCCAGGCCCCCCCGCCCCCCCGCTCGCTGCTCGCCCTCCGGAGCCTTCCTGTAAAAGGCCCGGGCTGTGTGAACCGCCCCGTGGCCCCCTCTGCCCGCCGCCCCCCTCCCCACGGCCCCCCTTCCACCCGCCGCACATTGGCCTCAGCCCCAGTTTAAAGGGACCAGTGACCTCACTGGCAACAGAAAACCGTGGGAAAGAGATGGGACTGATAAAGCCCGGAGTTGTTTCAGGGAAAAATCAACATCCAGCCCCACACGCACACACATGTCTGCCCGGCTCTGCGCGGCGCAGCCACTTTGGGAGCCTTATGATTCAGATGGAAACCAGCTCACTGGGAGCGCAGAGTGTTTGAGGACGCCGCTCAAAGGGCCCTTGCCTGGGATTAATCACGGGCAGTGGCCGAGGGCCGGGAGGGCAGCGGTGGCACCGCGCTCAGAGGCGTTGGGACGAGCCAGGTGCCCCAGTACTGCTCCGTGGTGGTCCCCTCGGCCCCCTGTCACGCTCCCGCAGCCTTGGAGCATCTTCAAGTGCTCGTGGCACTACCAGGGCATCCGAGACCTACCCTGTAAGACAAACTGACCAAACCCCAACTTTAGGTTTTATGATTCTAGGACAGTTTCTGTCTCGTCCCACAATGCGGGAAACTTTGACCCACAGCCTGGCACCTAGAGAGCATCCCGCTTTCCCTGAGCTTGCAGGGAGGAGGTAGGAGGCTGCTTTTCAGTCCCTGTGCAGCTAAAATCCCCAAAGGCACCGAAAACGTGTGCATACGGGAGAGAGAAGGGCGGCGGGAGAGAGCCGAGGTGGAGGTTCACAGTACAAAAATAACGCCTTTTATTTTGAAAAAAAATAATCGGCGCTGAGATCTGGCAGCACGTGGGTTTCCCAAAGCCTTTTGCAAAGACCGTGGCGGCAATAACAGCGCGTCGCTGCTTGCGCCAGCCAAGCCTCCCGCCGCCCGTCTCCTGTGCACGGAGGCGCCTCGCCACACGCTCCCTATCTCCTGCAGCCATCTCTGCCGGCTCACCCGCACCACCTGCCAGCCCCCAGATGCCCGCCGTCCCCAGCACCTCTCCAGCAGCTCCCGTGGAAGCCGAATGCTCTCGCCTGCCCCAGCCTGGTGCACCAGCAGAAGGGCAGAGCAAGGCACGGTCCCGCCACCGGTTTTTCAGACTGAACCAGGGCGTCTTCCCTCCCAACCCGAAACTGAGCCGAACCAGCCAGCTGGTGTTGGAGCAAAAGGCTGACATCTCCGAAGTGTTTGTAAACTGAAAGAATTAAAAGAAAATATTTGCTTTAAGTTGTAACACATTGTTTCTACAATTTTGATGTTTTGTTATAATTTTTACCATTGAAATTGATCAAGAAACTGAGCTGTTAGGAGCTTACATTTCAAAATTAGAAGTGACTTTGAACCAGAAGAATTAGAACCGTATTATTTTGGCAATTTTAAGACCCACTCCCCCTCCCTTTCCAAAGTGATTTCAGTTAAAAATACATACATCTCCAAACTAAACTTCCCATAAACATGTGTTTTTGAGAGATTAATACTCTTTCCACTGATAAAACCATTTAAATGGGATCCAGAGATTGGTTATTTCAGGCTCTTGCTCATATCACACTGAGCCTGAATCGAGCGGAGCCCAGACCTGCCACAGAGGAACACTTTTCTTCTCCATTAGAAAGGAATTCACTGTCCAGACTCCGTCTTTTCTGGGCCTTGTCTAAGCATCATTATCTGGGTTCAATTGAAGTGTAATTGGCAACATGTTTTTCTAGGATTACACTTCATTATGAACAGAGCGGGGGCCCAGAAACCCACTTCTCCTGTAATTGGATCCGTTTTCCAGCCTGTGCTCCTGGAGAGCCGTTTATAATCACCCCCAGTGAGCCCTGGGGGATGGCGAGAGCCATCTGAGCCACCCCAGGAGCAGCCCGGCAGGACTAGGCTGAGACCCCTCGCAGGTTGGTTCAATGGAGACGACAGGGGAGGATTAAACGGGCTTAGCTGTGTGCTAGGGAAGCCAGGCTTCAGTCAGCATCGCCCAGCTGTCTGCCAGGGGAGAGCACGCAGATGTGTCCCACTGTGGCCAAGGGGGGCGCAGGATGGGGGGGAGATGTGCCCCCATGGGGATGGCGTGGGAACGGGGCCTCTTCCCTGCTCTCCTCCCACCGAGCGCTGTGCAAGCCATTCCCGTGGTTGGTACGTTCTCTTGCGGTGGCAAAGCCTGGCCCCAAGCATGGAGGCACAGCCAGCGGGTGGCCAACCCCTGCCCACGGCTGCTTTGCTGTTCCCCAGGGAGCTACGGGCTTGGCCAAGCCAAGCCAGGGAATTACCAGAGGGAATCTCTCCACTAGCCCTGCAGTATCAGCCCTGGGCCAGCATTCAGGGCTCCTTCCCCTCCTGCATGGTCTCTGGGAGCTCAGCAAGCATCGCTGCAGTGCCTGGCCCTGTCCCGGGACCCCAGGAGAGCCCCCAGGACTCCAGTGGCGGGTGAGAGCCACCCCCCCCCATGGTTGGCTGTGCCTCGCCAGGGTGGGAGCGGTTTCCAGAGGACGGGTGTCATGAGGACGGGGCTAAGCCATCCATCACACCCAGCACTAATTGGCTACCCGGCTTCAGAGGCCAAGGAATAAGTGAGCTGCGAAGATTGATGTCCCTTCTCTGCAGCAGACAGAACTCCCCGGGCCAGGGCTGCGGGTGGATCCCTGCCAGGGACCTGGGGCTGCCCAGCTCTGCCCGCGCCAGCTCCCATCGGGGGGTGCGGGGCTGCAGCCCCAGGCTGGCGGGGGGATGTGGGTCAGCCCGGCCACCCACCCCCGTGCGGGGTCCGCGTCCCCTCCCTCCCTTCCCTCCTCCTCAGCTCTGGGAAATGTCCCCAGAGAGCGGCCAGCTGTGAAAAGCTGCAGCAGCTGGAATGTGGGAGGGAGGGCAAGGCTTCTGGAGAGCCAGAGGCGGTGAGGAACAGGACGTATCTGTTACCTCCCGGTGAACTGACACCTCTGGTTTAACCCCGTGCGTGCCTGGAATGCCCTGTCCGCAAGTCTTCAGTCAACATCACCTCCTAACCTCAGGTCCCACCGCTGGCTGCCAGACCCACAGCTGTAATTTCAAAAGCAGAGGCCTTGCAGGGATGCTGGACGGGATTCCTGGCTGCAGCGCTGCGGACGGGCTGTCTTGTTCTGTGGCTAAGCAGAGGGATTCATCACAGGCAGGAGAAGCACGCAGGGCTTTCGGGAGGTGATGTGGGATGAAAGCATGTACGTATGAATACGGTATCACCTCGTGCTTTGTCAGATGTGGACCACTGCCAGGAGAGGATTGTTTGCCCTGGCTGCGCTCCAAGCCAGAGGCACTACAATTGTTCACCCCCCCCCCCAACTTCCCCAGCCCACGCAATTCAGAGCCGGTCCAGCCGACTGCTAGGGGCAGTCCAGGGGAGGGAAAAACAACATTTTCCCACAAACCCATGGCCTCACCCTTCCCCAGGCAGGGACAGGGCAGATCCTGGATCTGCTCAGGGCCCGACAGAGGCTCGGCGCTGCCCTCACCACCCCGGCACAGCCGTCTGCGTCCTCACACCTATTGCCCCGCGGCAGGTCTGCGCCTGGCCAGGAATGCTGCCAGGCCTGGGGGAGCCCTGCCCGGCCTGGGGAGCCCTGCAAGCCCCGTGGGACACGGCCGCGAGGCTGCACCTGCCGGGCTGGCAGCCAGGCTGCTCTCTGCAGGGGCTTCTGCCCCGAGGTGCTGCCTGTGCCCTGAGCCTGTGTCCAGGGCACACAGCTGAGTGCCTGATGTTCAGTGGCTCTGCCACCACGTCCCCAGGTCAGCAGCGCTGGGGGTGGTCTGGGGACAGGACCTCGTTCTTGCTCCGGAATAGGCAGTGCATCCTGACAGGGAGAACATCAGGGATTTTAGTCCTTCATATGCCTCAGTTTCCCCACCCATAATGATGCTATTGCACCGGGCACGCAACTTTACAGCGAAGCAGCAATGGATGACAATTAATATTGCAGCAAACCTGCTGACAGCCAGGGTCATTGGCTCACACAGAAACCCAAGCCGAGGTCAGGGCTACACAGACAGGGCCCCAAAACTTACTGTGCCCACACAGGTCTGGAGAGAGCGATGTGGACACAGCGGGGGGCAGTGGTGCGGGGTGGTCTGCATGACCGCAGCACCCCTGGGGGTGCGGTGGGCTCTCTGGCTACCGGCTGTCATGGGCAGGCTGCGCCAGCCCTGGCAGTGCCCACGCCGGTCCCATTGCTGGGTGCTGGAAGGACACGGGTGGCCTCAGGGCTGCACCCGTGCTAAAGCAACAACAGGAGCTGGGATGGGAAAACCAGCCCCCAGTGAAGCTGGGCCCTGGCCTTCCCCTGGGGCCAGTCCCCAGGGCCCTGGAGAACACAATGCCTTTGTTTGTGACTTGGCCTGCACAGGGAGCCCTTCCCTCGCTTAGCCCCAAAACACCAACCCTTCAAAAGGCCCGGTCCCCCTCCCTGCCCCCAGCAATGCTAATGTGCAGGCCTCTTCTCATGAACCCTGGGAGAGATCAGGCTGGTAGACAGTTTCACCACTTGTTAAGTGTGTGTTTAGCGATCTTGTGAGTAGACAAGAACAAATACAAACAAGCCGGGCTGGAGAGCCCCTGCCCCTCCGCCCTGCCTGGAACGCACCAGCCCGAGCCTTTATTCTCTAACCACTTCAAACTTTCATTTCTTCTGAAGCCACAACAAGGCACACTTTGTAAAGCAAATGAGTAAACAGCAACTTTCAGCTTAAAAGGAAAACAAGGGGAGGGACTGTTTTTAATTACTGGATTTTTAAAAGGGCTTTATTCGGTTAATTGCTTTCTGTTGTAAAATGTTCTTCTGCGCGCAGCCCTGGTTCTAGCTGCATTGCTGCTGGCCAGATGGCATTGCAGAGGTAATGACAGCATGTGCGTTCACTGCTTGGGTACACAAGTGCCTTTAACATTCACAGACATCCCCCCGAGCCCTCCCGGCCTCATGGAAATGACACGAGGCACCAAGTTTTGCACAGACATGACCAGTGGTTTGGCATGTCCAACTCACAGCACTTCCAAAGGACCGGAGGAAGAGCAATCGGCACGCACAGAAAAGCCTCTGCAGCATTTCAAGTCGAGTTCCCAAAAGGGCTAATTGCTGTTGATCGTCTTGGCTACAGCATGTTACCTTCCTCGGCTGGGGTAATAACTGCTGTTCGTGCGAGGTGCTGTGCTCGGCTCAGTCCTGCCCAACAGGGCGCCTGGCTTCCCGAGCAGGGGAGCAAGAGCGCTGCGCCGTCTGGCATGGCACCAGCGTGCGTGTAGGCATGTGAACACAGCCGTGAGCGTGTGCCTTGGTGCAGCAATGCGGAACGGGTTCCAACTGTATCCCCTATGATCACAACCATCTTGGAAGATACCCCGAGTCCCTGTGGAGACAGAAGGATTAAACATAGAGAGCCAGCTAAGAGGTGCATGAAAGGACCTTGAGCGGGAACACCGCCAGTGCAGAGCTGTGAAGTTGTCGCTGTGCTGGGGACAGATGGCATGGGGACGGGACGGGAGCGGAGGCAGCAGGAGCCTCGGTCTGCAGTTGGCTCAGCATCAGGCGAAGAGCAAGGAAAGGAAATAGAGCAGGAACAGCCTTGGGCTCTGTATGCGTGGAGCCACCAGGGCACCCTGAGGCTCTCCCTGCAGCCCGTGAGCTGCAGGGCTTTACAGGAGGCCCCAGCCAGCAGGTGCCTCCTGGGGGGCTCAGCACCGGTGCTGGGGAAGGTGGAGGCAGGTTGGTGGCCAGGCACGGAGCTCACGGGCATGTGTGCGCTCTCCTGCCTTCTAACCTGAAAAACAGCACGAGGGAGTGTGCACGGGTGTGGGGACCAGGGGCAGGGAGGCTGCAGAGCTGACAGGGACGGGAGGGCTTAGCTCCTGCTCCTTCACACCGTGGCAGCTGCTGGCACGATCAAGGCAAGCTCAGAGCACAGCAACGGGGAAGGGCACGGCCGAGGGGGCTTTCCAGCACCACCGTCCTTCAGCCATAGGGGCACAGAGTCGTGGATCACAGGGAGTTTGGGGCAGAGGCTGCCCCAGGGGGAAGCCACTACACTGCCACTCCCTGCAGCCCTGTGAGCTCACGGCTCTCCTGCCTCAGCATCCCCACTAACCTGCAGTGCTTTCAGTGTGGCTGTTTTGAACAGGCAATCTCCTTCCCTAAATCAACCACAGGCAACAACATCAACTGCAGAGCAGGGCAGGAGGGAACTGCCCAGCCTTACTTAGAGGCTCCCAGGAGCAGCGGCAGCAGCTGAGCGTGCAGGGAGCCCGCTGTGCCCATGGCAGCAGGCTGCTTTCCTGCCACGGAGAGCTTTTCCTGAGCCTGCCACGGCGGGTGGGTCTGTTCCTGCCAGCAGCCAGCAGCTGGTGATGAATGCTCACTTTCTCTATTTGAATAGCAGGAAGTTAAATCTTGTTTCTTTGCCTTTCAGGCTGTCAGCTGGAACAATTGCCCACCTGTGGCACCACCCCGGGGATATAAATAAGGAACAAAACACAATGCTGCCAGAGAAATGGACTGTGTTCCCAGATCTCCTGATACTGTATGCCATATTGTGTGCCCACACGAGAGAGGGAGAGAGGGATCCACGCCATGGCAGGCACGCAGGCAGCTGCACAGGCAGGGCTGTGGGAACGTGCTTGGGGTGGTGGGAGCGAACGCGCAGAAGGCATGCACAGAATGCAGCCGCAGCGTGCCAGAAGGTGTGTGCACGAGCAAGTGTGTGCACAGGGGCTTGTGCCCAGCTATCTAAGTACTTGTGGGTCAGAACAGCCACCAGCGATCCACTGCCAGGCCAAAACCCTCTGCAGCAGCTGGAGTGGCTGCTGCTCCCGTCCTGCACACTGAGTTTGCCCTGCAGCTGCTCTGCATCCCCGGCACCCTGCGCAGGCAGGCGCAGAGGCGAGGGTGTGCTAGTGGCTGCCCTGTGCACTCGCTCGCCCGCTCACTTTCCCATTTCGCCAAGCGCTCTGCAAAGCAGGCGGCAGAGAATAGCGCTCCTTCCTGCAGCCGCACATTCCCTCGCCGCCACCCAATGTGCTTCCCCACCACCTCCTGCACTCACACCATCAGTTCACAGCCGGGCCCCGCTCTCCCGCCAAGACGCTCCCAAGGCAGCCGTGGCAGCTGGGCCAAGCCTGACGGTTACGCACAGCTGGAGGGAGCCCAGCTGAGGGTGAGGACGGAGGAAGTCCGCTGCAGACCCTCTGTGCGCGGCAGGAGGGGAGGAAGCACGTCTGGGAGGGCAGTGGGAGACACCGGCACACATGCACACACACACACAGGCCGACATTGTTGCCGTGAGAGGAAATTATTAATTTGCTGGGAATAAAGTCGGCATAGAGTCAAAAACCCATCCTCCCGAAGCGCTGGAGAAAAGCCTCTCCTCCCTCCCCCTCGCGCCCTCCCTGCAAGCGGCCCTGTCGCCTTTGTACTGCGACACAGGCCCAACACAAGGGCGTCTGTCTGGGCACCACGTCCCCACGCTGGGATGAAACGCAGCCCGGGCTTCACCCAGACACTGAGGGCCCTCGCTCCCCCCGTGGGTGCGGGGCGTCCTGACCTGTGCTCCTGCCTCCCCAGCCCTGCGGCAGGGGGACGCAGCCACGACCCCCTTCCAGACAGCCCGCTGCCCGCCAGCCCTTTGTCAGTCACTGTGGTAACAGCCACGGCGCAAATGCCGCTTCCCTGTTTGTTTCCCCCCTGACTCCGTCGCGGGGGCGGCCACAGCCTCCCTCCCTCTGGCTCCCTGAGCGGGAGCTGGGGTATTCAGGGCTCAGCAGCCTGAATGAAGCCAGATCCCTGGATGCATTCCTGTGGTTTTTTTTTTTTTTTCTTCCTTTTTTCTCTTTATTCCTCCCCCCCCCCTTCTCCCTCGCTTGGCACAAGCTAAAGGATTCAAAAGGAAGCCAGGCTTGGCAGACACAGGGGGAGGAGGGAGTGGGGAGATGAAAGAAGGCCTCTCTCCAGCTTTCTCTTCCAGTTCCCACACTCAGCCCGGCGCAGAGCGCTCCTAATGATTCCCAGCCGCACCTGGAGGAGGCCGCCTGGCCGCCGAGGAAGCAGGGGCCTATTTATACAGCCAGCAGGAAAGGCCCCCAGCACCCCAGCCATGCTGCGCAGGGTGGCCCCGCAGCCCTGCAGCCCCACGGCCTGGCCACCCAGGGCTGCTCAGTGCCCAACATGTCCACCCCGTCACCGTGCCCTGGGTGGCCACCCTGCCGTGCACCCGAGAGGCCTGCCATGCCACGGTGCCTGAGATGGCGGCCCTGCCTCTGCACCCAAATGGCGGCCACGCCTCGGCACCGCTGTGCCTGAAATGGCCATCCCTTCTTGGTGCCACGCCGGCACCTGCAGCCATAGTACCGCATGCCGAAAATGGCGCTGAAAAGAACAAGAACAAGCAGCGTTCCCAGCTTGGGGGGCTCCCAACAGCCGCCCTTCCCCATGGGATGTGAACCCCAACAAGGTGGTGGGCTGGGGGCAGTGATGGCTGCGGGCAGTGATGGCCGTGGGGGTGATGGCCGCGGGTTGGGGGCAGTGTTGGCTGTGGGGGCAGTGATGGCTGTGGGGGTGATGGCTGCGGGGCTGGGGGCAGTGATTGCCATGGGCTGGGGGCAGCCATGGCCACGGGCTGGGGGCAGCGCTCCCCAGCCGCCCGCCTGCAGGAGCGCGGACGCCCGTGAGGGGCCGCAGCCGCCGTGCCGCCCCCGGCCGCGCCTCGCAGCCCCCGGCGCCCCCTCGCGGCCCCCGCCCGGCACCGCAGCCGGCCCCGGGCCCGCCGGAGGCCTGCTCCGCTCTGGTGTCTGCCCGCAGCGAGCCCCGCTCCCTCCCGGTTCCGCAGATGAGGGCTCTGCCGGCTCTGCCGTTGTCGGGCCGCCTCCGGGCAGCGCTGCGGGGCACTGAGCGCGGCTGGTTGGGGTGGAACCGGCCCCATCTCAGGCAGGTGGGGTCAGCTCTGCCAGCTGTGGGCACAGGCTTGTGCTGCCTGGCCAGATTTGCTTTATCTGGAGGAGAAAAGCCCACTGCTGACAGCCGTGGCGATACAGCACAAGGACACAAGGCTGATGTCTAGCACCCGGGGCTGTGCAGACCCCATACCCTCCCCAGGGAACTAAGGCTCCCAGTCCTGCCTGGCACCATGCTGCCAGCGGAGCTTTTGGATGCAGTCCTGGTAACGCAGCTTTTGCTGCAGGAATGAGAAAATGTGAGGAAACAGATCCCCACTTCCATCTCCCTGCCAGGACAGAGCTGGCAAAACGAAGCTGGTTTTCAATGCACAGCTCTGCTGGCAGGGAAGGGGGCACGGCTGCTGGCAGCTACGGGGTCTTTGCCACGTGCGTTTCCTCCATCCCTGGGGTTCTCCAGCCTCGGGGTTCCCTCAGCGGCATGGAACAAGGGAGGAGCTGAGCCCACCATCAGGCTCCACACCTGGATGAGCCTGGTCTGGAAACAGAAGGAGCAGCAGAGAGTGACCCCTGTACCCCACAGAGGCCTCCTGCCAGGAGCCACATTTTTAACAGGAATGTTCACTGCATGCTGCAAGGAGCCAGCGGGCGCGGGGCTGCCTCCTGGCAGAGGGAGAGGTGGCCTCCTCCGTCAGCAGGGTGAGGAGCAGCTCACACGCATTCCCTTTGAGTCACCACTTTGTTGGTGGCCTCCCCAGCACAGGCAGCTTGGCCCAGCCACCCCAGCACCACTCGGAGGAACCATTTTAGGCTCCGGTGACAGAGGCATCAGCAAACACTGCTATAAATAGCGGTGTCAAAGGAACGAGATGGTCAGGCCATCCAAATTCTGGCACAGCCCCACGAGCACTGATAGCGAGTGCCCTTTGCTTGTTCTCCTGCCGCCAGGTCCTCTAATCTATTCTTCCAGCACTGGGTGTTTCTGTCATCCTGTCACCAGCTTCCCTGCCCTGACATTTTACTCTCCTGCGATGGCTGTGGGTCCCTGACCACGTGTGTTGGCTCCTATTCTGTGCTCCAGAAAGGACATAAATGACGTGCACTGCAGGGACGAGGTGCAGTCCCTGCCAGTGCAGCCTGTTCCTGCCAATACTGCGGGGACAACCCTGCATTTGCATGGCCCCTGCACGCCAGGGGGCACACGGGCATCACCACAGGGATATGGGGTTTCACTGTACTTAGGAGTACTCCTGGATTTCTGCTTTTCTTCTGCAAGGAGTAGAAGTCACCCTCCAGACCTGATGTTACTGCTGGATAATTCTGATCTCTGTTACAGTGATGGGGAAACTGAGGCAGGGAGGTGTCAGGACCTGCCCTACCTGCACTCTGCCCAACCTCCCTGCCATGCAGCTGGTCATCAGGGCATCACACCCTCACCTACTGGCCCCACAAGTTCTCAGGGTTAAATTGTGGTCTTGTCATGAAAAGCAGTTCTTACTGCTCGACAGCCATGATTACCTTGTGAACATCTGTGCTGACAATAGCTGAGAGGCAGCATAATTCTCCATCAGTTCTGCCTCCACTTTCTCCTCCTCCACGTCTTATTTTAAAGCACTCTCACTGCAAAGCCCTTTGATGCCTATTGAAGGAAAAATCTCAGGAAACAGGCAACAGAAACAAAAACTGAGGCTGCCAGCACACCAATGATAAAACCTCCCCCTTCTCTCCCTGCACAGCGCTGGCCCATGTCTCTCTGTGGGGCTCTATGTCTCACACTGGTCCCCAGCCGCTCTGGATGGCCTTTGCACGGATGTCAGAGACAGCTCCTGGCATCTGCATGGACATCCTGACCTCTCCAGGCTGGGTGGACCCCTGGACTTCTGCTGGTGCAATGTGGGACTTACTGGTGCTGGAGTTTGATTTTTCCTCCAGGCAGCTGGAGGAAGAAGGGGCAGGACTGGGGGTGGGCACAGGGAAAGCGCCCCCAGCAAACAAGTCTGCTAGAGAACACTGCTGAGGGCCATGCAGAGATGCTGCCCTGGGGCCTATGGACATTCCTTAGCTATATTTGGTGAGGGATGGAAAATTTGTTGCTTCCCCTTCACCCATCTGTTCTCTGTATTGGCGGGGAGGAGCTAACACCAGAACAGCAGTGTCGCTATTCGGATAAACCCAATACTTCAGCAGCAATAAATCTCTTCTTAAAAGCTTTTGCTGCCTCCCACCTGTTGGCTGGGAGAAGATCAAGTTGACAAAAGTCTTCTGCCACATTGCATTTTTATCCAGGACTTCACCACTAGTCCTGGTTTCAATAAAAGCTCCTTCACAAAGCAGAGGAAGGTTTCACAGCACATCTCTGCCTTGGAATCCCACCTCTCCCAGCAGTTTCCAGCTCCCAGGTAGCTGCTTTTGTTACATTTTTTGAATTCACTTAAGTCCCAAAAGGCCCTTTTTCTTCTAATCACCCCCATCCCTTCACCATAAAGCCTGGGAGGTCTCAAGCAGGGACCCCAAACTCTTGCTGCCTGTACCAGGGAGCCAAAATACCCATTGTGAGAATGGCAATAAAGTCGGGCTGGGACCAACACAGTTTATTACAGAAAAACACCCAAAGGGGTTTCATTATAATGGCAGTTCGTTTACAAGAAAAAACACTGGAGAACAATGAGGTGAAACTTGCAGAAGGGACATCCAGCAGGGAAGTCCATTTGTTGGCCAGCGTGGAACAAAAGGCACAGCCGCACCAGCAGTCAGACACACAGCCAGCCCCAGGGCCATGTCGCTCCCCAGCCCCAGCAGATGGCACGGATGGGCACACGAGGACAGGACACAAGCAGCAAATCCACGTCCGCCAGCCGTAGTGGTGGAGGAAAAACAACGTGTTGGAAGCCACACGGAGCAGCCATCGCGGGAAGGGAAAATCCTAAAATCCTCCCAGTGCAAGAGGGATGCAGGAGGTGCAAAGGGGCTCATCTCATCTGGGGAGCATTTCTTGAGCCCCATGTCCCCCAGTAGCCCCCGAGCTGCCCTGGCAGCAGACAGGCCCTAAGCAGAGTCCCTAACACAGCTGCCCACACCGTGCTGCTGCCCTCGGGCTCGTGCCCAGCTCCCTGTGCATCCCAAGGCCATCCCATCCCATCTCACCAGACCTTCACCTGCCAGCACCCTGCCTTGCCTCCCAGGGGCTCACTGGTTATGCCGTTCCCCTTACAACATCACCTCCTGGTCTGGCAGGAGCCTCTGTGAGCTGAGCTTGGCCAGGCTTCCAAAATGCCAAAATGGGATCTTCAGGAAACACCTTGGAAATGTTTACTGGGAGGCCAGACTGTTATCCCCTGCCTCTGCCAATAAGGGCTGCGAGATACCGTTCAGATCCCAATATCTGGGGTTCACATTTAAAAAAAAAAAAAAAAAAAAAAAAGGACCTTTTTATAGACCTGTATATTAACAGATGTGTTACTGCAATACTAATTTCTTTCAAGACTTCTTTTTGTTTGGATTTCAGACCTTCCTCTGAGGTGTTTGTCACCCAGGTGTGACAAATAACAGTCTGTCAAGCTGAAGGAGTTTGGGAGTGGAAAAGTGCAATTTGTTTTTCACTGCTAGAGCAGGATTTAGTGCAATGAGAAAACAGTCTGCAGGGCCAATGAGGGTATCATTAGCTTGTTCGGGCATTTGTCAGAAGTGCAATAACCACCACTCTCGCCTCACTGCTGGGAAAGGCTGAGCTCTTTTAGCTGAAGCAAAGTCAAGCCAGGGGCAGACATATACCTGGGAAAACTTCAGCCCACGGAATTGGTGTTTGCAAAGTTGGAAGCAACTGAAAATACCATCTGATACCCCTGGGCACCCTTTGTGCCCAACCATGGCATGCTCTGCCTTGAAGAATTAATAATAATAATAATAAAGCAAAACACCAAAGTGGTATTCTTTACATTTTCATCCTGTGTGTGTCCTTCGGGACATGGCTTTGTGCAGTAATGTCAGTGTGATTTTCACATGGATTTTGGAGTAGCACTCCAATTGGTTTCTCTTCCTGATTTTTAATCAGAGATTTGGTTCTTTCTCACAGCATTAGGAGCAGAGGTGTCTATTTTAGGAAACACCAGAGGTTTTAAGAAGCTGAGGAGAAAAAGATTACCAACTCCTATGGGCTTAGCTTAGAGAGGGGAAAAAATCCTTTAATTAAACCCCCGAGGCTGAAATTCTCTGCAGATTTATCTAAATGGACTTCAGATGATGTCCCTAATATGGGGTCTGCTTTTACCTTAACACAAGCCCTAGGCATGTGTCTGCAGACCCTGGAAGACACACATAAGAGCTGGGCTTTGGATGTCTTACTGAGATGTTTTTTTCAGTGCCAACTCATCCAACTGTGGAACCCACATTTAAAAACCTGGGCCCATGGTATGCTGGCCCAAAGCTCCATGCAGATAAGTGTTTTTTGTTTGTTTGTTTGTTTGTTTTAATATATAAGTGTTTGCTCCTATTTTTCCAAATTCCAGTGTATGAAATAAAAGCTGTGCAGCTGACAAAACCTTGGTGGAAGGACAAAGACGTGAGAGGTTTTCTCTTTGGGGAGCAGGTGCTGGATCTCCCTTAGGTTTCCCAGCAAGGGAACAAACTTAGGGGTTCACTTTAGTGCGAAGGGACAGTATTTTGCTTTAAAGCTGCAAGAAAGGTGGTTTTGGGGCGCTCGCAACTTTCCAGTTCAACAGTTCACCCTGAACATTTACTCTTTAAATCAAAGGTTTTGGAAATCACCTGTGGTTTGAAGAATGGTCAATAAGGTTAAACCTGCCCAGTGTGAGCAGCACACAAAAACCAAGACCCGTCCTTGAGAGACGCTGCCTGAAGCAAGTGCAGACAAACGGGGAAGCGCCTCGCGGGAGGCACCATGAGGAAGGGGACAACGTCACAACATCGCAAAAACACCGAGGCTGAAGGAGGCTGCGGCAGCCTCCTCCTCTGCCCGTGCCTGCACTGGGCTCCTGCCAGGATCGGCCCGGCTGAGCGCGGCCCAGCTCCACATGTGCTGTTCCCTACTTGCTGTTCTGGGGCTGCTTCTCCTGTGCCGGCCGCTTGTGCTTCTGGGCAACGCCGTAGGGGACGTGTGCAGCGACGGTGCCCATCTCCTTGGCTCCCTCCACGTGGAACATCTGGTCGTCGAAGAAGATGTGAGGCCGGATCTTCTTCAGCAGCGGCCCCTTGGGAGCCCCAGCCAGGAACAGTGCCTCGTCCGTCTCCAGGCCCCAGCTGCGCAGAGTCTTTAGGGCCCGGGCTCCCGAGCTGGCGGCGCTCCGGGCTGTCACCAGGTAGGTGCGAATGGGACACTCCATCCTCAGCCCCTTGGAATAAAACTTCTTCTGCAGCTTCCCCAGGGCCTCCAGGAAGCCCTTCAGGGGTCCCTGCCAGAGCAAGGGGAAGCCGTCACTCTGAGACCTCTGTGCTGACCCCTGCTCCCGGCACCCAGTCCCACTGGGGCTGGGTGCGCTGGCCAAGCCCTTCTCCCCACAGACCCCCAGAAATGGCAGCGAGGGGCAGCCGGAGCCATTCCATGGCCCAAATCTGGCAGTGCCAGGCTGCCGGCCCACCGCACACCATGCTCCACGCGCCAGCCCCGGCATGTTCCCCGTGGTGCAGCCATCCCTGCAGGCTGCCTTTCCCCCGGAGGCTTTTCTGGCTGCACCATGCCAGGATGCCCAGCACTACCTGTGCCAGAGGCTTGTTCTCGTGAGCCTTTTCATGCTCAAAGAACATATCCAGGCCATGAGCCTTCACGATCTGCTCCGACTCATCCGAGAAGAGCACAGCGTCACCGTCAAATGCCACCCGCAGCTGGTTTTCCGACACCTCCAGATCTTTGCTGGGGCTGAAGATGGTGGCCGCGGCAATCCCTGGGGACATGAAGTGCAAGGTGAGAGGTGGCACTTACCCAAGGACCCAGCCACACCGCTCATCTGTTGAGGAGCAGAGCAAAACACAACAGGCTGCAAGCAAACACAGAGAGGAAATGCACACACCAAACAGCGCCTGCAGCTTGGCCCTGAGACCTTTCACAGCAAAAACAAGTACTGAAATGACAAGCCTCACTTTGCATGAAAGAATTAAAGAGGGAAGACAGCGCCTTTGCACCGGAAGAGCTGTGGAGCCCAAGGAAAGCCTTATTCCCATGGAAACTGGAGGCTCTTTGGAGCATCAAGGACATCCCATCCTTGACGGGATGTGGGGCAAGCCACCCCACCTGCACATTGACATGGGGACACTGGAGCTATCATTCCTGGCACCAACCCCTGTGGGCTCTGGGCATCCCCCCCAACCCCCAGGCTGGACCCCAGACTCACCCTCTTCAATGGCCCCACTCACTTTCTCGGCATCGGAGGAGAGATAGAGGTTGGTATGGTAAGCCTTGAGGTAACAGATGGGGCTGTTCCCTCCCGTCATGCAGAACCTCTCGATGAACAGATCTGAGGGCAGGTGGACAGCAGGGTGAGCCCAGCCACCCTCCAAAAGTGCCAACTTCCACTCAGAGCCCAGGAAGATAGGGAGGAGTGGGCTCAGCACACAGTTTGGTGAAAGAGACAGGAGAAAGCATCTCCTTAATCCGCTAACCAGCCACAACATCCCACCCAACAGCTGGCAGCACCTGCACAAAGGATGCTTTGTGCTGAGCTTACCATAGTGGTTGATGCTGTTGATCAGCCGCACCCCGACCTGCGCATGGTTGTTGGTCATGAGGACGATGTCAAAGAGCTCCTCGCTGTCAGGGTAGAGCTCGCGCAGCTGTGTGTTCACTGCTTCCAGCGCCTGCAGCACCCAGGGACAGGGAGGGTCAGCGAGCCCCAGAGCATGGCCCTGCTGCCCTCCTCACCGAACTCGTGTTCGCCAAAACCAGGGACCTGCCGCAGCTGCGCCCCAAGCCACGCGGACACCAGCGAGTGGCTTCAGCTGGGAAAAAAGGGGCTGCATTGGGGAAAAAAAATCACACAGCCACCCTTCTACTGCCTAGCACAACAGGCTTTGAGTTTCTATTAGTAGATCAGATTGCGTTAGCTCAGAGTTACAGAGAAGTGTTTTTCAAGCAATCAGGAACAGAATAAGACTCTCCCCACCAAGTAGATTTGCTTATTCATTGGGAGAAGGTGAGAGAGCGCTCCAGTGAGGGCCAGCAGAAGAAATTGCACCAAATCCAGCAGAACTGGGGCAAAAATTGGAAAACGTATTTAAAATTTCAAATGTCTCATTTCAACATGTCAAAATTAGAAAATGGCCAACTCTATAGCAAGACTAAATTCAGCCAATTTTATTGTTAGAGAGAGAGAGATGAGAATTCCCTAAATGGAAGCTTTAGATATGATCCAAAGAGATGATTTCTTCAATTCTCGGGCTCGTTGGCCAATCTGGAACATTCAGCATTTCCCCAGCCCAGGAAGAAGCTCATCCTTGCCAGGAGGTTTATCTGCACTGTTTGCTGTGTGGGTACATCCCTCATTTCCCATCCCTTCTGCATATGCAGCGCCCCGCAGTGCCCCCTCACCCCAAAACTCGTGGGTCGGGTTTAGCTTACGCGGGCGGACGCTCACCTTGACGAAGGGGAAGGCAGCCCCGGGGAGGAAGGGCTCGTTCTCATGGTCCAGCTGGTATTTCACATAGGCCTCCACCCCTTGCTCCTTGTAAATCTTCTGCTCCTCCTCCATGCGGAAAAGCGCCCGCGACGACACCGCAATGGTGATGGCATTCTCGGGCTTTGGCTGCGTGCAAAGGGTGAGATTGGGGGGCAGCCCACGCTGATGCCCCCCCCCACCTGGAGGCAGCAGCCAGCCCTTGGCGGGACAGCCCAGCCTCTTTGGGATGGCTGCACTGACCAGGCAGCTGCCGCCCTCATCCTCCCTTGCTCCAGGGGTGAAGCCCTGGATGCACCCTGACGCACTGTCCCCACACATTCGGGTACCTGAGGCCCCTTTTCAGAGGCTTGTACCATGTCCAAGCTCCCCCATGGCCAACAGGCTCCTGGGACACATCCAGACCCAAGGCACCACCCCAGGAGAACCACTTGACCCCGCGCAGAAGGAACTTGTGTGGCTTTTTGCCTCCAGCCAGGAAAAAACACACACTGCGTCTCGGCCAGATCCGCACTCCCATGCTGCCGTCCACATGTGACAAACAGCCTATGCCAGCTGAGCGTATAAACACACTTGATATAGTTATTGTGGGCGGAAACATGACAAACAGGTGGTGCAAGCAATGATTTATGAGTCATTATTAATGTTTGTGCACATGATCCAAAATCCACCGAAGTCAACAAGAGGCCGTTGGTGGGACTTGGCAGCCAGAGGGGGGCACCACAAAAGTCAGTCTCCTCTTGACCCCTGCCGGTCCTCCCTCTCCCCTTGGAGGGCGTTAATCCCCATCACCCACTTGCAGTCTGAAAGTCAGGTCATTACTGATGGCCAACAAAAATCCCCTCTGCCAGCAGAGCAGATCCCAGGACGGGAGAGCAGCAGAGGTAGCCGCGCTGCTGGGAGCAGCTCGGGGTGCTTTGAGGGCATTCCCACAGGGAGCCGGTGAAATCCAGGCCATCAGCACAGCGGAAACACCTCGCCCTCAGCTCCTCCGTGATTTCCAGGATCACGCAGCACATTGCCCATGAGTAATCCCCCAGCGATGCTGCTTGCCCGGAGGCGGAGGGTGCCTTCACCAGCCTGCTTCGCACACCCAGGTGCTCCAAAGTTCAAGCTCCCACCCTGCATAGGGCTGGGCTTTGCGAGAATAGCAGCCTGGCAAGGACGAGCTGCCCCATCCGCACTGGGGACCTTCTCTCCCCGCAGGGCTGGGCCTGCCCTGGGGCTTGCTCTGCCCCACGCTGGCTCTGCTGATCCTGCCCAGCACAGACGCACCCAGCAGTGAGTCACAGCAGCCCCCGTGCCATTCCCAGCACCACGCTGCCCCAATGGCAGAGCCCGGGGCCAGCCTTGCAGAGTGGTTGACGCCTCCGAAGCCGCATCAGTACCCCAAATCCCCAGCAAGCAGATTAATCAGTGGGTGATTAGGACCAGATACAGATTATCTCAGTTTGAGAACATCATTGTGGCCAGAGGAACCCTTGTAGAGAAATAAGATCTCCTTTTGAACCAGCTCTTTTGGGAAAGCAGGTGGTTTTTTTTGTTGTTGTTTTTGTTTTTATTTTCCCCAAAGCAGCCTTTTTTTTTTTTTTTCCCCCAGCTTTTAGGTTGGATTTTAGGAGAAGTTTCTTTACTGAAAAGGTTGTGCAGCCTTGGAGTAGCTGCCACCATCCCTAGAGGTCTTCAAGAAACAGGCAGATGCAGAACTTAGGAGCATGGTTTAGTGGTGGACTTGTCAGTACTAGGTTAAAGGTTGGACTAGATGATCTTAGAGGTCTTTCCCAACCTGAATGATCTGTGATTCTATGAACAACCCCCAGGACACGCAGGATTATTCAAGTGCATGTGGAAGTGGAGCAGCAGCACCACCAGCATCACTCCCAGGAGTGAATCAACCCCACCGCACACTCAGCTGCCTGGTGGGTGTTAGCTATTAACTGGTCAGGGGCCAAATTTCAGCACGCTACCTCATTAATTAATAACTCCGGTGTCATGGGCCATTTATTACCTGAAAATATTAATATTAATAACCACTAAAGGCTTTGGGCCATCCGGCCATTAGTCTTCAGCAAGGAGCGCGGCCGCCTTGCGCAGTCTCTCCGGGTAAGGAAAGGTTTGCTCCTGGTGGCAGCGCAGCGCCTCCTGCCCTGCCAGCCCAGCACTGACAGCAGGTCAGCGGCATGCACAGCACCCAGGCGTGCTGGGGGGCGAGACGTGTGTGCAGGGCCCCCGGGTGCACGGCCCGAAGCTGCATCACGCTGCACACACCTTGCAGCGGCGGTGCCAAGAGCACAGGCACCTTGCGCAACAGCAGCAGGCTGCTCAAGGTCCCTTCCCTGCCATTTAAAGGCACAAGCCTCCAGGAGGTTAATTTAAGAGGTAATAAACACAGCAATAAAAATAACTGTGAGCTCGGGGCCTTCCTCTGCCCCAGCGTGGGATGCTGGAGCCCCAGACACCTGCAGGAAGCCTTTGGGAATGGGACGTGCCAGATCCTGCTCACGCCCGCTGAGGAAGATTTGCCCCTTTGAGCACTTTCTGCAGGAAAGCCTCCGCCAGGCGCTAGCACAGCTCGCAGCTCCAGCAGCCCTGCTGCGCTTTGGGAAATGCTGACTGTTGGAGAATAAGGCAATTCTGCTCTGGAAAGAGGGAAGATGCATTCTGCCATTGCTTTGAAGTGGAGATTTCATTTGGAAGCGTTCCCTCCTCGAGGTTGTTTGGATGCTTCTACATCCCCGCTGTTACTGCAGATGGTCATTACCACGTTCAAGAGTTGGCTTTAGGAAGTCACGGCATTATGGAAACTACAACACCTCAACTCCATCAGAGCTCTGTGAACGACCCAACAACCCCCATTTTGCCTGTGAAACACCACAGTTCTGGGAGAAAATACCCTCCATTTTTATAAAGTATGCACATCCCGCAGCCCTTGCTGGGCTACGTTTAGTCCCACGAGGCTCGTGGAGTCTGCACAGGGCTCCATCCTGACACAGCCTCCAGCTCTGGCAGGTTTGGGCACCCCAAGTGCCCTCGGAGCAGCACCCAAGGTTGGCCAAGGCTGGTTTTAGCCCATCACCCCACAAACCCCCAGGAAGCAGCTGTGGGGCTCTGCTCAGCCGAATCCAGCTGAAGTTGTGCCTAGGGATTCAGGGTCAGCTCCTCTCCCCTCTTCCCTTCCCATGGGAGGCCACATCCAGCCCTGTCCTGAAGCTCCCCCAAGAGATGACTGAGGTGTTTAACAGAGGCACAAGCAGAACGGCAAGGGGGAAGGAAGGTCCCACCATAACCCTGGGTGCATCTCTGGGCTCAGCCCAGACAGGAGGGACCCATGCTGACAGCCCAGCCCTTGGCACAGCCTCCAGGAGGTCCCCAAGGTCCAAACCCCATCCCAGACGTAAGTGGCCTAACAGGACACTTCAGCTCCATAGAGCACCAAACCCACCCCAACCCCAAACTCTTCAGTTTTGACATGAAGGTGTGTTCTGCAGTGAGTGGAAACACCACGTTTTCCTCCGCAGACCCAACAGCTGGCAGGCCTTTAAATCACCCTCCTAATCGCATGTAAATCCTGAGCAGCCCCCCAGGGATTAGAGACAGACATTTGGAAATCCCACACGTCCCCAGGCCACGCAGTGGAGCCTTGCCCTCCCACTCAAGAGCTGCAGGTGCCCACCATGCCCCCAATAACGGCAGCTCCCAATGCCACCCCCAGAGGCCAGGCAGACCCCAGCCTGCACCCCAGTGCAGCAGGTAATTCTGCACCGCCTGGGGCTGATCCTGCGGGACACACCTCTACCCAGAACCCTGGAGGGATGCTGGTGGCTCTGGGCTGGCTCCTGCAGAAGACCTTGTGGTGAAATTCAAAGCTTGAAGGTGAATTTTGGTGTGAAGCTTGGACACAGAAAGGGAAGAGGTCCAGGGTCTAGCACAGGTCTCCTCGCCAGCTAAAGCATCCCAAAAGTCACTGCACCCAACACCTACAGAGAGCCCAGCACAGGAGGCACCCTGTGGAGCTGGATGGGTCCCCACAGGCACAGGGGACTGACAGGGCAGGGGACAAGGGGCACCCGGAGAAGGGGAGCAGCAAAGCGCAGCTCCCACCAGCCTGGCCTCTCCTCCCCACATGGTGTCACTGGAGATGCTGGGGGACATTTTCCACATTGCTGAAGAGTGACATGTCTCACTGCTGACCTCCCCCAGATGGCAGAAGCGAGGCTGGAGCAGGCGTGGGAGCCAGGGTGAGGGAAGAGCAGAGAGCCCTGAAAGCAGGGAGCCCCCCAGGCTCTGGGGATGCTGTGTTAGTCCATTCCCCAGCCAGGAATGTGGTCCCAGAAACGTGCCCCAAATCACCCTGACTCCTGCCAGCCCACCTGCAGGAAGCAGCAGCCCTGGCTTGCTCCTGCTCCCATACCAGCACCTGCCCTGGCTGCGGAGACACCCGGCCAAGGACAGACAAACCCAACGGAGGACGGACAGACCCAGCAGCACCCGCAAGGGCACAGGTGGACAGTAGCAACCTAATTTCCCACAGGCACAAGGAAACCCTGGGAGTGGCGAGCCCCTGCTCAGGATCAGATTAAAGTTCAGGGCAATGGCTGGGATGTTTCTGAGTTTTCAAAACACATTATTTATAATGCAGAAAAGTGCTCTGCAGCCGTCCATCATGGGGCACGACAGCTGCCTGGCAGGGCCGGGGAGCCCAGCTGTGTGCGAGGGCAGCCAAGCTGTCCGGCCACAGGCACGGGGACACAGCCTGCCCTGGGGAAGGGTGCAGGCATCAGCCCCAACCCCAGATAATGGGGGGCACAGCCCGACCTTGGGGCCTGAGCGCCTGGATCCTGGCTCTGCCACTGGTTTGCCATGCGAGCAAACCACACTGCTGCCCCATGCCTCAGTTTCCCCATGCACACAGCAGAGACAGGCATGGTGGGCACCGAGCATGCTGCCAGGAGAGGAAGAGAAGGAGCTCAGGCAAACACCTGCAGGAGGCAGAGAGCATGGCATGGCAGACAACCAGCTGCATCCCCCTGCCACGCCAGGCTGCCCCTGTCCACGAGGTGACAGCACAGACAGCACAGCTTGCAGTGGGTACAGGACCAGGGGTCCCCCGCAGGGAAGAAGGGGGTTCCCCCTTGGGGGCTGCAGAGCAGCCTCCCAGCCAGCTCCCCACACTGGGTGTCCCCCACATGGAGCCTCGCTGTGACAGGCCCTGCATCCCCCAGGACCTGTGGCAGTGGCTCCGGCAGTGCCCCACACTCCAGTGCCCGCAGCTTGCAAGCAGCAGGGCCAGGGCCAGCCTGCGGCCGCCTCGCCAGGCTGCCAGCACAGCGCTGCCACAGCTATTCTGAGACACAGCAGCACTTCCAGAGCTCCCATTTTTAAACGCAGCAGGGCTCAGCTCTAGTTAGATAACGCAGGCTTTGCTCTAATCTCCCGGAGTAGGGGAGCCTGCTGGGGTGGCACCAACGCCCCCAGGCATGGATTTGGGCCCTGGGCTGTCCCCCTACTCTGCCACGGCCACCTCCTGCCCCTGGTCAGCAGCTGGGCTCAGGGGACAGGCAGCTCGTGGGCACCGAGCAGCTCTACAAGGACATCTTAGCCCTGGGTAGAGGCAGGGACAGTCCGGGGACATGCAGGAACCCGGCCGGATCGGGGGCTCTGGGGAGACCCTAGGCAGCCAAGGGCAACGCAGGGATGCCACGAAGGAAGGGGGGCACCTGGAGTCACCCAGGGCTTCCCCCAGAACCCGTAAAGAGACGACCCCCTGGGAGGGGATCAAAGGAAAACTGGAGAGACCCAGGTGGAGCCCAGGGCACCTGGAGCAGACAGGGCACCCAAGGACTGCAGGGGACCTGGAGGAGAGGGGGGGTACATGGAGGGAGACCTGGAGGAGCTGGGGCACTCGGAGCGGGGCCTGAAGGGGAGAGGGGGCTGGAGGAGACGGGGCATGCAGGGGGGAGCATGGCACCCAGGGGGTCTCGAGGTGACTTCCCCCCCCTCCCGGGCTGGGGGTTCCCTCTGCGGCGGGGACGCAGCCCGGAGCTCTCACCGATTTGGGTTTCTTCTTGGGGGCGAGGTTGTCGTAGAAAGCCTTGGTGTCCTCCCAGGGCCGCCCCGCCGCACCCGGTGCCCCGGCGGTGCCCGGCGGCTCCATGGCGCGGCGCCTCCGTGCGCACCGGGAGCTGCCGGCGGGGCGCTTTATAGGGCGGCCCGCGGAGCTCCGGGCTCCAACCCACCGAGCCGCGGCTTAACCTCTTCGGCACCGGGCCCGCCGCCGCCTCCCCGCATCCCCCGGTCCCCGGTAACGGCCGGGCGGGGGCGCCCCACAGCCGCCCCGGGGCACCGGCAGCCCCGGGCGGGGAGGGAATGGGCCGGGGAGGGCGCGGAGGGGCGAGCGGCGGCACGGGGGCGCGCACCGGGTGCTCGCCGCCGGCCGCAAGAGCCGCGGGCTGCAGCCGAGAGAACCCCCTGGGGGAAATCCCCGCGGTCTGCCTCAGGTCCCCTGCGGGAGCCCGGCCCCAGCCCCCCACCCTCACCCCCCTGCAGCCGTTTCCCTGCCCGGGGGCAGCACCGAGCCCAGCCCCGGGGCTCAGCGCCCAACCCTCGGGGCCGACCTTCTGGGAGCGCAGCATCGCTCCATCCCCATCGCACGCTCCATTTCCCCAGGGCCCTCGCGGGTCTCCCCAGCAAATACCGGAGCTTCCTCGGGGCTGACACTAAGGGAAGCAGGAACTTCACAGCCCGGGATCGCAGCGGCTATTCTGGGAGCCCCCTCTCGAGCTCCAGCTCCTGCCCTTCCACACGGCAGCCCTGGCACAGGCCCAGGCTGCCGAACCCATCCTCCCCCAGGGTGCAGCCCTGCTGTGCTACACACACGGCAGCTAAAGCCCAGGTGCCCGGAGCTGCCCCCCAGCATCCCTGGCAATCCCCATACACTGCCCCAGCACCCTCCCTCTGCCTGCCAGGACGGAAGGGATGCAGGCACTGCACAGGGTGGAAGGAGCTGTGTGCCTGCAGGCACAGCGATGCTGCCAGGAGCCAAACCCATCCCGTTAAACACAGAGAGGTGTTTAAAGTTGGTGCAAGCTCCTCAGCAACAGGCCCTGTCTCTGCAGACTGCTGATGAAGAAAGGCCAGAGGAAAGAAGTGTGCCAAGAGGATGGGGGTGGAAGAGAGGTGCAGCATCAGGTCCCAGGGGCTGATGGCACCAGGATGGGCCCAGGATACCGCCACCAGCTCCCCCGACCATGCCCCTGAATAAAGGGATAGCCTGGGTCCAGCTCCTGGAGGACAGGGGAGATCTAGTTCAGGGCCAGGGATGGCTGTTCCTACCCACGTCCTGCAGGATAATGTTATTCCCTTCCCCAGAGCTGCCTGCACAGCTGAGGGGTTACCTTTTCATCCATCTTCAAGACTTTCCAGGCAGACCACCCCCTTCTGTCCAAGGGCCTCTCCATCTCCTGGGTGGCATGGGCTCCCAGTAAGCCATTCAGGGGAACACCACATACGGGGGACATTTTATTTTTCCATTAAAAAAAATAGATACCAAGTCCACAGCCTCCTAACAGACATTACAGACATCAACACCACAACGTACAGACTAAATACCCTGACAATATTCCTGTCCTGGGCAGGAGGGACAAAGGCAGCAGGCTGGAACAGCAGGTACCACTTCGCTAGTCAAAGGCCAGAAACTCCACAGGCACCCCTAATACCACCAGGGCTGTTTTGCAGGTCCCCCACTGGCCCCACCAGCTCCCACAGGCAATGGAATGGAAGGTGGCTTCTGGGATCAGACGCTGGCCATGTCCACGGGTGGACCTGGACACTTCTGCTCTTTCTGAAGTCTCCTCACCAGCCCTGGCCATTCCCAGCAGCAGAAGCAGAGACAGTTAAGCTAAAGCTGGGCAAAGAAATGGGGGCTGCAGCTCCCTGGGGCAGCCCCAAGCCCCCAGACAGCACCGTGGGGAGCTGCCAGCAAAGGAGAGAGCAAGGAGAGGACCCAGAGCCTTCAGTCTCCCTGGAGGCACCATGAGGGATGGGGTTAGTGCAAAGAGCTGCTCTCAGACGGGATCAAGAACTGGGCCAGGCGGAGCAGTGGGGAGAGCAGGTAGTGAGCAGCAGGAGCACGGGAGCAACTGGCCCAGGGAGCTGGGACCTCGCCATCAGCCTCAGGGAGTCCAGCTCCAGGATGGGAGAGGTCTGGTTTGAGAGGTCTGGTGTGGGGGCACCTCAAGCCAGCGGTGCCCAGGGCAGGCTCTGCCCATCGAGGGAGAGATGTAGCCACAGATGAGGCCAGAAGCGGAGGCAGAGGGTGGCAGTGGGGACAGCGTGGGCCACACCTGGGGCCAAGCAGGCACAGGGCACTCAGCAGAAAGTGGGGATGGAAACCATCATGGGGAGCAGGAGTGGCTGCAGCCTGTCCAGCCAGGAGCCCTCGGGGCCCTACTTCTGCATGTCGCACTGCAGGAGGAGGATGATGGAGGGGTCACTCTTTGCTGCCTCCTTGAACTCCTCCAGGGAGATCTGGTCATCCCTGTCCTTGTCCATTTTTGTGAAGATCTTGTCAACACGCTGCTGGGGTGTCAGCCCATCTTGGTTCATCCGCATCATGATCACAGTCCCCACCATCTTGTAAATGGCCTGGAAAGAGGAGAGGAGCAAAGCACCAGAGGGGGGACATTGGGTGGGCAGAAGGTGCTAGGACAAGGCAGGGGCAGGACTGCTGCCACTCTGTGCCGTGCACAACTACACCCGTGGGCATTTCAGACAAGGCTTTGGAGAGGAGAACCCATTGTTTGGTGGCCAAATGGGCCCAATACCCGTGAAAAGCCAGGAACAATGCAAGCTACTCCAACTTATTTAAGCGCCAGTACCTCAATGATCTCCAGCATCTCCAGGCGTGTGATCATCCCGTCCCCGTCCAGGTCGTACATCTCAAAGGCCCAGTTGAGTTTCTGCTCAAAGGTCCCCCTGGAGGTGACAGACAGGGCACAGATGAACTCCCGGAAATCAATGGTCCCATCACCATTCTTGTCAAAGGTGCGGAAAGCATGCTGGGCGAACTTGGAGGCATCTCCGTAGGGAAAAAACTGTGGGGAGGAGAGGAGAGAGAAATCGAAATGGGGAGGGGAGCTCAGTGCAGAGGCTGCTCTGCAGGGAGCAGCACCCCTGCCCCAGAAGGGTGGGTGCTCCAGCCCCGCAGGCAGCATGCAGGTCCCCAGCCCAAGCCCACCTTGATGTAGAGCTGCTGGAACTCCTCCAGGTTGAGGATGCCGGTGGGACAGTCCTTCAGGAAGCCCTTGTACCACTGCTTCAGCTCCTGCTCACTGAACTCTGTGCTCCTCACCAGGTCATCTAGCATCTCCGGGGCCAGCTTGCTGCTGTGCTTGCCCATGGCTGCGCCTGGCTGGGGAAATGTGGGGCTCCTGTGTGCTGGCACAGGGCCAGCCGTGATCCTGGGTTCTGCACTGCCCCAGCCCCGTGTGCTGCCCCACAGCAGAGCCACCCCACCTGGCTGAGGGCATCCATTCCCTGCCAAATGCCACAACAGTGACCACAGCACCAGGGCTGGGCTCAGCACCAACACCCAGCCATGATCCTTGCTGCTGGAGCTGCCCAACAGCAGCCCCCAGCACAGCCATGGCCTCACCTCCAGTCCCCCCTTCAGGCTGCAGGAAAACACTCTGAGAGCAACTGGCGGCCCAGAATAGCTCTTCACATGCTCTACCAGGCCATGATGGCCCTATCTAAAGATGGGACAAAGAAATCACAAGTCTCTGCCTACCAGAAGAGGGGCATAATGGTGGGGACTAGTCCCTGCTGCTGGCATTAAAGCAGGGAAAAACCTCACCAGCACCATCCAGCCTGCAGCACCCAGCTGTCCGCTGGTGCCCGAGCCTTGGTGAGGGGCAGCTCTGCAGCCTCACACCCTGGCACGGTGCAGCAGAGCACTGCCAAGCCCGTGGCTGCGTGGGCAGCACGCTGAGCAGTTCCGATACACGCCGTGCCCGCTCCCACGCAGCCTTGGCTGCCAGCACTGCTCAGCCCGAGCAGCAGATGGTTTGCTGAGAGCTCCTGGAGCTTCTTTCTCCATAAAGTTGAGAAGTTCACCAGGAGCCCAAGCCCAGTGGCCCTTTGCACACAGGATTTCCTGGCCACATGGGCTTGCGGGACCTGGGGGTGCCCTGGGATAGGCACAAGCCTCTCCCCATCATGATCCAGGCTCCTTGCCTTCCCTGCCAGCCCCGCTCTCAGCAGGCAGAGGCTGCTTCCTGCCCAGCATCCCACCAGCATCTGTCACCACGTGCGGCAGCACTTCCCCACCACCCCTTGGCAGCCAGAGCCAAGGAAGTGTCTGGATGCCCACAGAGCTCAGAGCTTCCCCAGCGCCCCCTGGCATGGCTGCGGAGCTGCACCAGCCTCCTGGCACCACAGCCCTGCCCCTGGGACCGATTAATCCCTGCGATGTACCATGCTCATGCCCCCCAGTGCACTCTCAGCTGCACAAGAGCTGCAAGATGCTCCTTTTCCCAGGAGAGAACAGCGAGGAGAACCTTTGCCAGAAGCACCGCACCTCAGAAGCTCCTTAACCTGCAAGTGAAGCCCCCAAAAAGGCCAGGAGGTCCTCCTGTGGGCCACAGACCCCGAGCACCCATCCCGCACAGGACCCTGCACAGACAGTGCCAGGCTGGGGGACAGCAGCTGGGGCCAGAAGGGCCCTGGCACACCTGACATGACCCAACCCAACTCCCTTCTCCCACCATACCGGTATCATCGTGGCTGCTGGCTGCTGATCCCAGAAGACAGAGGGGGGCCTCTAAAGATGCCCCCCAGGCTGGCACCCTGGGCAGTGCAGGGCATCCAAGGGATCTGTGCCCCCATTAGCACCCCAAAGATGGAGCAGGGCTCAGGGCCCTGGGGATGGACTGGGCTGGGGCAGGGGCACTTGGGGGGGGGGGGGGGCTCGGCCCCCCCGGGGGCAGCTCGGGGGCTCCGGCCCCGATACCCTCCGGAGCCGGGTCCAGGGGCAGCACTGCTTCCCGCCGCCTGCCCCACACCGGGGGCACCGGGGCCCGACGGCAGGAGGTGAAGCGGCTCCCGACCCCGACGGCAGCCCCATCCCGTCGCGGGGGAGCGGCTCCTCGCCCCGACGGCCCCGACGGCCCTTACCTGGCTGGCTGTACCGGAGGGGCCGCACTGCAGCCCCCGACCCTACCCTGCGCCGCTCCCGCCCCTCTTGTAGCCGCGGGCCGCCCGCCCCCCCGCCCCACCCCGCAGCACCGCCCGCCCATTGGCTGGGAGCGCTGTCAATCAGTGGGGGGGGAGGCAGGGTGGGTTACTGGGGAGGCGTACTGGGATCCTCGGAGGAGAAACTGGCACTGGGATGTTGGGGGGGGGGTGGGCCTGGGCCGCCGGGGGGTGCTGGCAGGGGGCCGCCGGGGTGCTGGATCCGGCCGTGCTGAAGCGGTGGGGCCCGGGAGTGCCTGCGGGGCCCCCAGCCCGGAGCAGAGCCCACCCGGCTCGCCCCGCACCCGCCGGTCCGGGGGTGCCTGCTGCACCCTATAGCCCCTTCCCCTGGAGCGCCTAGGGGTGGGCCGGGGCCAGCCCCGGGGGTCGCGCTGGGGCTGCCCCCGGAGGCTGCCGATGGGCAAGGCCGGGGAGCCCCCCCTGCGGGTTTGCAGCGCCAGACGCGGAGCGTTCCCGTGGCCGTGGCCGGACCCGCCCCCACCCCTCTGCCAGCGGCCCCACGGGAGGGCACAGCCGGGACTGTGCCGGTCCCGGTCCCCCCGGGGCTGCGGGGGGTACACGGGGGCTCTGCCCTTCCCCGCCTCGGTGCCCCCCCACCCGGGCCCTGACCCGGGCAAAGAGCGCGAGGGGGTCACAAAGCCCCAAATCTCTGCAGCTCAGTGTGTGTACGCGGCTGCAGGGACCCCTCCCTCACCCGCTGCCCCCGGGCCGGTAGGGCTGGGACCCACCGGCGGCCAGACCCAGCACCCCTGGTGTGTCCGGGGCTGGATCCCCTCCAGGGGGTCAGAATTTGGCCTCCCGGTACGGGCCGGGAGGGGCGGGGGACGGACGGGAGAACCGGGCGGGGGGCATCCAGGGGACGCCCCGGGGATGGCGGCTGCGGCACCGGGGGGGCCGACACCGGGCAGCCCGGGGGGGCTGCTCCCGCTCCCCGCTGCCCCAGCGAGGACTGTGTCTCCCCCCCCCCCCCGCTGCCCGGGGCTTCCCGGGCCCCTCACCCCCCCCCCGCCCGGCCCCGCCGCCGGATGCGAAGGGCTGCAGCTTCCCCCAGCGGCTGCGGGAGGCACCGGCACGGCCGGGAGGGCCTGCCCACGGGGGGAGCCTGCCCTCGGGCCCCCCCGTGGGCAGGGCCCACGTGAGCCATGGAGTGCGCGGCCCCACAGAATCCCCCGGTGCCCGGGGCTGTTTGAGTGCACCTCGGCCGCAGCCGGATCGGGCCCCGCGGGCAGGGCGGTGTGTCCCCGCCCAAACTGCACCCGTGGGGGCGTTGGGGCGGGGGGCAGGGGCACCGGGGGGCCTCTCGCTGAGCTCCCCCCCCGACGCCCAGCGCCGGGGGGTGGAAGAGGAGGTGTGAGGTGTTAGGGTGGGCAGACCCCGTGCTGGGGGTCCCCCCCCCGCCCCCTCTCCCCCCCGGCCCGGCAGCATCGACCACCCGGCCCCGCCGCCCCCCAACCCCCGGCTGCGGGGTCAAGGCGCTGCGGTGACCCCGGCCCGGGGCGGTGCCGCTGCTCGGGGATGGGCTGGGGGGGAGCGGGAGCGGTGCACGGGCCGGGGCAAATAATGTGTGGGCACCCCGTTCCACCCCCCCCCCCCCCCCACCGCCGGGCCCCCCGCGGCTCGGGCAGGCCCCAGCGGTGCTCAGGCCAGCATGCAGCGGGTTAAGCGTCCCCAGCTCCTCGCACTCGAGACGTCACCGTCCCCGGTGGCGTGGGGGGGCCGGGGGCCATGGGGGGCTTTGTGGTGCAGCGGCAGCTGGCGCAGGGCTCGCGCGCAGGCTGCGGGCAGCCCCCCCCCCCGGCACGGCGCTGCGGGAGCACCGCAGGCACCGCACGGCCGCCGCCCGCCCGCGCCGCCACGGTGAGCACGGGGGGGGGGCCGGGGGCGGCCGTGCCGCGTGGAGCGGGGCGGGGGGCGGCCGGGTGCAGACCCCCGCACTCCCCCACCGGGCTGCCGCGGGAGCCCTGCGGGAAAACGGCCGCAGCGAGGCCGGGTGAGACCGCTGGGGGAGAGGGGGAGGCTCGGCCCCAAGGGGTCCCCGAAGCGGGAGGGGGGGGCCCGGCCCCACCCTGTGGGCTCGTTGGGGCCGGACCCCCGGGCCCCGGTGCCCGCCATGGGGCGCCCCGGGCTGAAGCTGCCGGGCACGGCACGCCCGAGCCGGCTGCGGCTGCGGCGGGGCTGGGCGGGGGGCGGCGGAGGGGGGGCTCGGCGGCGGCACCCGGCCGGAAAGGAGGACGAGGGGAAGCGACCCCCGGCCCGGCACCGAACCGCGCCCGCGGGAGGCGTGGGGACGGCCCCGGTGGCCGGATCTGGAGCATCACTGCCTCGCGGTGATGGGCAGAACGCGGGGGAGTTGGGCGGGCAGGATCAGGCCCTGCCTGGAGCCACCCGGTCAGGCCGGGACGTCCCCGTGGAGGTGACACCCCGCGGGGCAGGGTACTCCTGGGGCACGAGGAAGGGCTGGGAGGGAACCTGGGGCCACCGCTGTCCCCAGCCTTGCCCTGCTCTCCATCCCCTCGGGGCAGCCCCCCAGGGGTGTCCGTCCTGGAGAGTTTGAGGCACACAGTGCCATCGGCTCAGCCTCGCGGCAATGGGCAGCCAGCATGGGGAGCACTGTGGTGTGTGGGCAGCGCGGCCAAGGGAATGGTGCAAATCAGGTGCTGAGCCCCAAACCTCGCAGTCGGGAGGCTGAGGGACCCAGCCCTGGCACTGCCACATATCTCCATCCCCCAGCACGGGGCTGATGGGCTGCAGTCATACCCATCCTCCCCAGCACCCAGCCCCACGCCAGGCCTCACACCCAGCGTCCCCTTGGCAGGGACCGCGGGGACCCGTCCGTGCCCCTCCCTGGGCACAGGCAGGATGCAGCGGTGACAAATCCCAGCCCTGAGCCACTCTCCGCCTGTCAAGGACAACCTCGGTGCGGGCAGAGGATGCCGATAACAGAATTTATGCAAATGCCTGAGCAGAGCAAGTGCAAGCCTCCTGCCTGGCTGCCTGCCCTGGGGGCTGCAGACCCCCCCCAGCCCCACCCTACAGGGCCCAGAACCCCCCAAAAAACACCCCAGCACCCAGCAGGACAAACCCCAGGGTCAGTGCCCTGGGGCAGCACTGGGAGTCTTTGTGCCCCACTGTGGGTACAGGTATCAGCTGCCTGTAGGGAAACTGAGGCAGGGGGTGCAGCACTGCCCCAGCACCACGCAGTGCGCCCCACGCAGATGCCTGCAGACAGCAGGCAGGAGGCAGCACAGCGAGCCCACGGAAAGCTTTCGGCAAGCCCTCGGGTTGTGCTCAAGCACGAGGTGCCAGCAGGCACAAATTTGTTTCCTCCAGAGGAAAATGGGCTTTCGGTCTGTCAGAGTCAGAGCCTGGGCATGGATGCTCTACCCCCGTGCTGAGCATAAAGCCAGCGCACACCAGGCCCAGGAGGAGAAGGAGGAGGAGCAGGAGGAAAAGGAGGGGGAAGGCAGAGCCATCACTGTCGATGCTGAGGGGCTGTGGTGGGGCTGAGCAGGCAGTGCTGGGCTGGGGGGCCACAGCCCCATCCTGGACAGAGACCACCCCTCTGCTGTGGTCTCCTCCAGCTCTCCCCTCCCCAGCCACATTAATTAGACACAAGCGATTAATTACAACCTGCCGAATCCCAATGCTGCTTCCCAGAGCCCACTGTCGGCCCCGACCCATGTCCTCCTGCAGCCCCCGTGCCGGGAGCTGAAGCTCCAGTGCCAGCCTCCCCCTGGGGCTTTGCACTGCTGCTTTTGCCCAGCTGGAGGCTGGGGCTGTGAGCGTGCGGCGGGGGGAGCCCTGTGCCCTGCACGAGGGCTGAGCCTGCACCAGGCCTGCGGCACCCGCACAGTGCTGGAACCGGGCAGGTCAGGGGATGGGGGCAGCATCCCAATGCCATGGGATTTGGGGTGCAGCTCAACAGCAGCATAAAGCAACCCTCGTGCAATGCATGGAAAAGAGCAAACCCAACCAGCGGCGTGGGGAAAGTCATTGCTGATATCGCTTGGCTCTCCCAAGGAGGGTGATGGCCTGGCCCCAGGGTGCCAGCCACACACCCTGGGCTCTCCCCAAGCTGTCCCCGAGCCGTGGGGTCACCACGAGGGGCACGGGGAGCAGGGGATGCTTGGCCCGTGCCCGGCGAGCCTGGAGAAGTGGTAGAGCGCACCGCACCTCTAGGAAGTGCTGGATGGCTTCCAAAACCACCGGCTGCTGGCAATGAAAAAGTAACAGAGGCAAATAAGGTGATGGCTGGCGGAGCGGTGTGCAGGGCTGCCCGGGAAGGGCCACGTGCCTCTGCTGCCAACTGCCCCTGTGGCTGTGAGCCGTGGCTGGAGGAGCTGGTGTCCCACGGCACATCCCCCCGCCTGGTGGGCCCTGGGTGGGGGCTGCCCAGGGGGGTCCTGACCTCGCACATCCCCCCACAGGTCCCCGCCAGCCCATGAAGTGATCCAGGTGCATGGCACAGCCCCTGCTCCTGCCATAGACACCGCACCGGGCACCAAGGTAAGGACCCGGGGCCACGGCCACAGGGGTGGGCGGGAGGCACCGGTGTGGGTACCAGGCCCCCAGCCTGGGTCTGTGGGGCAGAAATCCCACCTTGGGGTGCTCCCCACCCAGCCCCATCACATAGGGACATGGGGTCACCCATGGGGTGGCTGGGGAAGCCCCCTGGTCCTGGCAGGCTGGGAGCCAGGCACCTCGGCGGGGGCGGCGCGACGAGCGGCACCCACAGGAAGTGCAACGCTCACGAGCCCGCACCCCGCTTCCCTCCCCGCCTCGAGAAATAGCAAACGCAGAGGTGCTGGGACGGCGGCCCCGTTTCCTCACGCACGGCCTCACAGCCGGGAGGGTGCAGCAGGGGCCAGGGGGCGCGGGATCCGGCGGGAAAGGTGCAGGTAGGTGCTGTTGGCGGCGGGGGACTCGGGGGGCCGGGGTGTCCAGCTGCCGGCGCCGGTGCTGTTCCACTCTGTTTGTTTCTCTCGCTCAGGTCTGCTGGCCATGGGCAACCTGATAAAGGTATTGGGCAAAGATTTAGAAAACTGTCCTCATTTTTTCCTGGATTTTGAAAGTAAGTCCCGTGAACGAGGCGGGCGTGGGGAGGGGACCAAGGCCACCATGGTGGCTGCTCCCCAGAAGATGGGGACGGGCACAGTGTCCCCGAGCAGCCCTGTGTCCCCAGGGGGCAGCCCCAGATGCACCCCGCAAAGGGCTGCATGGGGCCGGGGAGCAGGCCCCGGACCCTGAGAGATGCCCCACACCTGAGAGCACCACTCCCTGTGGGTCCTGCGTGGGGACACGTCCCCAGCGAGTGGCAGGGGTGCGGGAGACATCCCAGCAGCAGGACCTGGCCCAAGAGGCCCTAAGGCAGGTGCCTGTTGCCATCACAGCTGGTGGCCCTGGGCAGCCATACGGCACGTCCCCACCACCTCCACGGCGGGGACAGTCTGGGGGCTGGGGACAGGAGGGAGGCAGGATGGATCCATGCTGCCCGCCAGGCCAGGGGAGGGGTGTGTTGGTGGCAGCCTGCACCCATGGGACGGGGCTTGGGGACCCCAGCCCAAGGTGGCCCAGGGCTAACTGGGCCAGGGGAGCGTGTCCTGGGGTCTCTGCAGGCTGCGTGTGGGGGTGTTATGGGGGTGCCTGGCTCGGCGCAGCTCCGTGGCCCCCCTTCCTGCCTCTCCCCCTCCTTCCTCCAGGGCTACAGCTCAGACCAAGAGCGAGGGGTGTAAAAATAGTGCAGCGGCAACCACCAGCCCCGGCCCGGCAGGGAGAGGGTGTGTGCAGCTTGCTGCACGTCCCCAGCACCGGCACATCCCAAAATAGCCACAGGGGCTGGGGGGCTGGGGCCCTGCAGCTAACCCAGACCCGAGGCACGGGACCTGCCCGGCTCCCGGTGGGTCGTTTGGGTGCATGCAGCCCACGACTGCCCCCAGCCCTCTCCAGCCCCCCTCCCCTCCCAGGGGGATGGGGCTGTGGGTGCTCCCCAGGACCCCCGTTTTTGGGGCCAGCTCTGCAGCGAGAGGGGAGCCACCTGCAGCCACGACCGTGGGACTCGCTCACTGCATCACCCGCCTCGCCGGAGCCCGGCAGCTCTGCCCTCCCTTCGCTTCTTCCTCTCCATCACCCCATCCGGAGCGCCCATCTCCATTGGGGGGAAGAGGCTGCAGCTGGGGCTGGGAGCTCCTCGGGGTCACTGGGAGCGCCTTGAGCCCCTGGCACATGTGGGGAGGACGGGGCTCTCACCGCCACTGCCCACAGCCCAGCACCTCTTCCCCGAGCACCACCTCACCACCATGCTTTTTTCCTCTTGTTTCTTCTCTTGCAGGTTTCACATGGGGAACCTTCTTAAAGTGTTGACTTATAACGAACTTGACCAAGGCCCTAATTTTTTCCTTGACTTTGAAAGTGAGATGGGATTTTTATTTTCCTTTTTGTTTTACTTACTATGAGTTCCACATCCATGCCATTTTGAGTTCCCGTCCCCGTCGCCCATCGCATTGCACCCATCCCAGACGTCCTCCCCATCCCCACTGTCCCAGGGGCTCCCCGGGGAGGGGGCTGCAGCCGCCGGGGCAGACCCAGGGCCAGGAGCTATCACTCTGCCCCTCTCCCCTGCAGCACCCCGCAGCCCTGGGGGGCCAGCCCGGGGCTGGGGGCTGCTGGGGGGCCCTGGGCACCCGGTCCGCAGGCTGGCAGGGCTCTGCGGGACGGGGGCGGGAGCCCCACTCCGGCTCCGTCTGCCTGGGCCCCGCTCAGAGCCCTCTGGGTTTCTCTCCCCGGGGTGCTGCCCTGCAGATGCGCAGCCGACGGAGGCTGAGACGGCGGTGTGGAACCAGGTGAATGCCGTGCTAGAGGAGGCACAGGGCGTCCTGGCCGAGCTGCAGTCCTACACAGGCGCTGGGCAGGAGATCCGAGAGGTGGGTGCAGCCCCGCCGCCTGCCGCCCACCCCACAGCTCAGGGTAACCTGCCACCCTCCCGCAGGCCATCCAGAACCCCGGGGACCTGCGGCTGCAGGAGAGGGCCTGGAGCACCGTGTGCCCCCTTGTCGCCAAGCTGAAGCGCTTCTATGAGTTCTCCCTGCGGCTCGGTGAGGGCCCTGAGCCCGTCCCCCCCCTGCATCCCCTCCTGCATCCTGTGCCCCCCACAACGCAGGACCAGAGCAACTCTGGGGTTCCCTGGCCAGGACGTGCCCTGCCCCGTGCCTTGGTTTCCCCAGCCAGAGCTGGGATGGTGACCGGCGGTGCTTCATCCGCAGAGAACGCCCTGCGGAGCCTGCTGGAGGCCCTCACCAGCCCCCCGTACGCCCCCACGCAGCACCTTGAGCGGGAGCAGGCCTTGGCCAAGCAGTTCGCCGAGATCCTGCACTTCACCCTCAGCTTCGATGAGCTCAAGGTATGCCCGTGCGGGCTGCAGGTCCCCCGGCATCCCCATGCCCAGCCCCGCGGCACAGCAACAGATTTTTTGTGTGGTGCCAAGATCATGCAAGAGCCGAGGGCTGGGGTGGCCACTGCTGCCCTTGGACCACAGGGCTCAGCCCGGGCACACCAAGCCAGCCCTGGCCCCAGCCCCTAACGCGGGCCCCCCTCTGCAGATGACCAACCCCGCCATCCAGAATGACTTCAGCTACTACAGAAGGACCATCAGCCGAAATCGCATCAACAACCTGCAGGTGAGAGGCCGGTGTCCCCCCCCCCTCCAGTAGCTGCCTCCCTGAAGCGGGGTGCAGGGTGGGGGTGGCTGGGCTGGGGGCATTGGGTGCAGCCCCATCACCCCCATCCCCTGCAGCTGGATGCGGAGAGCGAGGTGAACAACGAGATGGCCAACAGGATGTCCCTCTTCTATGCCGAGGCCACCCCCATGCTCAAAACGCTCAGCAACGCCACCACCAAGTTCGTCTCGGAGGTGAGAGGGGCTGGGGGTGCTCTTGGGGGGGCAGAAGGCTCAAAACAGCAGGGCCGAGCCCCCCCCTCCTGCTCCAGCTCCATGTGGGGACCAGGCTGGGCTGGGGGGCCGGGATGTGCCCCCCCCAGGAGCAAGGAGGGTGACAGCCCCTGGGTTCTTCCTGGTTGCAGAACAAGACCCTCCCGATTGAGGACACGACCGACTGCCTGAGCACCATGGCCTGCGTCTGCAGGGTGATGCTGGAGACCCCGTGAGTAACCCCAGGTTACTCACGGGTTCAGTGCTGGGGTCCCCGTGCCCACCCCTCTCCCCCAGGCTCAGCCAGCCCCTCCCCTGGCACAGGGAGTACCGCAGCCGCTTCACCAACACGGAGACCCTCCTCTTCTGCATGCGGGTGATGGTCGGCGTCATCATCCTCTACGACCACGTCCACCCTGTGGGGGCCTTCGCCAAGACCTCCAAGATCGACGTGAGTGGCCATGGGGAGCACAGGGGTGCCGCAGCCACCCCGCTCCTCCCGATGCAGCAGCGATGCCTGCGGGGTCCCTCCTGCTGGAGGCCCCCTGGGGACATCTCTGGGCTGCTCGAGGGGAATTCGTCCCCTCGGGGGGGGGCGGGGGCACCTCCTGCTCACTGCTTCTCTCACTCCTGTGCCAGATGAAAGGGTGCATCAAGGTCTTGAAGGACCAACCCTCGACCAGCACCGAGGGGCTCCTGAACGCGCTGAGGTGAGTGAGGGGCTGGGGGACACGGGGGCTGGGGGACATGGGATCAGGGATGAGGCCACGGCTGCGGGGGGAGCAGGTTGGGCACCCCAAGGTGACCGTCCCCAACCCCCAGGTACACCACCCGGCACCTCAACGACGACACCACGTCCAAGCAGGTCCGGGCCCTGCTGCAGTGAGCGCGGTGCCCACGGGCCATGTCCACCACCACACACGTCACTGAGTTATCTACGCCCATGACCATAGTGCTCATCTGTACAGGGGAGAAGGGACAGAATAAACACACAGAAATGTAAAAATGAATCCAAACGGCCCGAGGACACCCCTATGGCCTCCCACCCCCCCTTATGCCCCCAGATCAGCACGTGCTCCTGGGCACAGGGTGCAGGCGGCACCGCGGGGGCACAGTGCCTGGGGAGCCCGAGCTGGGGGTGCCAGGGCTGGGCAGGATGCAGCCCATGGGGGGCAGGCCGATGGGGCTGGGGCAACTTTGTGGAGGGGGCTCGGGGCTGGCGTTGCTCCCGTCCTCCGGCGGGGAGCGGGCATTGCTGCGGCGCCGCGCTGCGGGGGGAGCGGCTCGGCCCCACCCGGGCGATCTACCGAGGAATTCATTCGCCGCTCACCTCTTCTTTTGTACATTTCTTTTTTTTTTTTTTGGGTGTGAAATAAAATGGCATTTAACCCGTTCGTGGCCGGAGCGGGGCCGTCTCTGGTGTGTCCCGTCCCGTCCCGTCCCCTGTCTCTGCCGCTGGCCCGGGCCGCGGGGGGGTGACTGCTCCCCAGGGCGCCCCCCACCCCCACCCCGTTGCCGGGGCTGTCCCCGGCCCAGCAGCCGCTGCCGGCAGGTGGCCCTGTGACACCGCCACACAGCCGCCCCGTGCCCCCCCCTCCCGGGCCGGCCTCGCCGCCGGGGGGGG
>CM021719.1:6356369-6371747 GCA_011074415.1 Stictonetta naevosa
TCGGCCAACGGCGCTTTTATTTTTAGGATCTTGCGACACGGTACCCCCAGCCCGCCCCCCCACAGCCCCGCCGGGGTCCCGACCCGAGCCCCTTTGGCCCCAACATAAACACCCACGACCTTCCCCGGCCCCCGGAGGGCAGCGGGGGCAGGATCAGGCCCCGCCACCACCGGGGGCAGCAGGATGGGGTCAGGGCACAGCAAGGAGGGAACCGACGGGCGTGGAACCGCAGCGAGCACCTGCCGGGCACGGGGAGATGCCGGGCCTGAGAGCAGCAAGGGGCCGGTGCAAGAGCAAAGGAGCCATGGGGACGGCACGCCAGGAGCTGGGCAGCACCCCCAGGAGCCGGGCACAGTGCAGCATGGAGCCCCAGGGGTGAAGGAGAGCCATGGGGTGCTGCTCTCCCTGCCACGGCACCTCTGGGACCTCCCTGGGACCTGCTCACCCACTGAGCCTGGCAGCGAGCTCTGCTGGTGCTGGGGACAGGAGCCCACCCCAAAAACCCAAAGCCCAGCACCTGGGGTGCCAGCAGCCCCAGGGCCCAGCTCTCCAACCACGAGCTCTTGCGCTCAGCGCTGGGCCTGGCCAGGATGGTGAGGCTGCAAGCAGGGGGGGGAGCCCCGCCAGGCCCGCAGATTTTCTAATCCCAGTGTAATTAATGACTTTACCTTTGGCCAAAGCCATTTAGATTAAGTGGCTGATGTGATGGGCTGGGCGGCTCCGGCTGCACAGATGGAAGAGCTGCATTTGTCTGGGGATTAGCGGAGGGCAGATGGAGCAGTGCCATTCCCCATCCCCAAACCAGGGGACTGACGGCAGCCTGAAACCTGAGAGCACAACTTTCTCAGCAGAGCCGCCCCAGAGGTGTCCTGCATTGTTTGCCCTCTACAGGAGGCAGGGCAGGGTCCTGAGCCCAGGACCAGGAGCTCAGCAGCCGGCACGGAGCTGCCCCATGCTGCCAGGAGCAGATTGGTGCAGCCCTTCACGGAGCACGGGCCGTGCTTCCCTGAGCTGAGACCTCCCCAAAGCAGGCATCGGCCTTGTCCCTGGAGAGCAAAATCGTTGCAGAGACACTGGCCTTGGCTCTGCAGAAACAGAAACCCATGCACTCATCCACGGCCCTGCCTCTCAAAGCAAACTCACCTGCTTCTTGCTGCTGGCAGGGTCGGGGCGTGCTCCCACTTCCTTCTTCCTGGTCCAGCCGTAGCAAGAACAAGCAAGAGGACAGACCCCACACTCCCGGGCCCCACAGGAGGTGCTGCCCCAAAACAGCACCCTGCAGGGCAGGGCAGGGGGAGGCCTGGGAGACCCCCGGCTGTGGAGGCAGCAGAGCATGCATTAGGAGCAGGCTCAGGAACAGAACAGACTAGACGCTGGTGTGGTGGGGGAGTAACATTTATCTGCAGGGATAACCAAGTTCATATTAAACCACTTAAGGACATTAAATTCACTCCTGAGTGCGCTCAGCCCACGGTGCTGTTAGGAGACAGGCTAGATAATCCTACCCCTCACCCAGAGCTGCCTCCACGATCCCACGGAGCTGGGGAGACGTCTCAACGGTGAACGGGGCTTTGCACCCAACCTCACCAGCATCTCATCCATGCAGGCTACAGGAACATGGTTCTATACCACGTCCCTCGTGGTGACCCCTCTACTGCCTGCTCCAGAGCCAGGCTGAGCCCATGTCCACACGCATGGATGGCAAATAAGTCTGGGCTGGAGCAGAGGCTCAGCTGCCACTGCACAGACCCAGCAACACCAACGCGGTGCCCGTCTCTGTACAACGTTGGCAGAGAAAACCAAACTTAAAGTCCCCTCCAGTCTGCGCTGCCAACACACATGTATCAAGTGGTCTCAGGCAGCTGCCCCAATACAGAAATAATTCAGGGCTGCAGAACACGAGCCTGAGGTTGAACCTAATCCCCAGAGAGAACGTGGCGGCAGATCTGCCCACAGCCCCTTCCCTTGCGGGCTGAGCCCCAGGAGGTCTCTTGCCACGTGGTGATTCGTGAGCAGCTGAAGGAAAAATTCATGCTCTCCCACCCCTAAACCCTCCCAGGAGGGACCATCTTGATTGCACTTGCCAGAAGAATTCCACATGTCCTGGAAAGGGCCCTCGTGGCTTTCACCAGAGCAGCCCCTTGGGGAGCGAGGTGGTGCCGACGGCGGTTGCATCCTCCAGGAACAATGCCGAGACAGCCCCGCTGCCTTGCGGCCGCACAGCACAAGGAATTTGCTGCTCAGCAACTCGGATTCAAATGCAGGGCCAGTTCCCACTGCCAAACCACAGTGTAAACCCCCGGGAATTCAGCTTTAACTAGGACAGCCTCATGTGTTGCAAACTCGATGAGATCATTTCCAAGTTCCTGTTTAACAGGTGCCAGCTCTTTCTGCACCTGCTACGTGCATACGGAGCGCCCGGCCTCTGCCAAGCTGAGAACATCTGCTCAGCTCCTTCAGGAGCTGCAGGAAAGGTGACTGGGAGAAGGGGCCAGGGCTGGACATCCTGCCCTGTGTGTGCCTGGAGCAGGGAACCTGGGTCAGCTGAAAATAGAGAGCAAGAAAGCTGAACTTTTTAATAGGCAGGGGAACCTGCAATAATCTTGCAGTTTTATTTCCATATAAAAGCAAAAAACCATCCTCTCCACAATAAAGGCAGAAAGAACTCACTAAGCCCCTGAACTGCACTCCTGGCCAAGTCGGAGGAGTGCAGGGTGTTTGTGCCTCTGAGAACAACACATCTGCATGCCAGCGGGAGAGGCTCGACCACCCGAAGGGTAACGCTGCGATTCGGGCAGGAGTTAACGCTCGGCACGGGAGGATGCTCCCTGCAGCCTTGCCCCTGGCCCAGCTCTTTCCAGGCAGTGTAGAAGCATGGGAACACGGTAGGACAAGGCCATGTGAGAGGCTCTGGCACAGCCTTTGGTTGTCACTTTGTCACTCACACACCCGCCTCGTCCCCCCGCAGTGTCTCAGCTTGTTCGGGCTGAGCCCACCCGATGCCTGGTGCCTGCTCACCGTCCCGGTGGAAGCTCAGCTGCTCCAGGTGGAAGCGCGGCTGCTCCACAGCGCCGGCTGTTCCACAAGCCCATGGCTGTTCCACAAGCACAGGCACGCTGCGGTCCTCGCCCGAGGTCTCTGCACCCACAGTGTCCCCCTCTGCAGCATGGCTGGCAGCCTCCAGCTTCCTGCTCTTCTTCAGATGGTGCAGGTGGGATTTGGATCGCGTGTGAGCTGGGGGAAGAGGCAAACAAGCATTTAGCTCTGGGGAGTGTGGAGAAGGGAACGCCCGAACCGAGCCCCCTGTGGGTACAGAGCATCCTCTGTTCCCATTCTCCCGCTCGAGGTCATTCCCACTGAAAAAATGAACTCCCTGGCCCTGCCCTGGCTGTTTCCCAGGGCACTTCCAGGCCAAATAATCAGGGCACCAAGGGGAACAACCCTTTCAAGCTTTGCCACGAGCAGAGGAAGGGCTGGGAGAGGGACAAATCCCCGGTTTGTACACAGAAAGCTCCAGACCATCAGGATTCAACACCCCAGCAGCTCTGCTCGGGGCTGAGACCCAAGCGTCGGGAGGAGAGAAGAAAGGCGCGTGTTACCCAACGGGTGGCACCTTGCAGGATGCAGGCGAGGTTGTGCAACTCGCCCCCAGCCCGTGGAACGCCTCCAGGATCATTTGTAAGCCCAGCTGCCTGTGCCGCAGCACGGGGATAACGTGCACAGCAACAGAGCGGGCAGGGAGTGGGCCCAGAGCACAGCTGAGCTTTTGCATAACTGCAGGGCACGTCTCGCAGCTACCGGAGCTCTTCAGCAAAGTCTGACAGAACAGAGGCGTGACTCTGGAGAAGCAGCTTGTACTGACACACTGGGGTAGCAAGAGCTGCGTTTCTACTTAAAATCACAGAGTGAAGGGCAGCTAAACCTCCCGTATCGGCGGTATTATCTAAACAGAAGACACTTTGTCTAACCAGACCAATGTAACATCCTAGCAGGGCGGTTTTGCTATTTCCAAGAGATCAGAGCAGCAATTAAAGCAGCAAACTTTCCAAGCAGGGCCTTAATTAAACAAGGGTATGTGCTTGCTGAATCAAGGCCCTGAGGTGCTTTCCAGTCCTTTTCTGCCAAAGGATAAAATGACATGCAAAGCTGCTGCTTTATCACAGCGCTGTAGGGTCACCCTCAGCTTGAAATGAAGTCTCACCTCTTGCAATTTGTTGCAAACAACACCAAAGCTTGCACTGGCTGCAAAAAGCACTGATTTCAGCTGGTGTCTGGGAGTCATGCTCTTTGAAGTCCATACAAATTGCAAAGTTAGATAAAATGTAAAAAACTTCCAGAGCCAGCGAGGGACCGGGAAGCAGTTCCCAGAACTATCTGTAACACGTCTTAGGGAAGCAGACCAGATTGCAGATTGACTCAGCCCCCACTGCTGTTTTCACTTCCCTTTGAGCTCTCACATTTTGTGGTTACAAGGTTTTGGGCCATTTTTCTCCTGCCATCTGAAGATTTGAGCCAAATTCAGCTAGAGGCAGAGAACACCCAGCTGGTGTGGGTTCAGAAAGGTGTCCTCGTACAGAGCCTTGGAACGACATCCCCAGAGGGCAGGCAGTCACAGCTGCGGTGTGTGGGGTATCCCGAGGAGTTCCAGCTCCACCATAAACCTTGCTGGACCTGGCAGGCAGCACGGATCCTGACCACTTTCAGAGCCCCTGCCTGTGGAGTAGGCAGAGCTTCTTCGGAGCACCTCAGAGCTAGCACAGCAGAGACTGGCTACAACAATTAAACTGGTCTCGCTGTAATGAGCTCCCTGCTCTGAGCCAACTCCCATCTGCTTTCAGCAGTTCCCCGAATCGATAGGAATAAATGGCTCGTTTAAAGCTGATGGCCTGGGCACAATTTCTCTTTGCATTGTCTCTGCATTTGGGCAACACACGGAGATTTACCAGCTTCATTTCTGCAGTCAGTTTCCTGACTGCTTTTTGTTTCTGGTTCTCAGCATGAGCCTCGTGGTGCAGATAAATTCACTGAGTTAATCTGATTCCAACTGAGCTCTTTTAAAAGTAAGTCTATTGAAAATAGAAAATCCTTTCCTATCACCATTACAGCTAGGAATATCTTCTATTATTTTTTTTTGAAAAACACACAAATAGGAAGAATACAAAAATAGGAAATACTGGAGCATAACTGAGCTATTAAAAGCATTAAGAAACTTTCACTTTATGCAACAACGTTTTAGGAGGAATAAATTTGTTCTTTGCCTTTTGACAAAGTATCTGAAGTGCTGAAAGGGACCAGCAGCCCAGACTAAACACAGGCCACTCGGAGTTTTGATGCTGCGTCAAGCCCCCTACGTCTGGCACGCTGGCAGCAAGCGGCAGAGCGCTGACCGGGTGCCGGGGAAGGGGGGCAGCCCGACAGATGGCTGCTGTGGTACAGCTCCTGCTCCCCCTCTGGGCTTGCAAATGGCTGCTTTCATAGCCAGGCTGTAAACAATCCTTGAAAGCCCAATCACGTGCTGAGGGTCAGCCGGCTGGCCAGGCAGAGGCAGCCAAGGAAGCTGCCCTGCTCAGCGGAGTGCCTCACACTGCTCCCCGTGCACAGCCCACGCACCCCAAGGTTTCCTCCGCTGCCCGTGCTGGGCCCTACCTGCCCACTCCCGGTCCCCGATGATGACCCTGTTGCAGAGCTCACACACGTGATGACTCCGTTTGTTCTCGTTTGTGTCGTACTCCATCTTTACAGGCTCTGCCGGGGGCTCACGTCCCTGTAGGTTAAATAATGCCTCAAATAACTTCCTATCAAGGAGACTTGCTGTGGCTGCGCTCACTTTGGTTAAGATTTGGACTGAATTTTTTGTGCTCAGACACTAAGGTAGCAGGACAGAGGCTGCAGCTTTACGATGCAGGACAAGCGGAGTACTGAGCATCAGGAAAAATGCTCAGCTTCACCACTGTCACTGCAGGTAAAGAAAGTCCACAGCTGGACCGAACACAGACAGTCCCAATCGTGGGAGAGCCCAAATGCCGAGTTACGGGGCCTGGAGCAGCTGAGGAACAGGCTTCCCAGCCACAGCTTGCATGCTAACTCTGGTTATCCTGTACCTGGATGAAGCTCTCAACAATCTCCAGAGCAGGTTTCAGCACATCCTCCTCCCACCGCAAGTGATCAGACACCTCCAGGCCATACACCGGGGGCACGTTGGGGCCAGGACCTACAGGGAGACAACACGGCAGGTGGCTGCCAGCACCGCAGCCGGGACGCCCAGCACCCCCAGTTGCCGGCAGCAGGGTCCCCCAGCGGTCCACACTGTGCCGCTGGGGATCTGTTCTGGCATCGAGCTGTCCTTTCGCACTCAGAAAGGAACAGCACCAGCCTTTCTGGGGCCAGAATTAGCAGAGACCTCAGCTCACAGGCAAACAGTGAGAACACCTAAGACCTATGGCAAGCATCTTCATGGCTGCCTGCCTTCAGGACAGCATTACAACGTCAGAGCACACCGAGCAAACGCTTCAGCACTTCTGCAGTCCACAGCAGGCTGCAGAAGATCAAAAGCTAGATCCAGGCACGAAGCAAAGCCATGCTGACAAGGAGATGCACCCAGGGAGCCTGAGTAAGGAATCTGCTGGTTCAGGCTCCTGGTCAGCTTGCAGCTCAGAGCTGGATCTGCCTGCAGGGGCCAACGCGCTCAGCTCACAGCAGCAGGACACAGCAGGAGCTTTTACCAATGCCTCCACCTGACCAGACAGAGTTTGTCCCTCTCAAAGCCACCCCGCTGGTCCCCCCATGCCCAGCACGAGGGCACGGAGCACTGGCTGCAGCCCAGCGAGGTGAGGGGGCTGCAGCTGGGGATCACCCACTGCCATCAGTGATGTCTCCGCCCCACCATGGCTCACCTGCAGCCGTTGGGCGCTCGGCCCCGCGCAGACAAAGCCATCAAAGGCTGCCGCGTGCCGGCCTCCAGCAGGTGCTGCTTTTATTGCTGGAACCACAAACAGGCTCCCAACAGGGCCAATCTGAAGCACACCTGCCACCAGGAAGGTGAGCCACAGCCACCAAGCACATGGCTCCAGGAAAGCTTTTACACCCGGTTCAAAGCCTGTCTTTTGACTTGAGTTCCCCCCCTGCCTTTTGTTTTGTTTTGTTTTGCCCCCACTGAGCACCTTTCAACAAGTGCCCGGCTCCCAGCTGCTGCTGCTGGCCCTGCTCCAAGGCTGTGCCTGGGACAGGGAAGTCCTGCTGGCTCCCTGCCACCACAGCGAGCAGGGCCCAGAGCAGCCCAGGGGCTCCCGCTCCTAATCCCAGGGCAGCTGGCAGCTGGGCTTTTCGGACGTGCATGGGGTGAGCACGTAGGTGCTGCTGGGCACCCCCCAGCCCCTTGGGAGCCATCAGTGGGGTAGGGACACTGCAGCCATTGTCACCTACAGCTGCCAGGGCACAGGGCTGAGTGCTTGCTTGCTTTGGTCCTGGGAGCGGAAAATCAAGGGAAGATGAGCAGCCAGGGGTACGGGAGCAGCAGGGGGAAGGAGCTGGCTTTGTGAGCATCCGGGCACACAGCCTGGGGCGAGATGAATGCACACAGCACCACGGCAAGGTGGGAGATGAGAGGACAGAGGTGGTGAGGCAGTGCAGGGACAGAGCACTTACGTCTCAGGAAGCGGTTTCGGACCCATTTGTTCTGCCTCCGGGCATATCTCTTGGTCACCTGCTTCAGGGCCTGGATCCCTTTGAAAACAGAGGAAGCAAAAAGCCCAAAGTTCAGCACAGCTCCACAAGCTGGGCTCAGAGCAGAGTGAGAAGAGGCTGCCGGCTGTGGCAGGGGGAGAGCACACAAAAGGAAGGTTGTGTACCACAACCCTGTGTACCACAAGGAAGGCAGGTACCACGCTCACATAGCTGGGAGGTTCCTAAGCCAGCAGTGAGCAGCAGTCACAGCAAAGCCACCAAACCCTGCCGGACAGAGCAGGGGCAGAGGCAGCACAAAAGGGATGGAAAAGGTGTCCCAAACGCCCTCCAGTGAACACCAGGCAGAAAGGGCCCAAAACCACCACCCCAGAAGCTTATAGCAGGTAGGACGACCTCTTCGTGGGCTGCACTGTTCTCCTAACACCTCACAGGAACACTTCTCTGCTCAGATCAAGCCCAGGACTCCTTGTTCTGTCTGCAGTGGGCCCAGAGGATGGTTTACCACTGTATAGCCTTTCAATATTTAGTGCCAGACTTATCGTACCCCTCTGTAATCTCCCTGTTAGCAGACACAACAAGCCCCCTTTGCACCAGACTTGTTTTCAAGCCCTTTATCACTTCCATGGTTTCCTCAGCCTCCAGCTCCACTTGGTACCAAACCCTCCTCGACAGCCTGACGCCGCCCAGGACCTCCACCATGCTGAGGAGCAGAGCAGCTCCCTCCTCCCCCTAACAGCAGCACATCTGTCTGGACCTTCTGAGCTCTGTTTCATTTCTTCTTTCTAGCCTTGTCCTCACCCAGCTAGGATCCCCTCACCCAGGTTCCTGGTGCTCCAGATCACAGCTCCCACTGCCCAGCACGTTTTACAAGAGGGGCTGGGGGAACGGAGGGAGGAATTGCTCTGGGTGTGCTCAGGTATGCTCTGGAGCACTGGAGTCCCTGCCCCTCTGGCCTCGAAGTGAAAACTGTGTGCAGAAAGGTGCATCTCAACCCCTGTGAGACCTGCCCCAGGTTTGAGCTTGGCTCAGACCATTGCGCTGTCACCTGGAGCTGTGTGGGGCAGGGGGACGCGGGGCACGCAGGGCACTGCTCCCACCTCTTTGCAGCAGCAGGGCACTGGTCTCGGCCGAGCAGCTCCCTTCACTGACGAGGTACTCGTGGAACTCCTTGAAGCCAATGGACTGGAAGATGCCGTGCTGGTAATCTTGCCTGGAGCATAAGGCAAGAGGCATAGGTTAGGGCCATCTCCTTCAGAACAGGGAGATCTCAGCCTTCCAGAAACAGCCGAGATCCCTGCATGCCGCCCAGCAGGGAACCCCCAGGTGACACAAGCCCACGGTGTCAGGGGACAAGCCACACCAGACACACAGGAACACACAGCAGTGCCTTCAGGGACGGCCCACACAGCTTTGCTGTCTGCTGGCCCTGCTGCAGGACAGAGCCCAGCACCGGGCTGGGTGGGACTGGGAACAGAGGGAGGTGGTGGCTCACCCACCGGTTTTCAGCCACCTTCTGTCGGTTGTAGCGGTGGTGGAAGTCCCGCAGCTCCTCCAGCAGTCCTGCGGCCAGCATGTCATCCACCCGCTGCTCCAGCCGCCGGTCCAAAGCTGGGAGGAGGAAAGCAGGACACGCTGAGCTGTGCCCTCGGGAGGCCCACAGCTGGACCTTCGGCACTTCCAGCCTCCCAGCCCAGCCGAGGAAGGCAGAGCCCAGCAGACAAGGGGAGCAAGTCCTCTGTCCCTGCTGCTGGTGCCAAAGGAATAGCTGCCTCGTGCAGGGAAGAGGCTGGGGCAGGAGCAGGGAGCCAGCCCTCACCCCCATCGCTGTGCCCACTCAGCCAGGAGCTGTGCACAGCCCACCCTCACCTGCCTGATCTGCATGAAGCCACAAGACACAAGAATTTGGGTATTTCAGAGGCCCCCCTAAGGGTCCTCCACCTTCCTCCTCCTGCTGCTGGTGCAGGATTTCACTGTGGGGGATCCCTGTCTCTTCAAACACTTGGAGGCTCCTGTAAGCAGAGACAGACAGGGCTCAGAGGCTGGGTGAGGATGAGCTTTCCCATTTCCCTAGCAGCCCTGAAGGCTGCAGCACAAGTAACCGCAGACACCCGCTGTGATCCAGCCCGCTCATGTGAGGGCAGGTTTCTGCCCCCTCCCATACGCAGCACCCTGAGCACACCCAGGTCCCGGGGGCACAGCGCAGAGCTCAGCGATGGCACCCCGGGAGCCCAGAGCACAGCCACCCCCTCCTGCCTGGCACCAGCACAAACCCTGCAGGGGACAGGCCCCTGGCTCCAGCCCTTCCCTTCCCAGGCAGGGCTGCAGGGAAGAGCCCAGCACTGCAGGAGGCTGTGAAGCTTCGCTGCCAGCCCAGCCCAGCCCTGCCAGGGGGGTGGAGGAAGCCGCACAGCATGCCCCAGCCCTCCGTCCCCCCGCACCGTGCGAACAGGGTGGGCGGTGTTCTGCTTCCCCCAGGCCAGGGCTCGGCTGGGATGGGCCTGAGGAAGCAGCAAGCCTGGTCTTGCTGCCGTGCTGTTCCCACAGAGTTCAGGTATGTGACTCAGCCAGCACGGCAGCTTGCTCTTTAAATAGCTCCAGATAAACCCTGCTGCTGGGGCACTGCAGCCGGAGCAGCCCTGCCGTGCATTAGCCGGGAGCTAGGCGCTTTCCTGCACCCCAAGAGCAGCTCAGGCTGGGTGGCTGCGGGGCCAAGGGGCTGAGGAGCTCAGATCCCAGCATTTCGAGGTCCTCAGCAGGCTCGAAGCACCCGCCTAGGACTGGAGAGCCCATCCTGCCACGTGCCCAGGCACACAGCTCCTTTGGGACAGGTGCTGGGCTGAGCACGCTGGGCTCACCTGGCCACTTTGCGCTTGTCGTGGGGGTGCAGCTTGGCCGCCATCTCAGGGTCCACCTGGCTCAGACGGCGGTGGAGCTCCACACTGTCCAACTGCTCCAGCTCCACTTTTCTGTCAGGGGCTGGACTGGGGGCCGAGCTGGCCTTCTCCTGCAGGGCACCGGGCAGCCCTGAGCACAGCCACTCACCTGTGGGCTCACCAGCATGAGCAGGACAGCTGCCAGTCCCCAGGACGACCTCCAGCCCCCAGGACAGCCTCCAACCCAGCCCCCAGAGGTGCAAGAGGAGCCTCTGGTTTTCCCTGCCCCCTCTGGCAGGGGAGCACCATGCCTAGCCGTGGGCAGCCCACCTGAGCACAGGGCTTCCCCCTTCCCAGGGGTCTGGAAGCCCCAGCTCAGTACCTTGGTGCTGACCAGGACCTTCCAGAGCAAGGACTCGATGTAGTAGTTGGTTCCTCCCACAACGATTGGGATCTTGTCTCGGGCAAAGATGTCTTCAATGTGCCACAGTCAGGGAGCACAAGCAGAGGCACATGGTGTGGAGGGCTGCAGGCAGTGCCAGCAGGGCCCAAACCCCTGTGGTGACCCCACACCAGCGGGGCCCAGACCCCCCTCCCAGTCCCACAGAGCCACTGAGGCTGCAGAGCAGGGATGTGGCTCCCTCTCATCCCCACCCGTGCCACCAAGACTCAGGGGCACCCAGGGACTGCCAGGGAGGGCAGTACCCAGCTCAGCACAGCTGAGCGCAGCAAGGGTCCTGGCGAGGAACTGCCCTCAGAAGCAGCCAGCTGCAAGAAGCTCAAAGCCCCCCCTTGCCAGAAGTGTCCTCTGGAAAAAAGTTAGCTCCTGCAAAGAGCCCAGGGCCAAGGCAAACACCGAGCTCTCTCGTGGGCCTGTCTGTGGAGGAGGGAAGCCCCTATCTGCTGGACCAGGCAGTCCGCAGCTGCAAGGATATCAGAGCCACGGCTTTGTCTCTGAAATCCACCACTGTGTAGTTGGAGACAAGGGGATCCACAAAGCCGATCATGTGGTGTCTGCAGAGGCGCTGCTCCTGGGGAGAAACCTTGTTTGTGATGATGTCCAGGCCCTTGTACACCTGGGGAAGAGAAGAGCCCATCACCCACCTCTGCGTGCGTGTCCCATGAAGCCCCCCGCCCCTGCTCCTTCCCCCAGGCACACGCACAGCCTGCCCCTGCTGCCCCCAGCCCCCTGAGGTCTCCAAGGAATGGCGCAGGCAGCAGCAGGCACCCCATCCCCGCAGGGCAGAGGGAACCCTGCCAGCAGCAGCTCCTGCCAGGGCCGGGTTGCCTCTTACGGTGCTTGGCCGAGTTGATAAGCCGTCGACAGAAGGGACAGAGACGGGACCCGCACAGTGGCCGTCCCGAGGGGCTGGCAGCAAGTAGGCAGCGGGCACACAAAGCCCTTCTTGTGCAGAATGCCAGCCCCATGTCGTGCCAAGCACGTGGTGCCCGCAGTGCCAGGCGGCGCTGGGGCTGGGGCTCTGCCTCGCACCGAGGCCACGTACAGCTCTCAGCACCTCCCAGCCTGCGACAAACCGGGTGTGGGGAGAAGGGCCTGCAAACTGCTGCAGCCTTTTCCTCCTCTGTCGCCCAGAAGCAAATTTCCCTCTAATCCCCCTGAAAAGCTGCCAAGCCCCCAGCTGCAGCACGGCCCCCACCTGCTGCCACCCCTGGTCCCCGGCAGAAGGCCAAGGTGACGCAGAGGTGACCCGGGCAGGAGGCACAGAGCAGTGGCTGGGACGAGCTGGGGTTACTGGGGCAGGGAAGCCCAAGCCCTGCTCGCAGCCGTCCCGCAAGCTGGGGCGGCTCAACCTGCGGCCGCTCCCTCCCTGCCTCTCCCACCGCGGCCTCAACTGCCCCTGGTAAAAGGCTGCCCCGGGGGCAGGAAGAGAGGGGGGAGCGGGAGGGCAAGGAAATGCTCCTCCTTTCTGCCCTGAAGACACCCAGCCAGCTCCAGGGGCCGGGAGGCAGCTCCTTGCCAACGTGCCCCATGTCTGCCTGCAGCCTGGCGATCACCTGCCACTGTCCACCGTGCAGGCAAGCCCATTGAGCCCAGATCTCTGGCAGACACCAAAATCCCGATCCAAAGCCTTTGAACCCTGCGAGCTTTGGCTTGGTGCCTTCCTGCCCCAGCAAGGACCGGACCAGTGCCCCAGCTCCCCCAGGTCCCGCTGCCTGTGGTCGCAGCCGATGCGCACCCTTCACGGCTCCCAGTGCCCGCACGGGCAGGGCTGGGGCTTGCACTTCGTGCTCAAATTCCCCAAGGTTCTCCTGCAGATTAAACACTGAGAGCCTCCCTGAATATCTGGAAACAAGAGGAGGAGGAATGCGGTGTCTGTGTGGGCTGGGAGGGAACAAAGGCAGCCTTCACACCCGCACAGCCAGCGCAGAGCCTTCCACCAGCTGGCAGGGCCACGCTCTGAGCCCTCCTCCCTCCCGCCGCCGCTTCTATTTCCAGTGACCAGCTCAGATAAAGCCTTCGGTGCTTCCTAAGGCCCCCAAACAGATTAGCAGCAGCCTGGAGCAGCAGGCCTCCGAGACACCACACGCAGGCTGAGGACTAAAGATGCCTAGCCCTGGCGGCGCCCTCCCACCTCTGCCAGGGAGAGCCCTGCGCTGTGCGAAGGGTGCACAGCAGGGACTCCCCGCGTGGCCACGCCAACCCCACCCCACCATGAGGGACCAGGGATGTTCCAGCCGGCCAGGGGACAGAGGAAGGACCTAAAGCACGCCACAGGGTGAATGGGAGGCAAGGTTCGCCCCCTTCTCTGCTCCCTGCCACGAGGAAGCTGTCAGCAGAGCTTTTGCCAAAGCCCTTAAGACGTCCTGAGGTGGCACAATGACTGACAAACACAGCCAGCGCGTACACCAGCCTCCAGAGGACCTCATCACCGCTCCGAGTGTGACACCTGGACAGGACAGCAGGACTGGGACAGGCCAGGGCCCTCCAGCATGCTGCCACCGCGACCGCTGCGCTCTCACCGGGAAGGAAACGAGACTGGATGCACCCTGCAGAGGAACGGCTTACTGCTAACAGGGAGCTCCTGGGATGACAAACAGCACCAGAAAGGGCAAAAAGAGAGATTAAGGGGCCATCAGATTAACCAGAGCTGCGTGCAGGCAGCAGCTAAATCTGGAACTTCACCACGGTGACCCACAGCGGTGACGAAGGTGCCCTGGAGACAGGGGTGCCTGTGTGCACACAGGTGGGCCGGGGCTGCCCAGCCCCAGCTTGAGCAGCTGCCCCAAAACACTGCCAGCGTTTGTCAGACCTCTGCAGCACCCAGTGGGGCGCAGCCATGAATGGACAGAGGGGCTCGGGGCAACTCGGTCGCTGGCAGCTGTCGGCTGAGAACGAGCAGTGGGGTTTCAAAGACCCACGACTCCTCCGCGAGGACACTGGAGCCAGCTCTGCGTGGTGGAGGGATGTGCGGCACTGAGACCTCTTCCTCGGGAACAAAGCCAGCAGGGAGGTAGACCCAGCTGGCTGCTGCGGCCGCCTGAGCAGGGCATGGGGTTTAGTGGGGCGCGGTGGGGGCGGCGCAACACAACGCGCTGCTCGCGGCCGTGCCTGCAGGCAGCCGGGGACTGGGTGAGGACACACGCAAGGCAGGCAGCTCCCCAGGGTAACAGTGCCGGGGCTGCTCAGTTCTCGCTCCGCAGTCATGCTAGGATGAGATTAAAAGGAAAGGAGGACGAGAGCCACTCAGCCTGGTTGCTATTGGGTGCCTGCAGCCAGAATCCTCCCAGAGCTTGCATTCCCACAGAGGGCTCTGAAACAACCAGAGCACAAAACACATGCTTCAAAGCGTCCACCGGCATGCAAAGAGGACCCGCAGTATGCCTTCAGCCCCAGCCACCTCCACAGAGCTCAGGGAGCAGCACGAGCCTCGTGCTCCCAGGAAAGCTGCCCCGGTCCAGAGTGGGCGTCCCGACAGAGCCGGCCAGCACCACGCTGGGCTCAAGTGTTAACCTGATGGGAAGTGCTCCCATCAGAGAAAAAGAAAAATAAAAGTGTTAATTAGGAAGGAAAACACATTGCTAAAACAGTATCAGAATCCGTGCAATGGCTGAACTCCACATTTTTTGATGAAGCTCTTATATCCAAAAGTAATTAGGACCAAAAACCCGAGGCTCAGTTCCCTGCTGTTTACTGACCCCAACCGCACCACCACATCCTTCACTGCCACACGCAGGGAAGGTGGGACTGCAGGCCACGTCCCTGGCAAGCAGCAGACACTGTTTTCGTTACTCTTTTCCGTATTTTGTTGATATCTCTTTGCTGAGTGAATGGGGAAATGAGCATTGGCCTTCGCCAGCAGCATCGAATCCTCAGTTACCCATCCTCACCCAGTCCCATAGAACAGCGGCCAGAAGGGCAGAGCACAGATCTGCTGCCATGCCTGGCCAAGCAGCACATGAAGCACAATGTGGGGACACAGCCAGGATCACCACATGTGCCCTATGGCTCTGCCCCAGTGCTGACACACACAGTTCAGTGGGAAGGATTGGTGCCAAGCCCCGCGTGGGTCCCCACGTCCCACGGCCCCATCAGCAGGCCTGGCCCAGCAGGAGCAGCCCCGTGCAGATACCCCCACCCCCAATTTCCCCCAGCCAACACCCCCCATAGCTTTTATTTTTGAATTAAAATCACAACACATTTGCTTGCTTTTCCCCCAAAAGCTGAATCTCCCACGCCCCTGCCGGCCCAACACGCTACTAAAACTCCCCGACCCCCCCGGCCTGCCCCTCCCTTCCCCGGGACACAGAGGCCGCGCTCCGGGAGCATCCCCTGGTGCCGTCCCCACCGACACCGGGCTCC
>CM021719.1:6372147-6393728 GCA_011074415.1 Stictonetta naevosa
GCCCCGGGCCCCTGCACCGCCCCGGGCCCCGGCCCTGCCCCGTTCCTGCCCGCGGCCGTGGCCGCTGCCCGCTCCCGTCCCTTTTCGGGCTCCCCCGGGTCTGCCCCGTAACGCCCTGGGCAGGGGGCAAGGGGAGGGAAGGATGCTATTGCCATGGCTACGGGGGGTGCGGTTGCCATAGCAACGGGGAGGGGGAGGATGCTATTGCCATGGCAACGGGGCGAAGGGAAGGATGCTGCTGCCATAGCAACAGGGCAGAAGGATGCTATTGCCGTAGCAACAGGGCGAGGGGAAGGATGCTGCTGCCCTAACAACAGGGCAGAGGGGAGACGGGCTGTTGCCATAGCAACAGAGGAGCTCGTTGCCCTGGCAACCGAGAGGCAGAACCGGTCACCACGGCAACACAGGGAGATGCGGAGGGGCAGCTGTCCCCATGGCAACAGGGGCCAGGGAGGCAGGGATGCGTTGTTGTGGCAGCAGGGGGATCTTGGGCAGCATCCTCTGCTGCAGGACAGGGGGCACGGCTGCCGGCCCCCTCGCAGGCACCACGGTTAACGGCACCTCAAGAAGCCACCCAGAAAATTTGCCAGCATGGGCACAGCCCCGCAGAGGTCCTGCAAGGTCCGAGCGTGAGCAGGGCGGTGTGCGTGTACAGCAATAAAGCCCCCAGGCTGGGCAGTGGGAGCTGTGATGGCCACAGCCAACACCTGCCGATGCAGGCAAGGGAGGACGAAAAGGCTGTGTGTTCATTTGTGCACCTGATAGCACTTTGTCTGCTTTCATGGTTCATACCATGACAGTGTGCTAAGAGACCTCTGCTTTAGTAACCAAGGGAGTTTCAGGGAAATATAGACTTGTACAGGGGCTTTAAGCAGGAGAACTCAAAGGTTTGTGTAAAACCGAAACTACTTCTCCATCCAGTCTGAGGCCAGTTTTCCATTGCTGATAGCCTCAGCTCAGGCCATGAGATCTGCACATCGCTTCCAAGAGAAAAATCATGTAGTAAACATCCTACATGCCCTCAGCATGAAAAGAAAAAATAAACCTTTCTGAAAACCTTACTGGGTGGGTCACCTTGAGCTGAAAAAAGGCACCAGTCTGCGAGTTTCAGCATAAACATCACAGAACTGAAGGGACTGGTACATCTGGGCTTTGTTTCCTGCTCACAGGCGAGGTGTCAGATTTAGGTCACCCTGCTTGGTGTTTCAGCTGCAGCTCCCACGAACACCTTTCAATACAACTCTAACAGGCTTTGACATGGCACGATACAACACGCAGAGAGCGTGAAATACTGCAGGAAGCGAAGGGAGCAGGCATTCACAAGCTGTTGCGCAGAACCACTGCATTTTAAGGCTTGCTTACCCAGGCGACCGCAGCTCCTGCAGCAGCTCTCCCGACGTCTCAGCAGCAACAGGATCCCGGGTCCCCCCTGCACTTAGAGCAAGACTTTTGCCTCCAGTGTGAATAAAACCCCAAAACACTGAGTTCAGGGAAGGTGGAGCACAGACACACACACACACATATATATTATTTCATCCACTCGGCAGATCCAGGTGTACAAAGTTCTCCCAGGCCCCTGGGAGCGAGCAGGTCACCTTCCCCTCCCGGCTCACCTATAGGGTTACCGCAGCCCCAGCAGTGAGCACCAAGCTGGCCCTGAGCCCATTAGAGGGGTGTACAGTTACACCAAGGCCCCCAAGCCCAGCACAGGCTACATCCACTTAAAAGGAGGAAAAAGAACTCGGGTGTTTCATCACCCCAGCCCCTCCACCACTACCACAGCCACTCTTGTTTCAACAACCAGGAGAAAGCCAGGAGATCGCAGTGGGGCTGCCAAGCCCTGATGCAAACCCCTTTGTTGGTTTGTGTCCGTGAGCAGCAGGACACCTACAGCACAGCATCCCCCCCCCGAGCATCACAGCACGCATGGAAACCCACAGCCACCTGCACGGAAAAAGCCAACCCAGGCTGTCTTTGCAACTTATTTATTTATGAAGTGTGAGGTAATGAAGAAAGTGCTAAATCCGACCACAGTGTTAACTCTAACAGTTCTCAGCAGGTCAGCAGGACCTGGCAGGGCAGTCCCTGCCAGCACCCCGGGGTGCCCCCCCCCTCCCATCAGGCACAGCCCAAAGGGCCACTGGGAATTTTAAGCAGCTGCTGGCTGTGGGTGCTCACAAGGATGGGGGGAACGAGGAAAAACCCCTGTTATTGCAAGAGGGTGGGTTGGAGAGCTGCAAGGTGGGAACCAGCCTCTGCCAGGACTCAGCTCAAGGGTCCAGCAGGAATGAGCCCCTTCCTGATCTCCCTAAAGTGCAGCAGGACAGAGCCTTCCCTAAGAGCAGGAGCCCCCCACCCCTCCAAAAAAGTTTATATATATATATATAAAAAGCAAACTCTTTACCAATACTTCTCAAAAAGTGGTACAAAAATACAGTATAAAAACACAGCCTCCAGTATAAGACTCGCAGTTACAGCAGCAGGTTCTAGAACACAAAATCCAAGACAAGCTACTGCACGAAGTGGTAGGAAAGTGAGGTACGGTCCAGCCGAGCCACAGGGATGCCACAAGCAAGGGGATCATCACTGGGACGCTGCTCAGAGCAGGTCACACATCCCGCTGGGATCCATCTGAACATGCTGGGACCCACCAAAGCGGATTGTGGTGCTTTGAGACGTTTAGACAGGGTGGGTACCCAGGGCAGCTCCCAGCAGGGCTGTCAGTGGCCAACAGCCAGGGTCTGCCAGTGAGGTGGAAGAGTGGAGCCCCCAAATCAGAGACGTCACTTGAGAAAACTTCACCGGCAGACATCTCCCAGCGCCACACAGGCAGGGGGTGCCCCGGGGGGTCCCTACCTCCGCCAGCAGCACCGCAGCCACCCCACGTGCAGCGGCCACCACACACTCCTGCCCCCAGGAGCGAGAGTTCAACAGCTAACCAAAAATCAAAAAATGTGCAAATTGAGAGGGATGTGGGGTTGGTGTGAGGGCCAGGTTGGGGGCGGGCTCGTGCTAATGCCCATTGAGGTGAGCAATCCGTCTGAGCAGCTGGCTCTGCTGCAGCCGCAGCTGCCGCTTCTCGGCTGCCATCCTCCTCTCGGCACTGATGAGTGACTGCAAGTACTCAGAGGACTTGCTCAGGATCACCACTTTGGGCGTCTTGGGGCAGCTGGCCAGCCCGGGCACCTGGTCCCGCAGCGCCAGGAAGCGCGAGCGCAGGTCATTGCGCCGCTTGCGCTCCAGGTAGTTGTGGTTTTTCCTCTTGGCCACGTCCTCGCTGTCGGAGCCAGGGCTGGTACCGGCTTTTGGCAAGCCGGGTTCGGGCAGTGTGCCTGCAGGAGCTGGCTCCGTGGTGCTGAGTGGCTCCTCCTCATGCCACCGGGGCGGCTCTGGCTGGGGACAGGCGTCTGGCGGCGAGCGGGCAGCATAGTTGTGCTGCTGCTGGTGGATGGAGATGTGGAAACGTTTCATGCAGGGGTCCAATGGGTCGGCACGCAGCGTGATGGTGACAGGCTGCCTCAGGCTGAGCGACTGCCTCTTCTCCACCGTCACCACATCGATCTCCTCACCTTCTGCTCAGAAGGGACATGGCAAAGAGAAGTTCCCATGAGTTGGGAGCCCCTCGTGTGCTCCCCACAGCCCCAGACGCCCACACGCAAGAAGCTCCCGAGCCCACCCGCGGGAGGGGACAGCGAGATGCTGGGGACCGGGCTCTAACCCCACGGAGCAGCCCGCTCCGAGGCCCTCCCATTCCGTCGGGGTTGCGGTCGGGGCCGCAGGACAGAGCCGCCCTTTGTTCCCCCGGCTCCAGCGACCCCCCTCCGGTGCCCTCCCAAGCCGTGAGCCCCCTCACAGACAGGGCCAAGCCCCCGAGGAGGCCAAGGGGGCCCTTGGGGAGGGGGCAGCGGTGAGACCCCGAACACCCTCCACATCCACCCGACCAACCAACCCCCAGCCGTCCCCGCGCGGCCCCGCCACGTGCGCGCCCCCGTGCCCCAGCCGCCCATTAATAAAAGTCGTGCCGCGGGGCCCCGCCCTCGAGAGGCTCCCATTGGCTGCCCGGCGGTGCCGGCCCCACCCCGCTGGTCGCCCATTGGTCCCCGCGCCCGCCCATCGGCGGGCATTGTTCCCATGCTGTTGCTTTTTGTTCGGCGCCCACGTGGCGAGGCCGGGCCGGGACCCCCGGCCGCGGGACCCCCTCGCCCCCGGCCCGTGCCCCTGCCGGGCCGGGTTAAGCCTCTTAGTGCCGACCCGCGAGCCCCTAATGCCATTAGCGCCCGCCCCGCGCGGGGCGCCGCCGCCAGCGGATTTCTTAGCGGGGTCACTGCACGGCGGGGCTGCGCTTCCCGACGGCTAACGGGGGGGGAGGGTGGGGGGCGGAACAGGAGCGGTGCGCGGCCCCCCCGGCCGCGAGGATATGTAGGAAGATCGGGGTTGGGGGCCCCGCACAGCCCTGGGGGTGCCGCAGCCGTCGGGGATGTCCCGCCCGCCTCGCAGCCGCCCGGGGCTGCCTCGCCTTTTCGCTCGGAGAGGGGCTGCGGCGGCCCCCACTAGCAGCAGAGCCCCCTGCAGGGCCGGGGAAAACTTCCCCGGGCGAGCCGCGAACTCGCCTCTCGCCCGCCCGCCCGGTGAGCAAGGACGGTGAGCAGCGGCCGGGAGAAACCGCCTGCAGTGGGCACGGAGCCGCCGAGCGGGAGCCCCCGGGCAGGGGATCCGGCAAAAGGCCCCTCGTCGGCGGAGCCGTGCCCGGGGCTCGCCCGGAGCCCCCCGAAGGCGCTGCCCCGCGGGAGGCCACGCGTGGGTACCGGCGAAGCTCTGCGCCCCGCTCCTTACCGGAGTCACTCTGGCCCTCGGATCCCGATGATGCCGGGACCTTACTCTCGGCCAGCGGGCAGAGGAAGACGGCGGCGGGATCCACGCACTCGCTCACCGAGCTGCTGAAGCCTAAGTCCTGGCCGAAGGAGGGCTTGTGGGGGGCCGCCCTCTGCGGGCCCGGGGCCAGTTTCTCTGTCATGGCCTTCTCCAGGCGCTCCCGGGCCGAGAAGCCACTCCACATGCAGTCCCGCAGGATGAAGGCGCTCAGGTTGCCGAAGATCGGTGCGGGGCCGAGCAGGTACTCGGGCTCCTCGGCGGCCAGGCCGTGCCGGGCCGGGCCGCCCGGCCGCTCCTCCGCGCTCCCGCCTCCGCCTTTGTCGCCGGGGGCGCCCAGGGGCGAGCGGGGCGGCGTGGGGACGAGCTCGAACTTCTTCCAGATGTCCTCGCTGGGCGCCGTGGAGCGGTGGAAATCCTCCCCGGCGTCGTGGTCGTAGAAGTAGTGCGGGGACGAGTCCCGCTCCATCTCGGTACGGGGGGGGCGGCGGCGGCACGGGGGCACGCCCAGCCCCGGCCGTGCTCAGGCCGGGGGCGGCCCCCCCGCACCCAGCTCGCCCGGCGCTGCCGGTAGCGGCGAAAGCGCCGGCAGCGGGCACTGAGCCGGGACGGCGGGGCATTGTTCCCCCCCTTCTCTTATAGCCTGTCTGCGGCCGGCGGCCCCGCCCTGCGCCCAATCGCCGCTCCTAGATTTGCATAAGGGGCGTGCCCCCCCCCCCCCCCGGCGGCCGTGCCTCAGTTTCCCCGGGCGCGGAGCGCGGCGGAACCCCCAGTGCGGCGGGGCCGGGCGCAGCTCGTTGGGGTGTCAGATTCTTGCCCTCGATGCAAATTCGCACGTTCCCAACCAAACCGCAGCGCGGGGCGTGAGAATGGAGTGGCGCTGGCCTGAGGAGAGTGAGAGCATCACCATGAGCTGTGGGGCTCCTGCGCCCCGTGAACCCTCCCCCGGGGCTCTGAGCTGCACCGGGCAGCACCGAGCGGGCTGGGGGGCGCTGGGGGGGTTAGGGGCTATCCCGCTGAGTGCAGCATCACTCTCGGCCTTGGGAGAGGTCAGGGTTTGGGGACCCCATTGCAAGCATTGCGGGGCTGGGATCCCTGCAGGAAATGCTGGGGCTGAGGGCACCCGGGCCGAGGTGGCGGCGTGCAGCCCCGCCACCAAACCGGAGCTGGGGACAAGTTGTGGGAGGCTTCGCCCACTGCTGGACAGCCCCGGGTGCCCCTTCCTGCCCACCTCGTACCTGCACAGGCTGAGCTGGGAGCTTCACCACCAGCTCCCACAGAAAGAGGCCAAAATAAAGAGGGGGGGACATGGGAATGCCAGAAAACCATCACTGGGAGCTGTGGAAATCGGCTCTCCACATGCACCTGAGGGACGTGGTGTGGGCACAGAGGCAGGGCTGGGCACCGACACCATCTGCCTCCTGGGGACGTCCCTGCTGGCAGCAGGGGGACACAGAGCTGCCCCCAGTGGGCTGGGAGCCAGGGGCTGCATGGTGCGCAGCAGGGCCTTCCTCACACAGTTCTCCCACTTTGTGCCTCTCCACCACCAAAGTCCTTTCAGAAAGGGCAATGAGCACCATGAAGTGACTGCAGCATCATCACACGGGTGTCACTGCACAGCCCGGGATGAGCAGCTCCCCCCCACTGCCCTATGTCCCCACAGCGTTCCAGCCCCGCTGGACCCAACCCCACAGCCCAGGCAGGGGGCGGCTGGCAGTGCCCTGCTCAGCACCCTCCCTTTGGGTGCTCTGCACCCAGGGGTGTCAGGGCCGCAGAACTGGACCCGGCCAGCAGCGCTAGGAGCAGGGTGGCTGTGGCCGCATCCCTGGCTGCATCCCTGGCCCCACAGGGAGCCATCATCCCCATCCAGGACCAGGACGGACCAGTGAGGCCAGCCCAGGTGCGGCCCCGCGTTGTCCTGCACAGCCCAGCGCAGCCCGGAACGGACGGGCACAGCCCAGCGCTGCCCAGAATAGACCAGAATGGTCCAGCATAGGTCGGCATCAGCCAATACAGCCCAGGCCAACCCCACACGGACCTCCCCATCCCTCCCCATCCCACCCCGTCCCCGTCCCGGCCCTCCCGGCCCTCAGCAGCCGTCAGCGGCGGGCGCCGGGCGCCACCTGCCGGGCTCGGGGCTCGGCTCCAGCCTCCAGCGCCCAGATCCCAGCTCCAGCTCCCAGCAGGGGGGTGCTGAGCCTGGCAGGAGGGGGCTGGCAGAAGGAAAGACCCCACATCCTGTGCTATGATGCCCCCATGATGGCCCCAGCACCCGCCACGCCCTCCCACCCATGCAGAGAAGCCCTGAACATCCCGATCCCACCCGCAGGAACTGCACAGCCCTGGGGAGCCAGGGCGGTGCTGTCAGCCAGGCTCCTCTTTCTCCCGTGCTGCCCCCAGCCCCTCAACCTCCCCAGGGAGCACAGGTGAAACCCCTTCTTTCTCTCCTAAACAAATCTCCTTCAGCAGGCACTGAGCTGCTGGGGGCTGTGGAGGCTCCTCCTGCCCCCATGCCACCGGGGCAAGCTGGGGATGGGAGATCGGGCACAGCCGGCACTGCCCGGAGGCACCAGCAAGGCTCCTCCATCCTACAGCTCACAGCTACGTCTCCTTCCCCCTCCTGTTTCATTCCCCCTCCCCAGTGGCCTCGGGACCTCTCCAGGTTTTCCCAGGGCGCGGCAGGAGCTCGCCCCAGCTTCAAGGAGCTCCGGATGTTTTGAGGGTGAGGAAGCACCGCTGGAGAGGGGCTGGAGGGGCCATGCAGCCCTTTGGGCCTGGCCTCACCAGGTGCTTGGCAAACATGACCCAAGAGCCTCTCGTGGTGCCAGCCCTGTGCCGGCTGTGCAAATGGGCGGGTAGGTGGGCGGGTGTCCCGGGGCACCCAGCAGGGCCGGGAGCTGCCACAGGTTGTGCAGATTTCTCGCCGTGCTGCCCTGGTCACAGGGGCTGGCATGGCTCTGCGGGAGCTGCTGTGGCCCAGCCAGCAGCTGGCACGGCTCCAGCGTGTGACACGAGGCAGTTCCCAGGTCCTCAGTGCCCTTTGGATCCCCACTGACAGCAGGGCTGGACTTTGAAGCTTTCGCCACAAGCGTTTCCCTGCGGGGCACCCCAATGGGCACCCTGAGCTTCGGGCTCTGCCTCTGGGCAGCCCCATTCTGAAGCACCCTTTGAGCCACCCTGCCATCCCTATGGGGCACTCAGGTCCCCAGGAACAGCAAGGCTGTGATCCCCCTGGCGATGTGCACCCCCCAGCCCCCTCCTGTCCCCCCAGAGTTGCAACACACTCCCCGGCTCCCACAGGAGAGGTTTGGGCAGCACAGGATGAGAGCTGCGTGCTGCCGTGCAACACATCCCCTTTGTCCCCATGGCCGTGGGGGCTGGACAGGCCCTTGCGAAACGCCTGCCCCAGGCCCCACAGGGTGCAGGAGCACCACAAAACACGGCCCGTGAAACACAGCCCGGCTGCACGGGGCCAGCGCTCAGAGCCCCAGGGAGCTGGGGCTGGGAGCACAGCAACGTGCTGTGAATCCTTCCAGTGAGCACGGATGGAAACATCCTCAGCTCCAGCCCTGGTACCTCTTCACCTCCCCCCCCCCAGACATATTGTGCCCACGGCATACCCTGCCCCACAGTGAGAGGTGCCCTGAGCTTGGGGGGTGCCCTGCAGCTTGGCTGGGCTGTGCCCGAGCAGGGGAGCAGTGCTGCTGCCAGCAGCAGCCTGTGCCCCCCGAGTGTCTTCAGGCTTGCTGCCATCAGTCCCCAGCCGCCTTCCCTGTCTCCCATCCCATCCCATCCCTGTCTGGTTTCGGGTGCACTCACACTTGCTCAGCCTGGCTCTGAGCTGTGCCAGACCTGTGACACACGCAGGCAGGGTTGAAGGCATGGCAGCAGAGCCATCACCTGGCAGAGCAGCCCCTGTCCCTGTACCCATCCCCATCCCTGTCCTCATCCCCGTCCCCATCTCCATCCCCGTCCCCGTCCCTGCTGCAGCCACATTCCTCGGGGCTGACCCTTGGCAGCTCCTTTTTTGTTGTATCTTCCAGAGCATCTGCCTGGGAGAAAGGCTCAGCATTCCCCCTCCCAGATATTGTGCAGGAGAAAATCCTCCTAATCCCAGGAAATCCTTGTCTTTCTGCCTCTCCTGCTTCAGACATGAGGCAGGGCTGTGCCTACCTGGCAACCTCTGGCACAAAAGCGCTGCTCATTGTTCTCCCAAAGCCTGCGCCTGCCCAGGAGGCAGCTCCGGCACTTTGCTCAAAGACAGGAATGCTGAAAGCATTGGGAGTGCTTGGTCCCTCCAGGCACCCCGTGAGTGCTCTGTGCTCCCCCAAAAGGCGCTGTGGTGAGGGAAACTGAGGCACGGAGCAGGGTGCTGCGGATGCTGGCTGTTCATCCACCCACAGCAGATCCCTGCTTACACACGGCCAGGGAGCAGAGCACCTCAGGGTACCCAGCCCTGGGCTTCGGGGTAGGGACACCCGCCTGGATGCTCCCAGCAGCTGCAGCGGCGCTGCCCAGGGGTGCAGGCATGTGTCCAGGGCTCCCTGCCCCACACTGCACCCAGCTGCCTGCAGCAGCAGCTCCGAGCCCAGCCCCAGGCATTGATCAGGCGATGGTGTTGGGTGCCACACTGGGTGTCGCACTGGGTGCCACGCTGGGTGCCACACCGGGTGTCACGCTGGGTGCCATGCTGGGTATCACACCAGGTGTCACGCTGGGTGTTATGCTGGGTGCCATGCTGGGTGTCATACTGGGTGCAGCACGGGGTGCCACGCTGGGTGCCACGCTGGGTGTCACGCCGGGTGTCACGCTGGCTCCGCTGTGTGGCCCCATCCCATGGTGCGGCTTGGTGCGATCTTTGGACCCAGATGGCCTGAGCAGAGCAGGGCTGGTGGCTGCCACGGAGGTGACACAGCGCCGGCGCTTTGGTTTTGTTGGAAGGGGCCACTAAAGGCCAAGTATGAGCCCCTGCCCTCAGCCTTCCCCTACATCGGGCAGCCCAAAGATGCTGTCCCACCGGCCTGCGGGTGCCGTGGTGCAGGAGCAGCCCCAGCCCCAGCCCCCCAACAGCCGTGGGGCCCATTCTGGTGCCTGCTGCTGGTACCTCTGTGTCTTCCATCACCAGGGCTGCTTTTGGAGCCCTTGATATTCGGAAGTGTCCTGAACAATCCACAAAGCCAAGTTCCTCACAGCCAGGTGATTCCAGGAACTGGGGTTTTAAGAGAATTAACTTTGGGCTTCATAGCAAAATTGGGGTCCCGGATCACACTCGCTGATTTGGGGGAAGGGCACTGGGCATTGAAGTGAGTGCACACGTCTGCACGGGGGCTTCGTCCTGGTGCTTCCAAAGCGCCCTGATAAGGGGATTTCCCCTCTCGTTTTTCCCCGGTTTCCTTACAAAACGCCGCATTTGGAGCAATTCGAGCTGGAAGGGGCTTCTGAGGGCCGCGTCGTGCAACCCCTGCAGGGGAAGGAGACAGAGGGGGGGACAGGGACTGAGCGGAGGGGGGCAGCAGGAGGGGGCCAGGGGCTGGAGGAGGCAAGAAGAGGCAGAAGGAGGCAGCAGGAGGCAGCAGCAGGGGGAGGCAGAAGGAGGAGGAGGCAGTAAGCAGGAGGCAGGCCTGGGGGCGGTGGCGCGGGCGGGGCGGGGCGGTCCCGGTACAAGCCGGCCGGGCGGCTGGGCCGGGCCCCATTCATCGCGCTCGGCATGGCCGGGGGCGGCGGCGCGGAGCGGGCCGGGGTCGCGGTGGCCGTCGCGGGGCTCCTGCCGCCCGCCCGCCGCCAGCCCCGCCGCAGGGTGAGCTCCTTCCCCCCGGCCCCCTTCCCGGGGCCGCCACGCTCCGACCGGGGGTGGCGGCCCCGAGGCCCCCTTCCCTTCCCCTCCTTCCCGAACCGTTCCCTTCCCTTCCCCGCTGACGCCCCGCCGCGTTGCAGGAGGGCCGGGAGCGGCTGTCGGTGTGCAGCAAGCTGTGCTACGCCGTCGGCGGGGCCCCCTACCAGACCACGGGCTGCGCGCTTGGCTTCTTCCTGCAGATCTACCTCCTGGACGTGGCGCAGGTACAGGGGGGTGGCGGGGGGCCGGGGGCTGCTGCGGGCTGGGGGCGAGCTGTCCCGGTCCCGGCCCCGGCCCCGGCCCCGCCCGCGGCCGCCCCGTGCCTCGATTTCCCCGGGCCGGGACCGGGACGCGGCCCCCAGGGTGCTGCGGGAGCGGCGAGGGAGCCCCCAGGAGCACCCCCGGGAGCCCCCGGTGCCGGCCGCCAGGACCCGCGGTGGGGCTGTGGGAGCGGGGAGGGCCCACGCCGGTGCCCCTGGCCCCGCTGGGGGAGGGATGGAGGCCCTGGGACCTGACCCCGCTCCCAAATGGCCACTGAGCCCTGAGGGTGGGCAGCCTGGGGGGGTCTTGGAGCTCAGCGGGGACAGCCAGGGGGCTCTGCCCTCACGCAGGAACTTGTCCCTGCAGCTGGACCCCTTCTATGCCTCCATCATCCTGTTTGTGGGGCGAGCCTGGGACGCCATCACGGACCCCTTGGTGGGCTTCTTCATCAGCAAAACCCCATGGACCCGCTTCGGCCGCCTCATGCCCTGGTAAGAGCTGCCTGCAGCACCCACTGCCCCTGCCCAATGCCACAAGGTCTGTGGGGCAGCCCATGTCCGCAGCCCCCTCACCCCACTGGGGTACCAAGTGCCCCACAGAGCCCGAGGTGCTGCCAGCAGCAGGGGGTTGCTGTGCTCTGTTACTCCGCCTGGCCCCATATGAGCTGTGCTGGGCTTTCCTCTGCTCCGCTACACCTGGACCCACTTCAGCCCCCTAGAGATGCCCCGGTGCCGTGCTTGGGTGCTGGGCTTGGCTCATGTGGCAGCCACCACCCCCTGCCTGGTGGCAGGGACACGTTGCTAGCAGAGCAGGTGGCATCATGGCCATGGGGAGGAGGGACAGGGGTGTGTGTGCCAACGTGGGGTGGTGGGGCACCAGCTGATGGTCACGAGGACATGGCTCCAGCAGGAACAGAAGCGGTCCGGCCCCGGGGTCTGCACGTGGGTGCTCCCATCCGCACTGGGAGTGGGGTGTGGGGCAAACGGGGGGCTTAGGGGGGTTGGAGCGGCTGGGGGTGTTCACAAAGTCCCAAAGGGATTGTACATGGAGCGAGGCAGGATGTCCCTTAACACCTGCCCTGTGTGGGACAGGGAGTGTTGCGGTCCCTGGGAGCAGGAAAAGGGCTGCAGGGCACTCATGCCCGAGTGTGGACCTGGCCTGTCCCACGCCGAAATAATGCCGGCAGGATTGCTGAGATAGAGTGCAGCGAAGGGGCTGGGCACAGGGGGTGCAATTAGAGCCCTTTCCCTTGCAGATTATACTCTCTGCTTCCAGGGCTCCCAGGAATAGCTCTGGGCAGTGGTGCCGGCTGTTGTTCGAGGCAGGCTGCACACATGGCCCAAAATAGCTTCCCTCCAGCCACACGAGTGGCAGGGTCTGGGGCCGGAGATTAGCGCGGGGCTGGGCGCGCTGGCAGGGTGTGCAGGATAGCTGTGCTCGGCCACGGCTCTGCGCTCCCTAATCTCAAGGAGGGGGTGGGGACGGAGCTGCCGCATTCCTCCAAAGGGCTCTCGCCTCAATAAAATTAGCCAGAGCCTTCCTTTGCCGGGTGCTGGGCCCCTCGGTAGTGCTGGGCGAGGAGCGTGCAGGTGGTGGTTGTGGCTTGGGGTGAGCAGCTGAGGCCGACCTGGATGGGGCTGAGCTCCCCCAGCCGGGTGGGTTTGGGGTCCCCCAGCTGCGTGGGGAGGGGGCCACCCTGGCTGCAGCCCTGCCTCAGTTTCCCTGTGTGTGAGGCCAGGAGCGTGGCACTGCGGGACATGGCTGTGCAGTGGCCTCCGAGGCTGCTGCCCGTCCCCAAACCCTCGGTGTGACCTGGTGCGCTCCCCGGTGCGGGTTTGCAGCCCGACGTCCTGCTGGGCTGCGAAGTGCCTGCCTGGGGAGGCTGAGCTCCAGCCGGGTGCTGGTGGCTCTGGCTCAAGGCACGGGGCTGCTCAAGATGGAGAGCAAGCCTTGATCGCCTCCCTGCCTTCCAGCTTTCTTCAGAAGCTCTTTTACATCACGTTTCCTTCCGGCAGCTCATTTGCTGGCTGTGCCCTCCCCTGCCCCACTCCCGGAGCTTTTTCCTGCTCCCTGACCCCCCTGGGCTTCCTGGTGACCAAACTTTACTCTGACGTGGAGGTGACCTCAGAGTTCCTGGTCAGCTCTGACCCCCCTGCTCCTTGTTTGCAAACGGTTAAGTGCCAGGAAGGGGCGTGCGAGCAGCACAAAGGAACACGCCATCGCGCCGCAGCCAATGAGCGGGCGAACACGCTGGGGCTGCCTCCTCCGAGCCGCTTAACCTCCGTGCCTGGCCAGGGGTAACTCGCAGTCACTCGCCCCTGTACCCGCTGGGGCTCAGCACCCTCATCCCGGTGCTGGGGGCGCGCCAGGTGGTCCCGTGGGGGCTCGCACACCCATGCGCATGCTGGCACCGTGGCAGGCGTGACGTGGTTCCCGCGTGCGAGGCTGCGGTGACTCATTCAGAGCTTCCCCAGCTCCACAGCTGCGTGGCAGCGAGCACAGGAGAGGAGTGGCCGGGGCTGCTTCACCCCTGTCCTCCCCCCGGGGTGACGTGCATGTGAAAAAATGTGCATGTGTTGGGTCCTGTTGGGTCCTGTGCAGCGCGTCTGCATGCTCTCCATCCGTGGAGATATGGTTTTGCGCCCCCCTCTGCAGCTTTAAATTTAAACTTTGCGTCCTGTACGTCAGCAGGGTGGAAAGATCTCCCTGTACCCGTGCTGCAGAGCAGCCAAGGGAGAGCCCTGACCTTGTGCAGCCCTATCCTGCATCTGGTTCTGCTGGCTTAATTCTTGGACACAGCCTCTGTTCAGCAGTTTGTGGGGCACAGGGTGCTTGCAAATCCACGAGCAAAACCAGCCTCCTAAACCGCTCTGGACACAGCCTCAAGGCTTGGCTTCAGTTCCTCAGGAGGAGGAATTCCTCCCACCCCATTGCCAGGGAATCTGGCTGCTTTCCCCGAGCCTTTCCTGTGTGGGCTGCAGAGGGCCGAGGGCTGCGGGATGCTCCGGGTGGCTTGTTGCTGCCACCCCGTCTGGCTGCCCCGCCAGGGCTGCCAAGAGCCCAGTGCTTGAGCAATCCCCTCCGAGCCCCTGTTGCACTTTGCGCCCCATGTCCCTGTGCATGCAGGGCTGGAGGAAGGAGGGGAGGAAGCCTGCTGCTGCTGGCCGGGCTCGCCCCATCCCTGCCAGGGGAATGGGGTGACATGGGGATGGCAGCCGAGCTGAGCTGGTGAGGGGCTGGCAGCCATGTGGTGCCTGGCTGCTCCCCAGCCCTGCCGGCAGCAGGGAAGCGATTCCGTCTTGCTGAGCATGCAGCAGTGCTGCCTGCGGGGAGGGCCGGGGCCAGGCTGGAAGCCGAGGGCAGGAGCACATTGATCCTTTCCAGCTAAGGTGGGGATGGCTGCCCTGGCAGAAACAGCTCTTCTCTGGAAGTCTGAGTCAGCTCTTCCCCCTCCCAGCCCCTGAGACCAGGGATGCTGCCTGCAGCCAGACTGCATCACCCCTGTGGCACCTCCCTCCTACTGTGGGTTAGAGTGGAGGGGCTGCCTGGGGCAGCTCAGGGACCCAAAAAATCAGGTGCTCAAGCCCCACTGTCAGTGCAGCAGCAGAGGGAGCTGAGCCAGTGGGTTGGCCGCAAGCTCGTGGGGCTGACACTGTGTCCTCCCCAAGGATCATCTTTTCCACGCCATTTGCTGTCATCTCCTACTTCCTCATCTGGTTCGTGCCAGACATCTCCAGGGGCCAGGTGATGTGGTACCTCGTCTTCTACTGCCTCTTCCAGACCCTCGTGACGGTGAGTTGGGCTCTGAGTCTGCCGGAGCAGACAGGGCACACAACGGACACCCCCTGCACCCCACTGAGCTGCATGGTGCCCCCCAGTCCTTCCTTAAGCCAGTTCTCCCTGTGCTGCTGCAGTGCTTCCACGTGCCCTACTCGGCGCTGACCATGTTCATCAGCAGGGAGCAGAGTGAGCGGGACTCAGCCACCGCGTACCGTAAGCATTTCCTTCCCTTCCTCGTCATGTCCGGGGGGCAGCTGCTGGGAGCTGTCCTCGTCCAGGAGCTGGCTGGGCACACCTGAGACCACCCTGAGGTCTCTGGGGGACCACCATCATCCAGGGCTGGTCCAGCCCTCCCCGCTCCCCTGTCCCATCTCCTCCCGCAGTGGGAGGGTCCCGCTCACAGCCGAGTGCCCGGAGCAGGGGACGGCAGCCCCGAGCCCCTAAGACTTTCCTGCTGCTCTGCCCCATAGCAGAAAGGGAGCTGTGGCCAGGCCCTGGCAAGCTTCACCTCCCTGCCTTGGTTTCCCAGCAGCTGCTCTCCCTCCCTGCACACGCGGGGCCCTTCCATCGGGTTCAGATGGAGCTGCAGGAGCGCTGTGCTGGCTCAGCCCTGCTGGCAAGGGGCAGCCGGGGGGCTCGGAGCCCTGCGCTCAGTCCCGCTGCCTCTCCGCAGGCATGACGGTGGAAGTGCTGGGCACCGTGCTGGGCACCGCCATCCAGGGCCAGATTGTGGGCAAGGTGGTTACCCCCTGCATCCAGAGCCCCCTCTTCATCAGTGAGAGCAACACCTCGGCCTCCATGGGGGACGTGAACATGACACACTACACCGGGTCGCTGACTGACATGGTGAGCCCAGGGGATTCAATGGGCCCTGCTGTGCTCCCGGGCAGCACCGGCTGCCAGGACAATCCCTCCCTCACTGCTCCCCTTCTTGTGCAGAGGAATGCCTACATGGTCGCCGCAGGGGTCATCGGGGGGCTCTACATCCTCTGCGCTGTCATCCTGTCAGTGGGCGTGCGGGAGAAGAGAGGTGAGGCTGGAGGGGTGCAGAGGTGCACGGGGCTCCTGGAGGAGGGCTGCTGCACCAACCCGGCAGGAGAAGCAAAGCCTGGAGCCTCTCATCCAGGGTCCCTCAGCCCCAGAAGTGGGGGGATAGGCAGTGCTGAGGTCTGGGCAGAGGACCTGGGCTCTGCAGAGTGGTGACACTGTGGGCAGGAGTACAGAGTATCCCCAATGTGTTCCAGCGCGGCCCCGAGTACTTAGCTCTCTGCTGGCAGATAAACGTTATCTTGCACAGCTTCAGCTGGCCAAGGTCTCTGGTGCCAACTGGGGCATCCCCGAGTGAGGTGGTGTCCAAAGTCCGGAACGTTGTCCTGCCATGCCTCCACTCTGTGCCCGGTGCTGATTGTCCTGGGCAAATCCAGGGCCGAGGGACCCTGGGTGAGGGCAGGGGGGTCCTCTCCCATGTTGCAGGGAACTCAGGCCACGTGGGGTGCTCTGCAGCAGGCTTGGGGTGCTGCACCCCAGGGTGCCGTGCCGTGGGTCTAACAGTGGGTTTGCTCTGCTCCCCAGAGTCGTCTGAGCTGCAGTCGGATGAGCCCGTCTCCTTCTTTCGGGGGCTGAAGTTGGTGATGAACCACGGTGCCTACATCAAGCTCATCACCGGTTTCCTCTTCACCTCGCTGGCCTTCATGGTGAGCACCGCGGGGCTGCAGGAGCCAGTGGGAGCCCAGTGGGCTGGGGGCTGGCAAGCGGTGACGCGGGGCGGGGAACGGCCATTGGGCTCTACTTGGGGCTGCTGGAGCCTCCTCCTGACCGCTGTGCACCTCCTTTGCAGCTGCTGGAGGGCAACTTCGCCCTCTTCTGCACCTACACCCTGGGCTTCCGCAACGAGTTCCAGAACATTCTCTTGGTCATCATGGTGCGTACGGCCCCTCCGGAGCCCCCCGGCTGGGGCGGTGTTGGGATGCACGCTGTGGCATCCTGCATCTCCCTGGGGGCTGGCATGGAGAGGGAGGCTGGGGGCTGCGGGGACAGCGACCTAAGGTCTCCTGGGAGCAGGGGAGGGAGAAGGAGCTGCCAAATGTCCTGAGAAGGCCAGTCTGGCTGGCAAGAACAGTAACGCCTTTGTTCCCACATAAAGGCGGCCAGAGATGGGGAGAACAGGAGCCGTGGGGGCCTTTTGTCCGAATCTGGCCACTTATCTCCCTTCCCCCCCTGAGAATAGGAGCTCAATGCTGGCTGCCAGGATGGGGCACAGCAGCTCCTCAGGAGCCGTTTCCACCCTCTTGGCCCCATGGGGTGGAGAGGTACGAGGTGCCAGAGCCCTTCAGGACCTGGCTCCTGGCCACGCCATGCGCGCAGCGGTGGCCGGATCAGGCCCCTTCCCACACCTGGGATCGGCCAAGCCCTCGCCCATCCCTGTGGGCCAGTGGTGGCCTTGCGCCAGTGCAAATCCCCGGCTCTCCTTCCCCTGAGTGGGGCAGGCAAGGGATGGGGTGAGCACAGAGCAGGTGGCAAAGGATGGGGTGACGGATGGGGTGAGCATGGAGCAGGCAGCACGGCTGCATGCCAACACCTGGAAACCCGGGGCGCTGGGTGAGGGTGGGCCCAGGAGCTGTGCCCCTGGGAGTAGCCAGGCCAGCAGCTGACCCCACGGCCCCTCTTCCTGTAGCTCTCAGCCACTTTGACCATCCCCTTCTGGCAGTGGTTCCTCACCCGCTTTGGGAAGAAGACTGCTGTCTATGTGGGCATCTCGGTGAGTGAGCACCCTCCAGCACGGCTGTGGCCTCTCCCTGTGGGCGAGCAGTGCTGCATCCCTCTGGGGGGGATCAGAGCTGGGCAGAGGCTGCAGCCACCCTGTCCCAGTGTCTGCCCCTTGTCCTGCCTCTCGCCGTCACGGACGGGGCTGAGGCCGGCGGAGGTGGCTGGGGGCTCCGGGAGGACAGCAGCACTGCTGCTCCCTGGCCGTGCCGTGGAGGCCAACCTGGGTTCTGTCCCCCCTGCAGTCTGCCATCCCCTTCCTCATCGTGGTGGTTGTCCTGGACAGTAACCTCGTCGTCACCTACATTGTGGCCGTGGCAGCTGGGATCAGCGTGGCAGCCACCTTCCTCCTGCCCTGGTTAGTGCGGGTCCTGGTGCCACTCTGTGCCAGGAGCGGGGCAGGGTGCTCCCCAATCCTCGGGGGGATTTGGGGATGGTTTCAGGCCCAGAGGGGGAATCTTGGAGGGAAATGCTCCCAGCGGGGACAGGAGGTGCACTGTGCTCACCACCCCGCGCTCTGCGCAGGTCCATGCTCCCAGATGTCATAGATGACTTCAAGCTGCAGCACCCCGACTCCCGCGGCCATGAAGCCATCTTCTTCTCATTCTACGTCTTCTTCACCAAGTTCACCTCGGGGGTCTCCCTGGGCATCTCCACACTCAGCCTAGAGTGAGTTCTTGTGTCAAAGGGTTGGGAGGCCGGTCTCGTGCCCCCACCCAGGGGTCCCCGCTCCCTGAGGGAGGGGTGTGTGTGTGTGTCGGGGGCGTTTAAATCCCACGGAGCTCCCTGCAGGGAGCAGGCTGCCTCCTGCAAACCCTGCCTTCTGCCTGAAGGCTCCTTTGTGCACAGCTTCGCAGGGTACCAGACCCGGGGCTGCTCCCAGCCCAATGAGGTGAACTTCACCCTGAAGATGCTGGTGTCAGCTGTGCCCGTGGGCCTGATCCTGCTGGGCCTGCTCCTCTTCAAGCTGTACCCCATCGACGAGGAGAAGCGGAGGGAAAACAAGAAAGCCCTACAGGACCTGAGGTGAGCAGCAGCTTTGGGACCCGGCCCGCACGGGGCGTGTGGGGGCAGGATCAGGCCCAGACCGGTCGGGAAACCTCCGGGAACCGTGGGCGGCAGGGTGAGGAGGGCTGCCTCTTCCAATCCTGGCCTCCAAAGAGGTGGCGTGAAGGGCTTGGATCAGCAGGGCACCCGCCCCGCTTGCTAAAGGACTGCACGGGACTGTGACTGTGAGGCAGTGGCCTTGCTTCATGCCCCCTTCCCCACACTTTCTCCCCAGGGAGGAGAGCAACAGCAGCTCCGAGTCGGACAACACAGAGCTGGCCAGCATCGTGTGACGGGGCCAGGCTGGAGCCACGTGGGGCACCCGCACCCCCGCCAGCTCTGCGCCCGTCTGGGCCCGGACCCGCAGAGCACCGGTAGTGTACATTACACAGTGACCCCAGGGGGCTCCCCTGCCTCCACGGGACAGTGCTGGTCCTGTGGGACGGAGCTGGTCCCGTGGGGCGCAGAGCGGGCCCGCGGCCGGGGGATGGTTGGTGTACATTACACTGTCAGTGTGACCGCGCCGAGGACGTGGGCTCACCTCTGCTGTCTGTACATATGACACTAATTTAGAAAACTGTTCTTTTTTTATGGAGCTTAATTAACTTAATGATGTAAATATTAAAATGTTTCCTATTTGTATATATCTGTGCAGGAACTGAACTCGAGGGGCTGTTAATATTGGTTTACATAAAAGGGGGGGGGAGGCCACAGGCCTGCTGCGGGGAATTGTTTGGCTGCTTTCCCAGGGCTGTCAGCCCAACCTGGGTCCCTGTGTGGAGCGGGGGCCGGCCACCCCAGCCCAAGGCCCACAAATGCTGCGATTGGGGCCGGTGGCTGTGCCTGGCAGCCCCTTACCCCCCTGCGGCTCCTTGTGTGGTGCCTGGCCGAAGCAGCCCAACAAAGGCCCTATTATTTTCCCCCTTTTGAGAGGGAAGCGGGGCGGCGGGAGGAAGGCCATGGAAGTTCTGGCTGCGGGATTGGGAACCTGGGCCTGGAAGCAGCTGGGGAGTGGGGAGCAGGGCCTGTGGGTGACACCCAACGCTTCCTCCCCAAGCACTGATCTTTGTGGGTATTTATACCTTGCTCTCACATTTCCCCTCTCCCAAGCAGAAATCCCAGCCCTGCCCTCCCCTCAGCAGGGCTCTGTGCTCCTCCAGCAGCAGGGGCAGGGAAGGGCACAGCAGGGCTGGGCGAGGGCGGCTCTGCCCTGTCCCCACAGCCCCGTGCTGGTCGCTGGGTGCTGTTGCCTTTAAGTGTGTTACCAACAGGGAACGAGTGGGGTCAGCGCCCAAGTCTCTCTGCAGGGCCCTGGGGCTTGTGGCTTGTGTTTCCTTCCAGTTCTAGGTACTGGAACGGAGCTGGGGTTGTAAAAGACAGCAAGGGCAACTGAGCCGGAGCTGGGAGTGCTGAAATGGGTCCTACTGACACCAAAGGAGCTGGAGGGAATGGGTCCTAGAGAGCTGGGGGAGGCAGCATCAGCTGTGTCCTGGGTGCTCCCAGCTCCCTGGGATGGAGCTCGCAGCCACCACTGGGGCGCCAGCAGCAGGGGCCAGGAGCCCTGGGGAGCTCCCTGGCTGCAGGAGGGGGGCAGCAGTGCCCCAGCCCTGCAGAGAGCTCCAGGGTCTTGCAAGTGTGCTGGCTGCAGCTGGGTGTGTGAGGAGGGAGCTGAGCTGCTCCTTGGCATGGCTGCTGCCTGGGGGTGCACGGTGCCACCGTCCCCCAGGGTTTGAAAAATCGCCACTGCTTTTCTTTTTCAAAGTGTTTCTACGGAAAGCAGGGACATGCCATTCTTTGCCTCCTATTTTCTGGCTCTGTGGGATTCACAAGGAGTTTCTGTTCAGGATTTTTTTTCTTTAATATTTTTGCAGCCAGCTGAAAGGACTAAAAGCATACTGAGCTTGAAACTGGGCCCAGACATTCCTAGCTGAGCACACCTCTTCTATTTGGGGCTTTTAAGAAAATAGATGGGGAGGAAAAAATGACCATGGGAGTTGATAGCGCTGAGCCCTGGGCAGATCTCCAGCGCCAAGACAAAGTCCATGTCTTGCAGTCGTGATTCCCGAAGGCTTTCACTCCAGGCATGAAGAAACCCTCGGGCATGGGCAGCGTGCCCAGGCAGCGCCGTGCGGGGAGATGCTGCCTGCAACAGGAGCGCTGCTGTGGCTTCACCCAGGCTCCTCGCGGTGCTGAGGGACATGCGCTCCCCGCAGAGCTGGAGCCGGGTCGTGGCTGTGCCCGGTGCTGGCCGGGTGAGCTGTGCCTCGGGGCTGGCACAGGGTGGCCCTGGGAAATCAAAGGAAGAGGATAGAGGTGGCTGGGGGACAGCAGCTCCATGCAATGGGTGCGAAGAAACTGGGGGTGAGAGCGAGCCGGAGCTGCTCCCCGCTGCACCGGGGGGACCGATGGGGTCTGTCAGGGGTTGTCCATGTGCCCCGTACCTCTCCCGGGGCCTCGGGGACAGCTGCAAGCCCCCCCTTGAGCCCCGGGGAAGCTGCTAGGTGCTGGTGCCCAGCGTTGGGTCCCCCGGGGGTCTCTGGGAGCTTAGTGGCCCCTTGCTGCCGGGGTGGGCGTGGGGCACCGGGATCGAGAGGGGGCGGCTGATGGGCGGGCGGGCACCATCCGGGCTGCGGGCACAGAACCGGGAACACGGAGGCTACGGCAAGGCCTCGGCGGGGATACAGAGCACGCAGGGTGCGGGGGTGCGGGCGCTGCTGGTGCGGCCTCCCGGGGTCACCGTGCCCGTGTCCCCCGGCCGCGATCACCCCGGCCGCTCGCACCGGGCATGGGGCGGTCCTCGGGCAGTGCCCGCCGGGGCCGGGGAAAGGCTCGGTGCCGACCGTGACCGGGGCCGGCGGCGGGAGGCGCCCGCGAGCTCCCCCCGCGGGCCGGGCCGGGCCCTGCCGCGGCCGCCGCCCCGAGGCCCCGCCCCCCAACCGAATCCCCGCCCTGCTTCTGTCCGGCCCCGCCCCACTCCCCGTCCGCCAATCACAAGGTGCGGACCGCCGAGGCCCCGCCCCTCCCCTCG
>CM021719.1:6394128-6421181 GCA_011074415.1 Stictonetta naevosa
GGCAGGGCCGGGCCGGGCGCTGCGAGCGGCGCTGGGCGCGGAGCCGGGCGGGTCTCCGGGGCCGGGGCCGTGTCCAGGGGGCCTCGGGCTGCGGCTGCCGGGGCTCGGCGCGGCCCCTCCTGGTCCCGGGGCCGGCCGGGGTCGGCGGCTGGGCCCTGCCTCGCCTCCGGCAGCGCCCTCCGCGGGGAGCCGGGCGGCGGCAGTGGGGGTGCTGGGGGGCGGAACCGCCGCAGAGCCGCTGGGGGTCGCCCCCCGGGACGGGACGGGGTCGGTGCGGGCGGCAGCAGCAGCCCCGGGTCCCTGCCCTAGCCGCTCAGCCTCGTGCCGCCCGCGGGCATGGGAAGCGGCCGGTGCGAGCTTCACCGGGCTGGTAGTGTGATGCCGGCCCCTCCCCCCCCCACTGACCCTCACCGGGGTCGCACCGGGCAGCGGGAGCATTTAACGAGCCCCTTTCCCGGGGGCTCACTGCTCCTCTGCTCTGGGGCTGGCCTCTTGCGAGCCCCCAGCAGGAGCCCCCCCACCCCATCGCGCTGTGGGAGCCCGGCTGCTGCATGGCGTGTCCACAGCACGCTGCCCACCCCGGGGGCAGTGAAGGTCAGCCAGCAGATCAGTCTGTGCTGGGAGAATGGCAGAGCTGCTGGAGCGACGAGTGCTGGCTGTTAGCTTCTGCTCTGCTGGTAATCAAAGCTCAATTGGATTTAAACAAGACCCAGATTTAAATCCTGCATCGCATCCCGAGGGGAGGGCTTCGTCTGAACACCACACTGCTGCCACGGGGCTGCAGCCCCGCTGCATGGCTCAGCGGCCTTCTCAGAGCCTCCTCCTCTGCTCTCCCCCTGAGAACACAGAACTCAGACGCCTCTGACACAAGCTGTGTGCCACAGCTTCCTCTTTGGAGGATGCAAATGAGATCCTGCTGCACGCACATTAGCGAGACCCATGAAGTGAGGTTCTTGCTGACAAATTACTCTGCATTCGGTGAACAAAATGCTGTTTAGCTACTGCCCAAACAGGTCGATTTTGTTATTTTTTTTTCTTGCTCAGTGTTAGTCTCTGGGTTGCAGACTCTGGCTGGTGGCATTAGCTAGGTTCTCACCTGTATACTTAACAGAACATCTTATTTCATCCAGGCTGGGTTTGTAGATAGAACGAGCTGCATGAGCAGAGCAAAGAGCACAGGAAGGGTGAGTCAGGATGGATGGGTGAGGAGGGCTGGGTTTAGCTGCCTGCTGCAGGACATCACTTTGGATGCACACAGCCCTGGCTGTGTTGCTGATTTACCAAATGACTTACCTGGCACCTTGCCCTGGTGCTGCCTGTTAAACAAACTGAAACAAATTCCCCAGGCAGTGGTAGGTTTACCCAGCTGTGGGCTCATGGCTTGCGCCAGGGAAGCCCCCGGGAGGCCCAGGAAGGATGCTTGTAGGGGCGGGGGAAGGAGCCTGGGTCTGGAGGAACACTTCCTCTTTTAAAGGGCATCGATCCCAGCAGCATGGCCAGAGCCGGGGCTGTTCTCACAGCAGCCTGTCTCACTGCTCGTCTGGAAGCTGCTCTGGGGAGCTGCTCCCTGGCTGGACATTCTGGTTGGTAATCCCCACCCAAAGTGCAGCTTGAGACCAGCACCGGGGCTGATCAGATCAGAGCCCGGCGCGGAATGTGGAGGGGATCAGTGGAGCAGAACAGCAGCTTTATGTGCCCCACGGGCCCGCTGTCCTTCCCAGTGCCCCTGGGGAACGCCCTGTGTCCTGCTGCGCTCCGGGGGCACGCGAGAGCTTCCCCAGCGGGTGGCTCTTTGGGGACAAAACACTTCCTTTAGTGAGCAGGGGGGGGAGCAGAGCCCCGCTCTTGGCTGTGCTCCCATGTGTGGACGTGAGCCCTGTTCTGGATGCGTCCCCCGCTGCAGCAGAGTGCTGACGATCCTGTGGTCAGGGTTTCTACACTGTGCGGAGTAAAAAAAAGAGGCATTCATTACTGCTGATTACACGGGTGACCGCCCATGAGTTCCAGCCCCTCTGAACTCGCAGCATCTGGAAGCCGCCCAGCTACCACTGCCTGGTTCCGTGCAGAGCGTCTCCGCGGCTTGCTGCTGTGCAGAGCAGGGCAGGAAACCACCAGCTTCCTCCCAGAGCCTCGCTGCTGGTGTGGGCAGGCAGGGCTGAGAACAGCTGCGTTTGTCTGGTGCCATCGGTGCTGCTTGTGCCTAACGACAGTCTGCCCCACGTCCTCGGGAAGCCATGGAAAAAACACAGGCTGTGGGGCAGGGTTGAGAGGGCTTGGGAGCAAAAGCCAAGTAGCAGTGAGAGCCACGGGCCCAGCTTGTGAGGGAGAGCTTCTCTCAGCTCGTGAGGGCAGGCGGATAAACCCTGCCTGCCCTTTGGGGTGCACTGGGAAGAGCCTTCTCTTCTCCTTCAGGCAGGGTTCTGAGCTTTAGCAGGCTGCTGCAGGAGGCTGTGCTCAGGCCCTAATCGTGCTGTGTGTTGTGAAATGTTTCAACAAGCGGCGATAAGATAGAATGCAGTTGGTGAATTGCTGTTCCCTCCCTGCATTCCCTGGGCATTAGTGTGCTCGGAGGGTGACTCGTCACACTCCTCAGTGTGGAGTGTCTGCAGCAGAGCTTAATGGAAAGTTTATATTATGCTCAAGACTTTGCCAGATGAGAAGCTTCAAATGACTTGTGCCGAAGCAGCTTTCCGGTGCTCGTGGAACAGATTCTGCAGTTCGGATCCCAAAGCTGGTAGCAGGGAGTCCGAGCAGGGCACGTTGCTGCAGGGGCAGCCTGTCTTGATGCGTGCCAGCTGCCCTGCAGTGTGCTGGCGCTCTGTGCTGAGCGGTGCCGGGGCTACAAATTACCCCATGGGGGCGTTCGGGGCTCCGGGAGGTCCCCGCAACGCCTTTGCAGAATCAAACCGCTTCGGCCCTGCAGAGCCCTGGGCTCCTCCCAGTGGAGCACTCATGGTTGATTTGCTGTATGGTCATAAATGGGACTTTGGCCAGTAAGCAGCTGTGGCAAGGCTCAGTGCAGACCTTTGTTTTATTGAGCAGTGTCAACACAAGGCTGGGAGATGTGAGCTCCGACATCCTTATAAGGGTAACGAGCCCGCGCGGCGGAACAGAGAGGATGTGGCCTTTAAAGAGCGCCTGTGGCAATCTAAAACAGCTGTGTGCATGGCTATTCATATCCAAACGTCCCGGCCAATGCCAGGGTGCGTCACCAGGGCTCAGGGCTGGGTAGAATCTCTTCTGGAGCTGGGAGGGCTGGTATCAGACAGCTGATAAACGCTTCAGCATTTGGCACATGGTTTTGCTGCTGCTGGAAGATGCAAATGCATTCTGTGTGTGCAGGTTGTGGACAGAGCAGACATGGAGAGGCTGGTGGAACGGCTGGAGAAGGCTGTGGAGCGCCTGGAGACAGTGTGCCAAGGCCCCGGCATGTGTGGAGATGGCTCCTCCAAAGGTAAGGCACTGCGGGCCCAGTACCTGGCAGGCTCTGCAGGGCTGCTGCACGAGCTGGTCGTGCCCAGGGGAAGTGAGTTTGGCAGGAGACAGCGAGTGCAGCAGGGCTGCAGTTGCTGGCTGAGAGAAGAACTTCCCCTGCAGCGCTTCCCCTGCCTGCTGCCGCCCTTGGCAGGGCATGGTGCTGGTACCTACGTGGTGATATCCTTGTGGTGGTACCTGCGTGGTGATATCCACACTCTGCGTCCTTCCCTGCAGGAGTGGCTCAGTACGTGCAGGCATTCGATGCCCTTCTGGCTGGCCCGGTGGCTGAGTACATGAAGATCAGCAAAGAAGTTGGTGGGGATGTGCAGAAGCATGTAAGGAATCACTTTCTTCTTCCGCCGTGCCGAACAGCTGCTGCCTGTCCTTCAGGGCTGTTCAGGGCTGGGTTTGCTGTCAGTTTGTGTTCCTTTAGTGCTGTGTTGTTGGATGTTAATAATCCGTAAGGATTCGAGACAGATACCCAGATAACCTCCAGCAGATTGCCACCTGTGCACGCCCTTTTAAGATCTTTGGGAGTTGGGCACCCAGCTCTCTCCTAACAGACTTTGGCGTGTGCTTGTAGGCTGCCTGCGCGCTGCCCAACCACAGCTGCTAAATTACTGTTAGTGCTCCCTGAGGAGAGGTGTCTCCACGATGTGTTGCTGTCAGACTGAAACACAGATGACACATGCCTTCACTACCAGAAATCCAGAGGCCAGAAGAACGATCTGGCCTAGCAACGTGATCTGTGTGTGTGGAGATAATTGTGGCAGCTCTTTGCACTGCTAGGTAGCTAACGTTATCTGCCCAATGGGCTTCCCAGTGTTCAGGATCGGCTGCTTCCATGTAGATGAGGAGCAAGGGCAGCAGGAGCTCGAATGACTGTTGGTGTTAGGCTGGGTATGAGGGAAGCTCCGTCACGTTTCTCTTTGTTCTCAGGCTGAGATGGTTCATGCAGGCTTGATGAGCGAGAGGTCTGTCCTGGTGATGGCATCGCAGCATCAGCAGCCAGCAGAGGTAAGTCTGGGAAATCATCTCATCAGGAAACTTGGGTGCCCCTACCTGAGAGCGGGTGATGGCTGTGGTTTGAGGGTAATCTGGGACATTCCGGTTGCTCCAAAGAGGAACCAGAGGAGGACTGGAGATGCTTGGATCCATGAGGTGGCACTTGCTGAAGGTGTGAACCGCTGTGGGTGCTCGCCCAATGCTGGGCAGGATTCCAGAGGCTGGTTCTTAGAGCTGCAGAACTGGCATTTTCCAGCCATTAAAGCACGAGCATTCTGTGTCTATCAGAGCAGCTTGTGAATGTCATCTTGCAGCTTCTGTCCCTCTCAAGTTCCACCTGACACCAGCGCTGCGCAATCACTGCTCCCTAAGATGCAAAGCAGACAAGAGACTGTGTAGTATGCTTCTCGTTCTGTGGCACTTACAGACCTTCAGGCATGAAGCTCCTAAAGCAGAACAGACACTTGTCTCTCTTGAATGGTGTCTGAATAATAGTCAGACTTCTAGCATTGATTTGTCCTTAGCAAGTAATTTAACACTGTGCCCTAGGCTGCCACCTCAGCAGGATGTGTGACCGAGTCTGATTCTGAGTGTGTTGGCTTTTCCCTGCTGGGAACTGTTTCTCCATGAGGAGCAGGATCCCACCTTGCTTTTCTTTGCAGTTGTTGTCTGGCTCAGTCATGGCTTCTTACTTTATAGTGGTGCTAGGCTGGAGCTTCTTAAAGTGTAGTCTGGCCAGTGGTCCTTGGGACCTCTCTGTGTTTTCATCTGAACAGCACGAAGGATAGCAAAAAAGAAGTCAAAGCTTGAAAAGCAAATTTTGCCCAGATTTGTCCCTCCTTGCTGCCACTGCAAGGACACTTCCTGATCTTAAAGGAAAGAAAAGTCCTCTGAAAGGCATCTCTGGAAATGTGTAATTGTTTGCCCTCAGAAGACTTCTAAGCACTTGCATTCGTCATTCCGAGTGAACAGCACATAAACAATTCTTATCGTTCAAATATTAAAGGCTTGGATCGACTAGAGAAGTAATTTGGATCATGCAGTCCGGCCTGATAGGTTTGTTGAGAATCTCCTGTGACTCTGACTAATGCACGCTGTAAGTCTTAAACTACCTGCATAGCACCCCCCTGTTCTAAGGGTTTAAGAAGGAGAGGAAAAATTTGACAAACTGTCTTAGAACAAAAGAATACAGGGAAGGCAAATGCTATTTCTGTCCTTGTTACTAACGAGCAATGTTTCTTGAATCAGACATGAGTCACAGTTCTTGGCGTACTCCCATAGTACCAACCCAGTTGGGAGCTATGACTTCAGCCCTGGAGGAGCTGGGCCGTGGGACCAGCTCCTGGGGAGGGCCAGGCCTGGGCAGGAGCTGTAGCAGCAACTTGGCCCAGTTGGAGTCTTCCTCTGAATGACCATCATCCCAGCAGGGCCACCCATGAACACGTGCAACTGCTCCAGAGCAACACTGATGTTTTAATTGTTGTCCCTCTTGTTGTGCAGAATGTATTCTCGGCACTTCTGAAACCGATTTCAGAGCAAATCCAAGCGGTGCAGAATTTCAGGGAGAAGAACCGTGGTAGCAAACTCTTCAATCACTTATCGGCAGTCAGCGAGAGCATCCCAGCGCTGGGCTGGGTGGCCATGGTAAGGACTGCACTGGGAGTTGGTTTCCTTGGGTGGGTGGGAAGAGTCTGGCTCCCTGGTGAGCTCAGCCCCCTCAGCTGCTTCGTGCCAATGTGTTTTGTCTTCTTTAGGCTCCGAAGCCTGGTCCTTATGTAAAAGAAATGACTGATGCTGCCATGTTTTATACCAACCGGATCCTTAAGGAGTACAAGGATGTGTAAGTTCACCTTTTCTCTTAAAGACATCACTGAACACAGCTACAGGGCATACAAGGTTCACTGCAGCATCTAACCACAGCCGCCTTGGTCTTTAATTCATTCCTCTTGCTTTAAAGGCAGGGTGTATTTATAAAGCCTCAGTCAGCTGTTCACTCCTGATCCTTAGGGTCAGGATTCCTTGCGTCCATGTTCATGTTGCAGCTGGAATCTCCAGTAGCAGGTGTATTGCTGTCCTTGCCTCAGCATTGTCTGGTGGCTGAACTGCTCGCCAGAGTGGTGAGCTTTGTCTAAGGAACAGGTCTTGTTAGGATTACCAGACCCCTCAATTAAAATATGCTACAGTACAGAGCAGGCCTCTGGCATCCTACCTGCAGGTGCAAGATTAATCCTGAAGCTAGAACTCGGTGCTCAGATGTGAGACGGCTGTGCTAGTCCAGCCTGCAGTCTGAGAGAGGGAAGGATGTAAAGATCTCTTTATAGTCCGTGGGTTTTGATGGTAAATGTGCCTGCTGCCTCCTCATGATCTCCTTGTATCCTAGAGATAAAAAGCAAGTGGACTGGGTGAAAGCTTACCTGAGTATCTGGACAGAGCTACAGGCCTATATCAAAGAGTATCACACCACGGGACTGACCTGGAGCAAAACAGTAAGTGCTGGCTGCATCTGCAGGGGCTTCTCGGGCGGGTATTGCGTGATTATTGCAGCAGACATGGAGCTTGTGCAATTGCCTTTCCTCTTGCTGGCCTCTTACAGGGTCCTGTAGCAACAGAAGGGGCTAAAGTGCCATCTGCTCCCCTCACAGGGGCTGCACCGCCCCCCCCAGGCCCTCCTCCCCCTCCTGCTCCTGCCCCCACGGGCTCCAGCACTGACGACTCTGCCTCCCGCTCGGCGCTCTTTGCCCAGATCAACCGAGGGGAAGGCATCACGTCTGGTGAGTGGTGTAGCGGGCAGGGCAGCCACAAAAGAGTGTGCTGCTGTGCTGCAGGTCCTACCAGGCTGGCATTTTGGATCCTTGTTTTGCTGCTGTCCCTGAACATACCTGCTTCTGGGAAGTAGGCTCACAAACAAAAGACCATCTGGTCTGAGCGTGAGGCTGGGAGCCAGGAGCGGCCCTGAGGCAATTCACCAGGACAAAGGGAGCCTGGCTGAGTTGGTGTTCTCAGCCTCATCTGTCAAGGGGAGCAAGAGATGAATTGCTGTTTGGGATGGAGGGCAGGGGGCTCTTCAGCTGTATACCTGCCTCAAGTACCAAAGGTGCAGTTTCACATCTGCTCACATCTGCACAAACATCCCCTTTGTGTGCTGCCTGGCTGGCAGATCAGGACAGATGTGACACAAAGGTGAGCTGCTTGGCTCAAGGCTTCTTCCAGCTGCAGAGTGGAACAGCAGGGGGCCTTCTGGTTCCACAGAACATCCTCATGAACGCTGCTTCAGTGTTTCTGGCTCCCTCTTTCACTTGTCACTCGTGACTGGGCTCAGTTTAGGCCCAAACTCAAGAATTTATCTGCTTTCTGAAAAATGTTATCATGCTGATTACTCATGTCTGGTGTTTGTGAAACTGTGCTATCAGTGGAGAGCTGGAGCTCAGGCTTGGTTTCTTTTGCAGGCTTAAGACATGTTTCAGATGACATGAAGACCCACAAGAATCCAGCACTGAAGAACCAAGGAGGTCCTATAAGAAGTGGACCCAAACCTTTCACTGCTCCTAAACCAGCCTGTAGTGCTAATCCTTCCCAAAAAACCTCTCCAAAGCAACCTGCATTGCTAGAATTAGAGGGCAAAAAGTGGAGAGTGGTGAGTGCCAGGCATAAGTATGTGTGGGTTGGAGGGATGGGAGCTTTCCGCAGGGAAGGGGTATCCTGAAGTCCTTGCAGGAGTGTAAGATACATTAGCCCGGTGTTGCGTGCAATTAATTTCCTTTTAAAGGGGCTCCACTACCCTGCTGTGCTTATGGAGGAATTGGTCTCTGTTCTGAAAATAAAGTGCATTTTCCTCTCCTTTTCAGGAAAACCAGGAGAATGCCACTAACCTGGTAATCAGTGATACAGAACTGAAGCAAGTAGCTTACGTTTTCAAGTGCACAAATAGTACACTCCAAATCAAAGGCAAGATCAACTCCATCACCCTTGGTAAGTAGAGCAACCCTGAAAACTGCTTCTCCATGTTAGTCTGTTTGCAGAAGGCTGAATCTCCATGACCTTTTTGTGAGCTGCTCTGTCTTGTCTTTGCAGATAACTGTAAGAAGCTAGGTCTGGTGTTTGATGACGTGGTGGGCATCGTAGAGATCATAAACAGCAGGGACGTTAAAGTTCAGGTGACCATCTGTGTTCTGCTGTCTGCCTGGGGTGTGATGCTGCTCTGCACAACGGGGCTCTGGTAGCATCTACTGCTCTGAGTAGCTGAATTTCCAGAGCAGGAATATGCACCTGTGGAGAAGGCTCATGAAATGCCTTCTGTCCTACTGCTCTGCAGCTGAGCCTGCCCAGCCCTCAGGAAAAGGGCTGAAAATTGTCTCAATGAGCTGCTTCAGGGATCTAAATAAAAGATCAGTCTCTATGAGGCAGGCAGCAGGATCTAACTGCCAAAGTAGGAGGCGAGCAGGAGAATGAATGTATTCTGATTCCAGTTTTGGTATCTGATTTGGGATGGGCACCTTGCCCAGCCTTTCCTTTGGTTTTGTTCTTAAAAGACCAAAACAAGAAATAGCCTTGGGTTTTTGCCAGAAGTGTGAGTACTTGAGTTCAATGTGACTGTGGTGGGGAACTGGAGTCAGACCTCTTGCCTTAAAAAACAGTGCAAAAAGAAAAATGTGGTTGTCCACTTCCTGCTGATGCTCCTCTCACTGCTGTTTTGTTCGCTGCTAGGTAATGGGTAAAGTGCCAACAATCTCCATCAACAAAACAGACGGCTGCCACGTGTACCTGAGCAAGAACTCCCTAGACTGCGAAATCGTCAGTGCCAAGTCATCGGAGATGAATGTCCTTATTCCCACGGAGGGTGGTGACTTTGTAAGTGTTATTTTTGCACTCGGTGTGGAGGTCTGCTAGAGGAGGGGGAAGGCGTGATTCTGATTTTGAGACCCGTGGGGAATATTACAGTCACAATGAGGTCTGGAAGTACAATTCTAGACTCGCCATTTTAATCCTAGATTTGGGGGTTGTGATTGATGATTGGAAGCTAAAATCAGCAAATCAAGTTGTTTGTCTGTACACTGAGACACTTGGTGTTTGGTGAGAGTTTCCTCTTCCTTAAGATCTCTGGGGGCAGAACAGGAAGCATTTGTTCGTGCCAGAGGGGGTGTGCCATAGACTTAAGAAAATAAGTGCCTGAAGCAGCGGGACTAGCTACTACTTTCAGTCACAAATGGAGATGTATGACCACAGATTTCTGTTTTTACCCTCCAGACTGAATTCCCTGTCCCAGAACAGTTCAAGACGGTGTGGAACGGTCAGAAGCTGGTTACGACTGTGACGGAAATTGCTGGCTAAGCAGAACAGCTCCAAGGCTCACGCCCTCCCCTGGCCCTGCTGTGGGACAAATCTGCTTTCAGATGATTCTCTTAGATTTCTTGTACCTTTCTGCTCTCAAACTGCTTCTCTTCTACCCGAGAGACACAGCTACCTGCCGTCACTGAAATACCTCTGGCTGGGATGTGGTATAGGTGGCGGGTCAGTTATTGTCCACATCTATTAGCAGGAAGGTGTATTTTTCCCCCTCCCCTTGTCTGATCTAACTGCACCAATTGATTGTGTCAGATTTTGGGTGAACTTCACAGCCAGTACTGGCGGTTGGCTTTCAGAGTGTTGTTCGGGTTTTGTTTTAATTTTTGTATTGCCTTTAAGCAAACTGTTCACGTGAGAGAGGAGTGTTGTCCCCTTTTTAACAAATACTGTTGTCTGTTGGGGTCCAGAAGTACGCAGTTGCCATTGCAAACGTCTGAAGTTCCTGGAAGTTGCTTATTCCAGCTCTATGTACTAATCAGTGGCATTACAGGACAGGGGAATGGCTTTGTTGGACCAAATGCTGAGGACTTGGGCCATAGCATTCTACCTTGATTTCCCTTTCATCATTCCTGGTAGCTCAATGCGTTTCTGACTGTGCCATGACAGGAGGCTTTTTATTAACCAGTGCCACAGGAAGACTGCGGTGGAGTCGCTGCAGTTTTCCCCCCCGGCAGTCTGGCTGGTAGCTTGGAGCTGAGCTCTAACCTCTTCCCATGAGCCCTCCACCCTCTCAAGGGAATCTTTACCCCAGGGCTTCCTGCTCAGAGCAGCTGAACTCAGGTTCAGTATTCCAGGACGGTTCTGAACCTGTCCCCTCCTGCAGGGGAAGGGTCTCCTTCATTCCAGGTCAGTAGTGCAGTATTATTGATACCCAAGTTGGATCAAGTTGGTTCATCACTCTCTTCCTCATCTGCAATCAGTCACCATTGCGTGAATCTCCTCAACCCTCCCTTCCCCCTTGCTTGGCTCTTTACGTTGGTGGAAGCTTGCAGCCTCTGTTCCAGGGCCCTGGAGCAGAGTGATGGATCTACACCACAGTACTGTATTGACCCATAAAGGGAGCTGCACGTGCTTTGACCTTCATTTTTCCAATGTCTCGGGTGGCATAAGCATATTGTAAATGCATTTCCTGAGTAAAGTGTCAATGTTCTTTTTCTCTAGGACAAAACTTACAAAAAAATATGCAATTTTTTTATTTTAAGACTGTCCTGTGACTTGTACTCGTCTTCTCCTGAGGCTTGTGAAAAATAAAAACCTTTCTTATGTACTTAAGATTATACAGAAGATAGAATAAAGTTAATGCCAACTTGCTCATTACAGTGTCTCCTGGTTGCTCTTCTTGGAAGCACAAGAGAACGCTGGTGGGACAGGATGCCCCTTGCTGCCTGGCCCTGCCTAGGCTGCTTTGAAGATGACTTGCCCCCAGGGGGAGTCCAGCCTTTCCTCAGCTCTCTTTGAATCAACTTAGCAGTAGTTGTCAAATTGCACCTCTTTTTTAGTTAGATGTAAAGTTCTTTATTGATTTCAGTTGTACAAAAGTGCCTAAAACAAGCTATTAGTTGAAAATGGTTCAAGCTGTTAATACCCACTTGATTTAAAGCTTCCTTTTCCCCAGAACCTCCTAAATGTGGTCTCTTTCCCCAGCCTGAAGGTAAGATTAATCTCTCTCCTCTGCATACGGCCACATAAGTCTATTTGCTTAGTCCCTTAGGAGATGCTGTGTACTTGCACTAGTGATTTTGGTTAATACTGCCATTGCTTCTGGAGAGGAACAGGCAAGGGGGGCTGGGAGTGTGACTTAAACCTCTCAAGCAGCTCAGTTATTTCACCATCGCCAGCTGCCCAGCACAACCCCAGGGGGACGGAGTGCTTCAGCAGCAGTGCAGGGCTCAGCCCACCCCTATCAGAATGTAGTTACATCCAGATGCAGCCCCATCCCTTGTTGTAGTGCAGCAGGTGCCACCTCTGCACCCTGTAGAAGCACAGATTAACTTCCCCACCCACCCACCCCTTCCCCAGATTCCCTGCAGGCTTGTACACAAAGTACTCTTGCACAGTAGCAGCTGCATTAACTATAGTGAGCCCCCCCCAGGGTGCTCCCACGCAGTGCCTCCCCTCAGCCTCACTGGAGGAAGGGGAGGATGGTGGTACAGAACCACTCCTCTGAGAACTGCAAGTGATCCCCATCCACCCCCAGGAACACCAGCTTTCCTGCTTTGTCCATCTCCTGCAGTCCGAGGTGGTCCTGAAAAGAGAAGCGTGAGGAGAGCATCCTGAGAGCTGCTGCAGCCCAGCACCAGCTGGGAAGCCCATCAGAGAGCAGCTGCAGCAGAAGGGGCTAGCAGGCTAGAGCAGCTTCCACCTCTGAGCTTAATCAAAGTTTCTCCTCATAGAGAGAAACTCACTTTTGGTTTACAATAAGGCTTAAAAAAGAAGCAAAGTTCATTAAACACGTGGAAAGGGATCATGAGCCAGGTGTGAAACCACCACCATTACATCCCACTGCCAGGGACCGGCCTGGAGGGAAACAACTCCTGGCAAGGTGAGGCCGTGCCCCAGGCTAGGCAGAGATGTGAGAAGCAGGACTGTGGGTTTTAGAGCTCCTGAAGGCCCTGAAGACACCGTGCTTGTGGAATTGAGTGGAAACTGCAGAAACCCCTCAGCCCCAGCAGAACGTACCTCTGTGTACAGCAGGGTCTCCCTCAGTGGAACTGTCTCCCTGGCTTGGCCGCTTTTGTAAAACCCAAACCACTGCCAGAGGAAACACAAGGGAACAGTTACCCAAGGGCTCCCAGAAGGCAAACAGACTTACTGACCAACCAATTCCAGAGATGTGCTGCTGCAGGTGGCACAACATCACGCCTCTGCGCTCAGCCTGCTCCTCAGAAAAGCTCTGCCACCGAAGGACAAACCACAACTGAGCAAGCAAGAACCAAAACACCACCTGAGAGCAGCACCTGCCCTGCCTGCCTCACCTCAGAAATCGGAGGGTCAACCATCGTGTCGTTGAGAAATTTCACCATCACAAACTTTTTCAAAGCCATCAGGTTTTTCTTGTACGTCTCATTGATGCCCTGGGCAAAAGCAACACAGAAAGATCCGAGTCACTGAATGGCCACCAGGAGGGACAGTGGCTGGGAAACTGCCTGTTCCAACTTTTGCTGCACCAGTGAAGGAAGCCCTGGCCTGTACCAGCCTTGGAGGCAGGAAGGTGCTTTCCTGTGCTCTGCCTTCACTGTGCTTGTGGCATTCAGCCTTATCCCCAAGCTGTAAAAAGGGGCCACTCCTCTGCTGCCTTCCAGGGGAGGGCAAAGAGTCGCCAAGGGAAAGGTGACAGGTGGGCCAAGCACTTGGTGCATCTTCCCACTGACCGCCACAGAGGAGCACAGTGACAGGAGCTGCTCTGGCGTGGCCAAGTCTCCATCACAAATCTACCAGAGCAAACACTTCATACGCTCCTGTGGTGCAGGGCAAAAAATGCTCCCCTTTGAACTCCAGCAAAGGTACTGCCATGGAGAACGCAAAGGAGCTCACTGCTAAGGCTTCTGTTGTCCTGCTGGGATTTATGCATCGGTCAGCTCCGTACCCTCTCCTGGTTTATGTCAGCCAGGAAGATGCTGTTCTTTCTGTAGTCCTCCTCCCTCAAAGGATCGTGCCAATACTCTGCTTGCACCAGACTGGAAAGGAGAAACCAGAGATCAGACCAGAAACCCAGAGCTTCTCATGCCTCTGCAGCCTGATTAATGTACTCACTGCTCTTGAACAGCTTGTGTGTAGGCGCCCAGATCCAGAGTCTTTCGGATCCAGTCACAGATATGGGAGCTCTCCCCAGGGCAGCGTGGAAAGCCGTACACACCTGGTGGACGGGGACATCATGTAACAACCCAGTGAGCTCAAGCTGCAATCCCTTAATCCCTCCGGCCAGTAAAGAACCAGCCTCTTACAGAGGGGTGGCAGGAATTGCCAGGGAATCAGGAGGCCGTTAATCCCCCAATCTCATTAGACAGACAGCCCTCCTGCCCCAGGCACTAACCAACACATCCACAACAGTGGATGATGTTCTTGACTTGAGGTTATTGCTCTGGAGGATGGGAACGTGCAGGTGAGCAGAACATTCTCCAGCTCGCCTCACATGTTCCCTGGAGGTCTCAGGATGGTTCCTACAATTCTCCCCCTCCCCCACGCTACAAAGAAATAGACTCAAGCCATGGAACTTCCCGGGGGAAACTATCTGAAATCTACTGCCAGCTACCCTTAACTGTACACTTCTAAATTACAATTCATACTGCCTCTTCGATATACTGCAAAGAGCATCTCTCTTTCTTGGGGCTTCAGCCTGTCATATGCCAATTTTAAAATATCTCATGACCCAGAAGGTTTAGTGCCACGAAGGCTTTGCTGTGTACTCAGACATTTCTTCTCCAGAAGCAATTCATCCCAAGTGCTTCCAAAGTACGTAAGAATTCTACTGAGAAGTCTTCTACTTACAAACATCCCTTCTCGTCAGTCAAGCCAGAAGGTAACGACTGAGCCTAAGCCGGCCACCGTGTTTAGAGAACAAAGGGACCGCTTGATTCAGGAGAAGCTTGCTGCTTTTCAGGAAGAGGTCAAAAACCTCGTTCCTCCTGCCAACAAGAGCCCCCAGCCCTTCACCAGCCAGGGTAAGAGGACACTACCTTGGTGCTGCCCCCCAACGGAGATCAGATTGAACATGGGAGGAGAAGGACACCTCTGGGCTACCGCCCTCCTGTGGAGAAAGGTGAAGGAGCTGAGTTAGCACCACGAGCACGCCGGTCATGAACGCTGCTCAGCACTCAGCTTGCCGCTGCACGGGCTCAGGCACTTCCGTGCTGTTTGCCTAGAGAATCAAGCCTTGCTGGGAGAGGAGACTGGAGTCTCCTTCTGGAGTTCCCCCTCCTTTAGCGTGCTCCTACCTTTAGGAAGGGATTTGTCAGTTTACATCCGCTTAGTAGTTCAGGGGATTTTAAAATCAAAATGTAAACCCCACGCAAAAATCACTGGAAGCGGAACAGAAACATGAACTTACAGGAACTGCCCTCCTTGGGAGAAGCCAATTGCGTTGTAGCCTCCTTTCAGGTGAGGGTCCTTGGCGAGTTGGCTGCACACCTCTCGCACTTGGTCGTTTGCGTTCATGAAGAAGCTGTTCTCCACATCCTGATAGCCAGATTAGGAAGCACAACTGGTACCTCTACCATGGGTTACGTTATTTTCTCTTCTGCAAACAGAACACTAAAAGCTCGACTTGTGAAGGAGACCTTAACCTTCATGAGAGGACAGAAACAAAATTCAGGCTCTGAGACTTCCCATCAGCACAGCTTTCTTCCTACTCTGCCTGCAAAACTGCCTCATACAGAACAGCGACATTTCCCCAAACTTCTTTCCAATTTCAGTTCCTTCAGGTTTTGTATGTTTTATACACGTAAGTATAAATCCACCTCCACCCACCTTTTCCAGGTCCCAGAAAATAATGTACATTGCTCGTTATTCTGACAGACTATGTGAAGAAATTTAGTAGGGCTACACAGAAGGGACAGGAATGCAAAGGTTTAGAAGCAGCCTGTGTCTGTTGCACTAAAGCTGTACAGAGTGCGCGTCCCTTGGAATCGGGAAGGATGACGGGATGAGGCTTTAACCCGGCGAGCAGGGCGTCTCCCCACGCCTTGTCCTGCCTGGGACGGTTCCAGTCAGTGCCCATCAGAGCGCCAACTAGTGGATGCGCACATTAATCCGGCTCAGACGAAGGGGTTGGTTTCCCCCAGCTCTTTCCTACAGGTATTATCTCGATGCTGTTGGTTCCTGCCCGTCAGGCCGTTTACCTCGCGAGGTAACCAGTTACTGGAGGTAACCAGTTACCGGCAGTTACCGGGAGGGGAAGCCCTGCGGCACCCCGGGGCCGGGTTAACACCGGCCTGTGCCCACCCCCTCGCGGCCGCCGCTACCTGCAGGGGCGAGGCGCCGAGACGCAGGGACAGCACGTAGGTGCCGGGCAGGCGGCGCTGCACCACGCCGCGGATGTAGCCCATGCTGCGCGGGTTGCAGCAGCTATCTCCTGCAAGGGAACGGCGCACTGTCACGACCCGGCAGACCCCAACGAGCCGTCCCGGTGCCGGTACCGCGCCGCGCTCACCCACCCATGCCGTGCCACAGCACCACGGGCGGGGCCGCGCGGCCCACGCCTAGGCCCAGGCCCAGCAGCACCGGCACCAAAGCGCCGAGTGCCGCCATCTTGAGTGATCACGTGACACGCACGCCGCGCCGGTCATGCGGGGGTGGGCGTGGCCTGAGCGGGAGGGGGCGGGGCTCGAGAAAGGGGCATGATTAGCGTCAGTGGGCGGAGCCTGAGCGAGCGGGGGTGTGGTCCGTGCCGGGGGGCGGGGCCGCCGGCGGCAGCAGGTGGCAGCCCCCCCCCCCGTCCCGCCCGGGGGCGCGGAGCCCTCAGCGCCGCGGACGGGGAGCACCGGGAGCATGGAGCGGCCGGAGAGGAGCGCAGAGGCCCCGCAGGAGGCCGCCCCCCTGCTCTCCCGGCCGCCTCTGCCCCCCAGCTCCGGTACGCCCGGTCCCGGTGGAGCGGGGCAGGGGCAGGGATAGGAACGGGACGGGCCGACCGCTGGCAGCCCCCGGTGGGAAGGGGCTGGCGGGAGCGGGAGGGGGGGGCGGGGGTGCCGCAGGGCTCGGGGCTGCCCCGGATCCCCGCACCCCTCCTGAGGCCGTCTCCCCGTAGGACTGTGCTCGGCACACTGCGCCCTGGCCCTGCAGGCTCACGGCTCCCTGCTCGTGGCATACGCACTGCGGGCTGCCCTCAGCATCACCATCATCGCCATCACCGGTGGCAGCCCCCCGAGCGGCAACCGCAGCGCTCCCGGCCCGTGGCTGCCTCAGGTGGGAGCAGGGGCAGACACGGATCACCCATAACCCAGCTCTGTGACCCGGCCGTGCTTCTTAGGGCAGGCTCAGAAGCAGCTGAGGAAAGCCTCAAGGACAAGGGGGGTGAATAGTGGAGAGCTCCGTTCGCTGGCCTTAAGGCTGTGTCTCCTGCTTGCTTCTCCCCTCCTGGCCCAGTCCGTGCCTGGAAAGGAGAGCCCTGTCCAACTCCTGCTCCTCGTCCCTGCCAGGCCCCTGCGTACAACTGGAGTGCTGAGACCCAAGGGATCATCCTCAGCTCCTTCTTCTACGGCTACAGCCTCATGCAGGCGTTGGGCGGGTACTGCGCGGGGCTCTTTGGAGGGAAACTTGTCCTGGGCAGTGGACTCCTGCTCTCCTCCACCCTCACCCTCCTCGTGCCATGAGCTGCAGAGCTCGGCGTGGGCTTCCTCGTGGGGCTGCAGGCGCTGCTGGGCTTGGCTCAGGTCAGTTGTAGCTCTGGTCAGCCCATCTGCTGTGCAGTCTTCCCAACACACCCGTGTGGCATGTAATAAAACACATTCCCTTCTCTCAAGGGATGCTGCTCCCCTCCTTCTTCCTGGTGGTTGTGCCTTACATTGGCTGCAGTTCCACAGCTGCTGTAGTCCTTCTAACACTGGCATTGACGATAATAAGCATGACAGGGGCAGGCAGCAACATTAACCACATCGATATAGCCCCCAGGTAAATGGGTCTGTCCTTCATCCCCTCCCCTGGCTTTGTGCTCTTCCTGTTCCCAGTCCCCCAAAGCTTCTGCAACTGCTACTTGCTTCCCTCATCTCCTGCAGCTAGTCTCTTTGTAAGCTATGGAGTAAAAGGCTTAAAATCCCCCCAGTCTTGCAAGGAAGATGCTAGTGTTGCTCAGCATGACAGGCACTGTTCATGCAGATGAGTTTAAAGATGTTTATTCTGGCTGAGGATCTCAGTGGCCTTGTTCCACCACAGGGAAGGGGCCAGCAGCACCTGCTCCTCTCTTCAGACAGTTTATTCTCTGCCCCACTCAGGAAATCTTTGCTTCCTCCCTCTAGATACACAGGGTTCCTGCTAGGAGTCACAAATACCTTTGGCATAGTCTCAGGAATTATTGCACCTACTGCAGTCGGACTTCTCATCAGCCAGCTAATTTGGGGCCACCAACCACAAGCATATCCCTGGAAGGAAGCACAGCTTTGCTCTCAAAGAGATTGCTTTCTTTGCACTGAATCAGAATTTAGTCCCAACCAGCCCCCTCACAACACACGCATGCCACGTAGCACCCTGCAAACCAGAGCCCCCATTCTGAGGACACGGGTGAGTCAGGAAGGTGGAAGAGCCCCACATGGCCCCATCTTGGTGTGCTTAGAGAGGGAGGGGGGCGAGGGAGAGGGGTGCGGGAAGAGCTCTGCGCCAAGCAGGAAAGTTTCCTAAATTCAGCCCAGCACACGATGTTTCCAAAGCTGCCGAGGCAGGAAATGTATCTCCAGTGAGTGGGTCTGGTGTATGCCTTGAGCCGCTGTTGGTATCAGTGGCAATGAGGGGTGGAGATGAGGTTAGTACTGGTGGTTTGAGTGATCACTACCAGGAGGGTGATAGCATTATGGCCTGTTCTTGGGCTCCCCCAGGATCTCCAGACTCGCTGGAGGAACACCTTCTTCGTGGCTGCAGCCCTCAATGTGTTCGGCGTCATCTTCTACACAGCCTTTGGCAGCGGGACCGTCCAGGACTGGGCTCGAGAGGAGCCCGCTGAGCCATGACAGCTGCCTGGCGTGGGGCTGGCGGGGAGAAGAGCTGGTGTGGGGCAGAGGAGAGGGGTCAGGGGGCGGCGGGGGAACGGGACGGGGGCGTCAGTGCTTTGTCACAGCCTCTGCACGGCCACACAACGAGATTTTTCCACAAGGACACGAGCTGGTTGTTTGTGGGTGGCCTGGTGGGGGGCGGCGGTGGTGGTACCCAGTGAGTAGACCTCATGAGCCGGCGGCCCATGGAGCAGGGGGCTGCTGAGGGAGGCCTCGAAGACCCCCCGAACCCTGCGGGACCCCCGGAACTCCCCGGGACCCTCGCCCCCCCCCCGGGACGCGTCCCCGCGCCGCCGCCTCAGGAAATGGCTGCGGGGGCTCGCGGTTGCCAGGCAACGTGCGGGGGGGGGGCAGGGCCGGGCCGGCCTCCGGCCGCCAGGGGCGCTGCCGCCCCATAAGGCCCGCCGGCGGGGGGTTGCCTGTCTTTTCCCCGCCTCCGCTATGGCGGTGAGTAGTGTCCGCCGCGGGCCGCGTCGGGCCGGCAGCCACCATCCACCGCCATCCGTCCTCAGCGGGGCTCGTCCGCGCCGCCTCCCGCGCGGGAGGGAGTGGGGGGCGGGAGGGAGCGGGGAGGGAAGGGCAGGGCCGGCGGGGCGCCCCGCGGGGCCGGCCGCTATAGCTAGGCCGCAGCACCGGGCCCGGCCCGGGGGCGGTGTCGGTGAGCGGCCAGCAGAGCCGTGCTGGGGCGCCGGGCGAGCCTCGGGCCGGTGCCCGGCCTCAGCCCCGCGCCATTTCTCTGCAGCAAGACCAGGGTGAGAAGGAGAACCCCATGCGCGAGCTGCGCATCCGCAAGCTGTGCCTCAACATCTGCGTCGGCGAGAGCGGCGACCGCCTCACCCGCGCCGCCAAGGTGCTGGAGCAGCTCACGGGGCAGACCCCCGTCTTTTCCAAGGGTGAGCGCTGCAGGGCCCGGGGGGCGCTGCCGTGGCGGGGAGGGGATGCTGCGCCCCCCCGGGCAGAGCCGGCGAGGGGAGTGCTGCTCCTCGGCCCTCAGAGGCCTGCTGGGGCGAGTTGTAGGCCTTTGGAGCTGGTGGCTGCGTCTGTCAGGCCAGGTGTGGCTGCAGCTCTGCTCTCATCGCAGAGAATGTGCCATTGTCACGGTTCTTCTTCCTTTAAATAATTTTCCAGGTCTTTGTAAGCAAGCTCTGAGTCCCTAGGTGGACATTGTCTGAATAGCTTCTAAGTGTCATTATTGCTGCCCGCAGCACGATACACTGTGAGATCCTTCGGCATCAGGAGAAACGAGAAGATTGCCGTTCATTGCACGGTTCGTGGGGCCAAAGCAGAGGAGATTTTGGAGAAGGGATTAAAGGTGAGAGTTTGGTCCAGGTCTTTGACTTGTGAAAAAACAAAACTTAACTGTTATCAGCTGAAAAGAGGCTTTGAAATGCTGTAGCTGATCCAGTTACGGGTCAGTTGTGGATTTAAGGGTTGGGGTGGCATCTCTGATACCCAGGCTGCTGCCTTTGCATTGTTTCTGTACTTGGCTGTTGTTCCTTCCTTATTTAAGAGCTAGTTGGTGCAGTTGCTGTTATCTGTAGAGATTCTGTATTTGCTGCTGTGATTCCTGAGCAGGCTGTGGGATAAAAAATTTGGGGCTGAAGGCTTAACAGCATGTAAGCAAGTTGTGGGTCTGGTAGCTGTTAGAACATGCGGGACTTGCATCTGCAGTCAATGACAAAGTGCTGACTGATAACACGTGTTTCAGGTGCGAGAATATGAGTTGAGAAAAAACAATTTCTCAGACACTGGGAATTTTGGCTTTGGAATACAGGAGCACATCGATTTGGGGATCAAATACGATCCCAGTATTGGTATCTATGGCTTGGACTTCTACGTGGTACGTATTTCCCCACTACATTGTATTCACTGGGTTTGTATGAAAGCAGTCGAAGGAACCTAGGCTGAAAGTTGGCTCTTGCTAACACTGCTGGAAGATGGAAAGATGTCAACAAAATCCATGCCTAAACTGGGGTTCCCGGGGCTGCCGTAAGCCCCTAATACATGGTGTCTCACAAAGTGTCTTCAGAGAGAAATACTTTTGCTGTCACTGGTATTCCTGTGATAACACTGAGGAAAAACTGCTAGGAAGTTAGGAAGGAAAAAGCAGCAGTGTGGGGGACTGCGGGAATGGAGGCTGAAGCACAGGCTGTGTTCCTGCGTTGCTGGTGAGCTCTGGCTCTCCAGTTCACGAGGTGGTGGTGGGGCAGACAGTGGTGGTTGTGGCTGGCACGTTTAGCTTTCCTTCTGCTCTGCCCCACAGCACTACAGAACAGAGGGGAGCTGTTCTGTGCACGTTAGTGCTGCTTCCAGTGTACCTTTTCTCAAGAGCTGAGGCCTCTGGGTATGGAGCACTGCATCTGCCACGCTCATATTGGTTTCTCTGAGTGTTTGTGCGGAGTTGTCCAGCCTAGGAGCTGTCCCCATCGGTTCAGCTGCCTGCTCAGAGCTACGTAGATCTCAGTTTACATTGAGGCTGGTGAAGATAATGCTTGAAGTCCTGAACATGACTCAGAGAGCAAGATGTCTCTGGTTTGGAAGTTCTGGACTTCCTTCCTAGAAATGTGTTTGTTTTAATGAAGTAAGTGAATGCCAGAATGAAACAGTGCTGCTGGTCTCCTCTCCTGGCAGGTGCTGGGCAGGCCTGGTTTCAGCATCGCTGACAAGAAGCGCAGAACTGGCAACATCGGAGCCAAGCACAGAATTGGGAAGGAAGAAGCCATGCGCTGGTTTCAGCAGAAGGTAAGGCCCAGCCTCCTGGCTTTCATCCCAGGAGATCCCGAGCAAGTATCAGCAGAGTACATCTCTGGTTTGACCTTCCCTGTGGAAGGAGTGGAACAAGTCACAGGGCAGGATGTTAATCACTGCTTAACGCACAGATTTGGATTCCCCTGGAGCAGTAGAAGCTCCATTTGGGCGCAAGTGCTGTCCTTGCCCCTTTTCTGTGTGGTGAGCTGCTCGCGCACGCTGGCTGGTGTGTTAAGCTCCCCTGCAGTTACTGGAGGTGTGGCTGTGCCCGGCTCACCAGTGATGAGTCAGGGTTCGGTGTGCTCATGCAGCACACTCCTAGCTCAGCTGCCAGGCTTGGTGGATGGAGCAATCTAAATAAAACCTGTGCGCGGGTTTGGCTGCCCATAGCTCTCCCTGACGCAGATTGGATCATGAGTGGGAGATGCCAAAAGGTTGAGATTCATGGAAATAGGCCTCTGGTGTTTTTAAGAGGTGGAAAGGGTGAGCAGCCTGTCTGGTAGCTCTTCATTAGCCACTCTGCTCTGTTCTGCACTGGTCCCACCCTGCAGAGGGGGAACCCCAGCCTGCTCCTGCTGAGTGGCTTTTTTCCCCACCTCATGCTTGGTTCTGCCAACTGCCAGAGTTCGCCTTCAGGGTCCAGATCAGGAGCTGTAAAAGGGATGGGTTTATTGTGGTCAGATTTGCCTCTGAAGGGTGGGGCTTCTTGTTTGGCTGGCCTGGTGTGTGGAGTTTAGTGCTTTTCTGAACACAGACCCCCTGGGAAATGAACAGTGTGGCAGCTAGCTCAGTGGGGTGAACTGGTGCTGAATATCGTGGCTGGCTGGCTTGCCATGAGTGTGGTGATGCAGTTTTTTCCCCAGGGGTGCCGTACCTCTACCTGACTCACTTGTCTTTCTCCTTTTCTCATAGTATGATGGTATCATCCTTCCTGGCAAATGAACAGCTCCTGTTACCAAAAAGCAAATAAAGTTTTATAACTCCCAACTTCTGTTGTGTGCTTTGTGGGGGCTCTTCCTGACCTGGGAAGCTGCTGGGACTTGTGCTGAAAAGGCAGAAGGAAGACAGGGACCACAATGACAGGGACTGCGATGCTGTGTGCTTGAAAAGAGCCTCCCGTTCCCAGGGAGCGATTGCTGGGCTTACACTGGATGTAGTCTCTGCTTCTGTACTGTCCAAGAGCACGAGCAATACAGAGAAATCTTCCTAGAAAGGTAAAAGGGGGGAAAATCAACAACAAAAAAAATACATCCAGTTTCTGAGTGTTCCCAAATTCCAGTTTGAAACTCTAGTCTGAAGCTTGGCAGTGACTTCAGCTTCTCCAATGCATGGGGTAACAAATCTGCTGTGGGCCAAAAATAGCTGTTGCTGCTGTCCCATGTCTGGGTACTGTTTGTTACGCTTGGCCATAAAGATTGCGTTTCTTGGAACTGAGTAATCTGCTTGTATTTAGCACTGGGCAAAGAGGAAGGGGGCACTGTGTGTTCTTCCAGAAGTTTAGAGACTTCGGTAAAACCATGGAGAAGGAAGAAAATTTGGTAAAGGTCGCTTGCAGGAAAGAGGGTGTGGTGTTGAGGTGGGGCAGCACTGCCCTGGCTGGGCTGAGCTGAGGGAGCAGGGAGAATGGAGCTGCCTGCAGCCTCTGCTCCCTCCTGGATCTGCACAGAAGCTGAGGGGGTTAGGAGAAAAGCCCCAGGCACTTGAACCATTGCTGGTATCGTGGTGCTTTGTGGGGAACGTGGAATGATTGCCAGGGGTGACTCTGAAGTTAAGCTTATGTTCGTGTTTTTTATGAAGAGGTGCAGCGCTGGGGATGCTTCCAGGGTGCAGCGTAGCTGTGTGCATTTCATGACGCTTGGCTTCGTGAATTAAGTAGCTTGGGCGTAAGCTTCTGCTGGGCTGTGTGGAGGATCTGCCCCATCCCTCCTGCTCCCCGGCCTGACTCTGAGCATTTCCAAAGAGGCGAGCCCCTCGTTCTGCCCACGAAGCGGCTCCCCCGACTCCCGCAGCTCCTCGTACCAGCGGCTCTGAGCCTTGCAGCCGAGCTGCATGGGAGCGCAGTCAGCAACTCCCCCGTCACACCGCCCGTTCCTCGCCCGGGCTGCCGGACACCCGCGCCCCCGCCCCGCGGTATTCCGGGGGAGGCGGGGCCGGGCCCTCCCCGGCTGCCTGCCAGCACTCAACATGGCGCCGGCAGCGGTGCCAAGCCAGGCACCAAAATGGCGCCGGCCCGGCGATGCCCTTATCCGCCATGGCCGCCGCCGGCAGGGCAGCGCCGCGCGACTTCCGCTTCCCGCCCGCACCCAAGATGGCGGTGGCGGCCGGGAAGCGCCGTGTGGCGAGCGGGCGGTGAAGCCGCTTCCGCCGCCGCGGCCAGTCCAGCAGTAAAAATGGCGGAGTCGGTGCTGGAAGTCGTTGGCCGGCTGCAGTCGCGGCTTGCGGGCAGCTCCGAGCCCAAGAAGGTGACGGTGGCGGCGGGGCCGGGGGGGCTGGGCCGGGCCTGGCGGGGGCGGTCGGGCGCTGCCCTGGGGGTGCCGGCGGGAGGTGGCGGGGCCCGGCCCGGCCCAGCCCCGGCCCGGTCGAGGTCGGGGGCCGCGTGTGGCGGCAGCCCCCAGGCGGAGTGGAGCGGGGCCGTGCCCCGACGGGGGGGCAGCGCCGCGCCCCCGAGGTCCCGGCCGGACCCGCGCCCCAGAACGGAGTGCCGGGGGTCCCCTCCCGGGGTCTCGCTGCTGGTGCCCGGTGCGCTGCGGGCGGTGCCGGTGCTTCCGGGCCCGGCCCGCTGCGGCCGCTCTTCTCCGCTCCCGTCGGGCCCCGTGCGCCGTGGGGCCGGGCTGGCTGCGTCCCGGTCAACCCGTGCCGTTCGCTGTCCCTGCGATCTGTAGGGGCCGGGGAGGTGCTCAGCGCCAGCAGGCTGTGACAAGCTGCAGTGGTGGCTCCCAGGTGAAAGGGCCCGGCAGCAATCCGTCCTTATTTCTGATACTTGTCAACAACGCCCCTGGAAGCGTTGGCATTTCCAGTCCCTGTCTGGTGGGCAGGTTTCCGTGTCCCGCAGTGGCTTTGTGCTTCCCCACTCTAACAGTTTCCATCACCCTTTGCAGCAGGCACTGCTCTCCTGTGCCAGTGGGACAAACCCGCAGCACCTCAGAGTGCTGCCCCTGCGTTAGGGCACTGCTCACAGCCCGGCTTTCTCGTCCTGTCCTTCTGAAACACTCTGGCGGTGCTGTGAGAGAATGATGCTTACCCGGTGTTGTGTATAGCTCTGTGTTGGCTGGCTGGAAGGTGCTGAGTGTTATTTTTAGGTGAAAATTTTTGTACTGACATGCGAAAATGAAACTGGGCGCTGTTGTAATGGTTTGGAAATGGTCTTCTTGGGTTCTTTTTTTTGTTTGCTTGTTTGTTTTTTTGGTGGTGGTTTCTCCCCCCAGCAGGGGAGGTACAAACTCTGCAGCAGGACTGCTCTTCTGGGGGCAGAGAGAGAGAGAGGCAGCACAAACAAGAGAATGACGTGATGGAGAGGATGGGGCCAGGCTGTGCCGCGCTGATTTGGTATCAGTGTGTGACATCAGAGTTGTAATGGTCTGCTGAACTTCTTTTGGAAAAGAAAACAATCTGCCTACCTTAAAACTTTATAGGAGCTGGAATTAACTGAAGTTTTTATGGCTTCGGACTTTTAGCTGATTGCCTGAAACTTTACCTGCGCTGGGGCGATTTAGGAGAGCCTTCTTGTATGTATCTGACCTGGTGTTGATAAGCTACAAGCTGTGTGTTTTGCCTCCTACCTGTAGGATCTGTTATTACCAAGATGAGCTATCAGGTTTGATCTGACTTCAGCTGCAGGCACTGAGTGTGCTGTGTGCGCTGTGCCAGGCTGTCTCCATGGGGCAGGCAGGACAGCACTCCTCCATCCTTACTGCTCAGGATCGTCTCGCTTTGAGGGTCTTGTGCGCATGCCCCTGAGGCCTGCAGCTTGCAAGCAAAGCGGGGTTTTCCTGTGCTGGGTGAGCGCAGCTCCCAGATCTGTTCCTACCTGGTGCTGCTGGGCTGGGTTCCTGCCTGACGGTGTCAGCGAGTGCAGTTCTGCTATTTCGGGTGTTAGATAAACACCTTACTGACGGTGCAGGTAACAAAACGCCTTGTTTCCTGGTGGCATCACTTTGAGGTTTACAACCTGGCTGAGAATTCTGCTGGGCTCCGACCTGGGTTAATGCTTCTGGTGAACGTGCAGGTGTAAGAGCTCAGCAGTGACACATAGGCAATGGTGTCTGTGCTGGCCCCTCAGGAAGCCATCTCCTGCTTGAAGGCGTGCGGATGTTTCCAGCCACTGACTGCAGGGGATGTGGAACAAGACAGTACCCAATGGATCTGGCGTTCTGGATCAGACACGCGGGTCCCCTGGCCTCAGACCACAATAATTTCCCCTATACAGAGCATTGAGATCAGCCCAGCTGAGAACAGCACTTTTCTTTTGGGGATCACCCCTGAAGGCAACAAATAAATGAAGATCAAAAAGCATGGTTTGAGGCATTCTGGTGAGGCGTAGCTAGGAAATAGTTGGGATGGCACTAAGGGTAACTTGGCATGTGCTCTTGTGGTGGGATTTCTGTGAGCAGCCTCTCCAGGAAGGTAACCAGCCTGCGGAGGTGCTGTTTTAACACACCCATTTGACTCCCTTCTGCACCGAGGTCCGTCCATCCCTCCTCTCCCTTCACGCCCTTTGCCTTCCAGCAAGTGCTTCGTGCATCTGCGTCCCTGCGCTGGTGCCGGGAGGGGTTCGTAAAACAAACTTATTTCCTTCCAAAGGAAGGGAACCCCAATTTCTTTGATCCCCGCGTGCGCTAAGCGTGGGTAATGGGAACTGTTAGGCTGACGGTGCTGATCTGGGCGTGAGTGCAGTGCTTTAGAGAGGAGCTCTGGCTGGGGCAGCCCTTTGCATGGCGCGCAGCACCAGTGCGGAACAAAGCCCGGCTGTGTGGGTGCTGCAGGGACGGGAGTGCTGAAGGGGCTGGGCTGTGGCTGCAGCCATGTGGGGAATAACGCGGGGGGACAGCGAGGGGCAGCGCGGTGCCGCTGGGTGTGCGCCGCCGTGCCCCGTGACCGAACGGTCTGCGGGTGTCTGGGTGAAGCGACGCCTTGAGCGCCGGGGGCAGAGGCGGCAGCAGCGTGCCAGGCGTGTGGAGCAGCGTGTGGGCAGGCAGGGCCTCGTGAAGGGGAGCTGGCGTTCTGCACCGGGGCTCGGGGAAGGGAAGGAGTGGGGCTGGGAGGGATCGGCTGCCTCCAGACAGAGCAGCTGAGAGCTGAGGGGCTGCCAGCAGCGCCGGCCCAGGGAGTGTCTGCAGAGGAGAGGGGGTCTTCAAGATCTTCAAGAGCATCTGGAAATCTTCCCTAGCTTGCACAGCTTCAGGAAGGTGTCTCACTTGTTTCCCTTTCCCCCTGCCTTTGTCAGGGGATGTGATTCTCGGCACCACCTTCTGAGGGTGACGTTGTGTGATGTCTTTGCTCCCGATGCTGTGAGAAAAGTTAGGATGCCGTCCTCTGTACAGGAAGGGCTCGTATCTGGGTATGTTTTAAGGTTCTCAGAGGCTCTCACAGGTGAAGAAATGGTAAATTTCTTTATGATTGGCCATTGTGTTCAGCTTCCTGGGGGCTTGATTTGGAGCAAGGTAACAGCTGTCTGTTGCTTGGGTCTTTCTGATGAGCTCCCATGCAGTTGCAGGGTTCTATTCCTTTCTAATCATAGTATGTGGTTTGGTATGGCAAGCCTGAACGCTCTCCTTCTTGTCTCTG
>CM021719.1:6445472-6481532 GCA_011074415.1 Stictonetta naevosa
TGGGCGGGGGCCCCGGGGGGGGGGGGGGGGCAGCGCTGCCAGTGCCCGTGTGGGACCGGCGCCGGGCACGAGCTGTGCGGCCCAGGCGGGGCGGGGCTTGCACCTGCCGGGAGCGGGGGCTCCGCCGCTCGCCGCACCCCGGGAGGCAGCGGCCAGCCCTACCCGGAGCTCACCAATGCGCCGGTTAATCCCGGACGGCCCCGTACCGGAGGGCCGCACCTTCACGGGGCTGTAAGTGCCGCGCTGCTGCGGGCCGGGGCCGGGGCTCCCGGTGTTCGGCGCTCCCCCCGCGGTAGACGCATGTCGGGCTCCTCGTGGCCGGGACCTGCTGCCACACCGCCTGGCCTCTCGCTGCCCCCGGTGCTGCTGTCCCGGGCACAGCTCCAGCTCTGAGGTGTCCCGGAGCCAATTTTAATGCTCCCGATACCACCAGTCCCTGCTTGCACGCCCCCCGCACAACCCTGGAGCTGCAGTGTGGGGAGCGCTCGGGGGTGCTGGAAGAGCAGGGCTGTCCCTGAGCGTCCTCAGCAGCTCTCGGGGTTGTTTCCCTGCCTGACCTCCTTGCCTCTGTCCCGCAGGTGCCAGTGTTGGAGTCTGTCTCGGTGTATGTGCGGTAACAACATGTCTGTCCCCCTCCTCGCTGATGCCGTGACTGTCTCAGGGGCAGAGCGGGAGACTGCCGCGGTAAGGGGCAGGTTGGGGGCTGCTCCAGTGGGGTGCAGAGGGGGCCACACACTTAGCCCATGGTGCCCTGGTGCCTCCAGCCTCTGCTGAAAGAGGGTGTGGGGCCTGCGAGGTCTCTGGGGGAAGGAGCGGCCGTCCTCCAGGCTGGGAGCTTTGGTTCTGGGGCCTGGCCCAGTGCAGAAGCAACAGGCACCGGAAGCACCAGAGGATGGGTTCTGTGGGGTTTTGGGTGGCTCTGCCATGCTGGGCAGCTCAGGACATGGTGCTGCTGGTGCTGCTGCTGTGCCTGTTCCGCCCATCCGTAACGCTCAGCTGCCCAGACGTGTCATCAGCTCTGGCTAATTGCTGCCTGAGTCTCTGCTAATTAGTGACTGCGTGGTCTTTTGCCACATTCCTGCAGCCTTTCTCCCAGCATGCCGGCCATCGCACCAGCTAATTCTTTTGTTTTTCTGCTTAATTTCACAGGTCATTTTCTTACACGGCCTGGGAGACACAGGGTGAGTGCTGCTGGAGCTGTGGTGTGCTGAGGGTGGGCCTGGGCCCAGCCAGTGCTGCGGGGGCAGCTCGCGGCCATGTCTGGGGCTCTGATCTCAGCCTCCACAGCCAAGCCTATCCCTAACGAGCCGATCCACCCTAACAGGGATCCTCTGTCTGGCGGCTGTCTGCACTTCAATATTTATGATGCCGTCAGCCCCCTGCTCCCCATGGGTTTGACTTTCTGTGCTCATTAGGAGAAGCAGATAACACCGTGGTGTTTCCCATCCCTGGGAGGGCTGCGAGTTGGCAGGAACAAAAGGCTGCTCCCTGCACAGGGCGTTCTCTCCCCCACCTCCCTCGCTGATGGCAGCCCCTCTGCCTGCAGCTGCTGGGCTTGGCGTGCTGCCCCTGCCCTGCCGCTGAGAGCTGGGCTGGGTGCTCATGGGGGCTCCAGGCTGTTGGGGGGCGGGTAGGAGCCACTACAGCAGCATCAGGGCTGGGTGTTGGCAGCCTTGGAGAAAAGCTGTCCTTGGGGAAAATCCCTCAAATTTGCCAGCATCCTCCGAAGTGCTCAGGCAAACCCTGGTCTCCCTTCTCTTCTCGCCAGGCACAGCTGGGCCGATGCTCTCTCCTCCATCCGCCTCCCCTACGTGAAATACATCTGCCCTCACGCGTAAGTGCTTGGTGATGGGCTCAGGAGGCCTGGGTGCCCCGGCTGGGATCTGCCTGGGACTTGCGGGTGCTCCCTGGAGTCGCCCTGCAGCCACAGCCTGCCACAGGCCCGTGGGGCAGATGTCCTGTGGCCACGGGCCAGACTCTGCCCTCCCCCCCCCCCACTCCCATTTGTTTCTCTGATGTTTGATCTGAACCCCCGAACTTCTGTCTCTGCAGGCCCCGGATCCCTGTAACCCTCAACATGAAGATGGTCATGCCCTCCTGGTCAGTGCTTTGGGTGCTGGGGGGGTCTGCCGGAGCAGGAGGGACCCTTTGGGGGCATTTTGGGAAGTGAGAGGGATGGGATTGAAGAGCCAAAACCCAGCCTCCTGCAGGAGCTGGAAAGGGCAGAGCTCCCAGCTCCTTCCTCCATACGCGCTGGTGGACGGGTGCAGGGCTGACTCTGCTGCTTCTCCCAGGTTTGACCTGATGGGCTTGACTCCGGACGCACCTGAGGATGAAGCTGGGATCAAGAAAGCTGCAGAAAACAGTAAGAGGCTTTGGGGAGGGGGAGCTCGGAGCTGGTGGGTGTCTCTCCCTCTCCAGGGCAGCAGTGGGTGTGTTCCTGCTACCTCCCCTTTCTGTCCTCCCATGGTTCCAGCCCACCTTCTCCCTGGCTGCACCCAGGGGCCTCTCCCTGTCCCTTCCTGTTCAGTCCGGGGACCTCTCTGGCTGCCCCCCTGCGCCCTGTGCCCACCCCAGGCCCTGGGGGTGTCCCTCAGCAGCTCCCCCGTTTCACTGACCCATTTCTCTGTCTTCATCCAGTTAAAGCAATTATCGAGCACGAGATGAAGAATGGGATCCCCCCCAACCGCATCATCCTGGGGGGCTTCTCGCAGGTGAGTGGGGCTGCAGGGGGCGGGCTCAGCCCCCTCTTCCCTTCCGGGGACTCGTGGCACTGATGCCTTCCTCCTGCTGCAGGGCGGCGCCCTGTCGCTGTACACGGCACTCACCTGCCAGCACCAGCTGGCCGGCATCGTGGCGCTCAGCTGCTGGCTCCCACTTCACAAAGCCTTCCCGCAGGTACCTGTGCTGCTTCCCTCGCTCTGCAGGTGGTTTTGGGGTGGGGGGGTCTGGTCTCTGCTGCGGAGAGCCTGGGGCTGCTGGAGGCACGAGCTGCCCGCGGCAGGGGCTTCATCCCACCTCCTCCATCCCTCCCTGGCGGCAGGCGGCAAGTAACGGCGTGAACAAGGACATCGCCATCCTGCAGTGCCACGGGGAGATGGACCCCATGATCCCCGTGCGCTTCGGGGCCCTCACTGCTGAGAAGCTGAAATCTGTTGTCACCCCCGCCAAGGTCCAGTTCAAAACCTACCCTGGCGTGATGCACAGCTCCTGCCCTCAGGTCAGTGCCGTGGGCGGGTGGAGGGGACGAGGCTGCCAGGGGCAGGGAAAGGCTTGAACCCGGGTAGGGACCTGCTGAGCTCAAACCCCAAAGCCCCGGGCGGCCTCACACACCAGGCTCTGCGCTCGCAGGAGATGCTGGCGGTGAAGGAGTTCATCGAGAAGCTGCTGCCCCGGATCTAAGCAGAGCTGCTCGAGACTGTCGCTGGGAAGGACACCGAGGTCACCGCCGCCGCTCTTTCCCCCGTGACCCGTCTGCTGCACACGGAAGCCATGGCACCCCCCTCGCCACCTGCCGCAGCCCGGCCCCTGCCTTGTCCCGTCTCCTCGCACCGGCCCGCTGGGGCTGGGGGTGCCCATCCCTCCCCGCTGCCCTCGGAGCCAAGGTCGGAGCTCTCTGAGGTGCATCTCTGAGTCCTCTTGATCTGAGTGGTTTCAGAGGGGGGGTTTCCCTCCCCTCGGTTTCCCGTTCAGGCACTGCAGCGTATGGGCCTGGTGTGGGGCGGGCAAGATTTTTTGTTATTTGTTTTCTTTTGTAACAGTGTTAGGGGTGGGACGCGCTCCCCATGGCAGGAGGAGCAGCGTGGGCACAGGGCAGGGCCGGGGCACCCTCTGGGGCTCCTTCTCTGCTCTCGGCCTCTGCTCAGGTGACTCACGGGTTTTCGGTCAGAGCTCAGGAACCCGGGACTCCCCTGTCAACGCCTTGAGGCCCAGGGAGAGGCTCTGCTCTGGGCTGGCGCTGCCAAAGGCTGCCCTGGCCCTAGGGGCTGGCAGAGAGGTGTCTGCGGGGCTCCGGCCCCGGCCCTGTCACACACACGCACTGTCCCGAGCTCGCCCTGCGCCCCTGCAGCCTCCGCCAGCTGCGGCGGTGGCAGCTCTGCCCTCCTCCAGATAATCACCTCCTTCCTCCTCCTCCTCTCCTTGCTTTTACAATCTTCTCCTCAGCCCTGCGGGGTGGGCAGAGGTGTCTCGCCCTCCCTCGGCCCAGCTCCGTGCCCTCGGCCAGGTCCTTAACGTCTCTCGTGCTGCTACTTCTTCCCTTTGGACCCGGGCTGGCTTGGGGCGAGGGAGAGGCGAGGCGAGGGAAGGGCTCCTGGCCCCGTGGGCCTGCCCCTGGCCCCGGCCTGCGTGCGGGAGGGAGCGGCTCCGCTCCCAGCCCTCTCACCAGCACCGACCGCCGGGGAGCTGCCGTGCCCCTCCTGCGGGCCTGCACGGGGCCTCAGCGCTGCCCCGTGCCCGGGCGGAGGCTGGGGGTCCTTTGGGCTTCCCGTGTACAATCAGAGGCTGCCCGGGGCCGGGGCCGCGCCCCTTCACCCAGCTGGCTGGAAGCGGCAGTCCAGGCTTTGCCTCTCCCTGGCCAGGAGCACTGTGGCACCGGCTGCACTACCAGCGGCCGTGGCAGCCACTGGGGGGGCTGCTGGCTGCCTCCTCCCCTCTCGCAGGGCCGAGGGCACTCGCTGTTGAGCGGCACTGTCCTTCTCCTCACCTCTCCTCCCTGGGCTGAGCCCGCGGCACTGCTGGGCCCCGCGGGGCTGGGGCTGGAAATGTCTTTTAAGAAAAAAAACAAAAGCCCCTCTAGGCTGAAGGCTGAGGCTCGCCCGTGTACACTGGCTCTGTGGGGCGATGTTTGGCTCAGTGGGGTGACGTCGGGGCCGTGTCCTGCCCTTGCCCCACGGAGCCCCTCTCGGCACCCCGGAGCTGGGGGGGCAGGCACTTCCTGGGGGTGGGGGGGCGAGGGCTGTGGGGGGGAGGGGCTCTGGCCCTGCCCTCCCCGCCTGGGACGTGCAAAGCAATAACACGCTCTCCGGAGAGCCGGCTCTGTCGGACCCACCCTTGGTTTCCTGGGTTGTTTTGGGCTTTCTTTGTTTCCTTTGGGAAGTCTTAAACCAGCAAAAGCTGCTGCTGCTGGCAGCGGGGGGAGCCCGGCTCTTCCCCGTGCTTGGGGTTCAGTGCTGCTGGCTCTTCTGCTTTGGCTGTGTAAAGCTGCTGCGTCCCCCGAATGGGGCGCGTGGGAGGCGCGGGGCTGGCAGGGACGGGACCACAGCTCCCCGCGGGCGGCCGGCCCGACCCACACGACTGTGAACTGGAACCGTGCGCGCAGCGGGGCCGGGAGCCGCGGCCGCCCATGGGCGCAGGCTGGGGGGCCCCGCTCCCCCCCCCCCCCCCGCCCCCGCCCCCCGCAGCGCGTTCTGCTCGCTCCGTGTGAGCAGCACCGACCAGGGCCGTACTGGGACCGCGGGAGGACGAACGGCTTCTCTCCATTCCTCACCGCAGATGTCGTCTCCCCTCCTGCCCGCCCCCCCCTTTTTCTTTTCCCCCTCCCCTCGTCTTCCTTGTAAATGTTTTTTTTTGTGTGTTCCACAGAGTCAGACACAAATAAATCGGAAACCTCTCCCAGCTCTGTGCTGGTGCCCTTTTGTCACTTGCGCCCCGTCAGTGCCTCTCCCACAGCCCAGCTCCCCCCTGCCCCACACTGCCTCTTGGGGCACAGCAGCCCCAGCTCAGGGAAAGCAGCCCTGAGCTGCCACTTAGAAAGTAAGAAAGTTTATTTAGAAACAAATCTAAAAGCTCAAGTCATAATTTAACATAAGTTATTAATCTAAGGGACAGCACACCGGGTTGGCCCCAGCCTCTGCCTAACACAGCGGGTGTCGCTGCCCTAATAAATAGGATCCGGATTTGTCAGCGGAGCAGAGCCTTCTCCTGGGCAGCCTTTGGCAACGTGATTATGGAAGTGGCTGCCCAGGCCCCACAGAAGCAGAAGCAGACACCTGAGCCCCCCACAGCCCTGGGCAGGGGCCTATCAGAGCACATGGGAGGTGAGCCTTGGTCCCCAAAGCCACAAGGGAGGGCAGGAAGGAGGATGGGGTGGCCACTGGCAGCTAGCAAGGCCTAGTCCCCGGGGCTGGAGGGAATGCCCCGTGGTGGTCTCCTGGGGCAGACAGCCTCAGGACAAGTGGGACAGGGACACCTGGGGCCCAAGGCCACAATGGAGGTGCTGGGCAGTACTGCCCTGCCCTCACCTCCTCCCCTCAGGGCCCAGAAGCCTCCCGGTAACTGGGGCAGCAGAGAAGGGGCAGCTTCCCTGTAGTTTGTCTCAGCGAGGCTCACCCCTTTGAATGATGGATGCAGCTTTCTGGGGCACTTGGCAGGACCCAGGGGCAGCCTCGGCCATGGATGCAGGTCCCAGTCCAGCACCTCCTCCTTGCTGGGGCTTGCAAGAGCCCCCGGGCATTTCCACGAGGGGATTTGGTACCCTGGGTGCCAAGGCTGGGCCGTGGCTGCCTTGTCCTTAGGGCGCTGCTCCGTGAGATGCTGAGGACCTGAGAGGAAAAGGAGGGGGAAGCCCACGCCTGCTACTGCCCCCCCCTGCCCCGGGTGTGAGGGGGGGGGGGGGGGGAGCAGGACCCGCACACAGGCTGGCTGCAGCCTCAGCCGGCGGGTGAGCCCCAAGCCAGGGCTCAGTTCTTGCTGAAGCCCGTGGGGTTCTGCAGCTGCCACCGCCACAGGTCCTCACCTGCACCGGGGAGAGAGAGGCAGTGAGAGATGGGGAGGAGGGCGCAGCAAAGCAGGGAATGGGGGCGCAATGCAGTGGGGAGGGGGGGGCTCTTACACATCTTGTCCAGGTCAAAGGCAGCTTTCCAGCCCAGCTCACGCTCAGCTAGCTCCGGGTTGGCATAGCAAGAGGCCACATCTCCCTCCCGCCGCCCCGTGATCTTGTATTTGATCTGCAGGAAAGCAGTGCTGTGGGGGCTGGGGGCTCCGCAGGGGGTACTGATGCAGGCAGGGGGGCAGGGGGTGGCAAGGAAGCCCCACAGGCTGCGGTCAGCCCTTACCTCCCTCCCTGAGGCTTTCTCCATGGCACGGACCATCTGCAGGACTGAGTAGCCGGTGCCGGTGCCGAGGTTGTAGATCTGGCAGGAGGACAAGGGAGGCACATCAGTTCCTGCCACGAAGGCAGGAGAGCCCTCTCGTCCCGCCCAGGGCTGAGAGCCCAGCCCAGGCCCGGCCCCACTCTTGGTACCTTGCAGCCGCAGTTCTCCTTGAGCTTCTGCAGAGCTGCAATATGGCCCTTGGCCAAATCCACAACGTGGATGTAATCCCTGACACCTGCCAGGACAGACAGTGAGTGCAAAGTTCTGCCCAGCCACCGGGCTCAAGCTGTGCTGGCTGCCAGTGAGAGGGGATTTCTCTGCTTCTGTCCTGCAGCAACACACCTGTTCCATCAATCGTCTCGTAGTTGTTCCCAAACACATTCAGGAATTCCCGGCGCCCCACTGCCACCTACACAGAAGAACAGGCCCACAAGAGTGTGGTCAGCCTGCGCCATGCAGGCACTGCAAGCCCGCAGGTCCTCCAAGGCGGCAGCTGGGCAGTACCTGCGCCACGTAGGGCATGAGGTTGTTTGGGATGCCCTGAGGATCTTCTCCAATCATGCCAGACTCATGGGCACCGATAGGGTTGAAGTAGCGCAGGAGAATGGCGTTCCAGTCCTAGGGAAGCATACAGACGGGGCTGCAGTTCTCTGCAGCGCTGCTGGGCAGCCCCAGCCCCCTTTGGGGTGGAAACCCCCCTGGTCCCAGCCCTGGGCTCCTTGCAGCAGCTCCTCACCTTCTCTGCTTTGCAGAGATCTCGAATCATCTCCTCGATGAAATACTTGGATTTGCCATAGGGGTTGGTGCAGCCTCCGACCGGGTGGTTCTCATCCAGGGGCAGGTACTTGGGGTCCCCGTAGACGGTAGCGGAACTGCTGAACACGATGTTCTTCACGCCGTGGGCTTTCATGGCCTGGGGGGCGGGCACCAGCTGCTGCTGAGGCAGCCAGCTCTGTGCCCGGCTCAGCCGCGTGGCTCTGCCCTCGGTGGGCACCACACGGCGCTGCCTCGGGAGCACCGCGGGGGGACCAGCACCCACCCAGTGCAGCCCCAGGTCCCGCTCAGCTCACCTCCAGCAGGTAGACAGTGCCGGTGAGGTTCACCCGGTAGTACTCTAGGGGCTTCTGCACAGACTCGCCCACGGCCTTCAGTCCCGCGAAGTGCACCACGGCCGAGAAGCGGTGCTGCGGGGTGGGGGAAGGCACCGCCTGAGGGCCGCGGGGCAGTCCCCGGGTGTCGCGGGGGGGGGGGGGGGGCTCCCGCTGCGGCCCGTGGCTGCGTGACACGAGGGGGGGTCTGCCCTGCCCTTCTGGGACAAAGCCCCCTCCCGAGGCAGCGGCCCCCCGCCAGCCCCAGGGGCCGTTTGGTGCCCGCAACCCCCCGCAGTCTCCCGAGCCCCCGGCCCCACCTTGCCGAAAAGCTCCCGCAGCGCGGCCCCGTCGGTGACATCGAGCTCGTGGAAGGCGATGGGGCGCCCGGCCAGGAGCTGCACACGGCGCAGGCTCTCGGGGAGCGCGTCCGGGCCTGGGGGACGGGGGAGGTAACGGCGGGTAACGGGGGGTAACGGGGAGAGGAGATAACATGGGGGGGGGGAACGGGAAGGGGGTGAGGTAACGGGGGGGATAAAAGGGGGCCCGGGGGATACCGGGGGGAGGTATCGGGGCCGGGGGGTAGCGGGGGGTGCCGGGGCCGCGCACCCCGGGCCGCACCTCGGATGGCGTTGTGGAGGTTGTCCACCACGACGGGCGCGTAGCCCGCCTCGGCCAGCTGCAGCACGCAGTGGCTGCCGATGTAGCCAGCGCCGCCGGTGACCAGGACCTGCTCCGCCATGGCTGCGGCGCGGGGCAGGGCCTGAGGCGGGGCCGCCACGTCCCGATCCGGGAGGGACCGCGCGGGGGTGGGGATAGAGAGGGGCCGCCCACAGGGGGAGCGGGAGCGGGAGCGGGAGCGGGCCCCCGGATCCCGTCACGGCCGCCACCCGCCCTCTCCCGCCGGTCCCAGGAGCGGCCCCTTTAAGGCCCGGCCGCTCCCCCTCGCCTCCCGCCTCTCCATGGCAACGTGGCACCGCCGCTACGGGGCGGCCACGCGGCCAGCAGGCGGCAGGGCGCATGCGCGGCGGGACCGACCCAGGCTGGCGACAATGGCCCGCAGCGCCCCCTGGCGGCCGGAGGGGGCGATGTCGGTAACAGCCGCGGAGCCCCGGGGCCGCCCCCCGGCGGGGCAGCAGTAGCCGGAGGCGGGCCGTTAACGGTACTGTAACGTTACCGTGACTTTATTGAGATAAATACCGCGGTTGTCGCTCCCCGCAGCCAGCGGGGTCCTGCACCAGATCCAGCCCCAGCACCCTGCCGCAGGCCCGAGGCCCTCCGTGTGCAGTGCAAAGAGCCCGAGAAGGGAGTGCAAGCCCTTCTGCCAGCAGGGCTGGGCCCGGCGGCGCCTCAGCACCTCATGCTGCTCGGCAGCTCGCTCCTGAGGCACCGGGAGGCTGCCCGGGGCTGGAGCCAGGCCCTAGGGTCTGCTCTCTTGGGAGGTGAGGCGTGTCCTCCTCCTCTGCCTCCCTCCTCTGTCCTCCCCCTCCCAGGCACATATCTGGTGTGCTCAGGGTGCAGTAAAGCAGTCCCATTGTGGTCATTTCTTCATAGATTCGAGGGGATGAGTTTCCTCTCAAGATCTGAGTCTGAAAGGCACACTGAAGAGAGGCAGCAGCCCGGCTGGCTCCAGACCCGTGCTTTCTGCTTCACCCACGGACACGCCTGATCCGGTGTCACAGTCTGCAGGAGGCCTGGGACACCTTTGAGTTGGTTCTTCTGTTCAGCGCATTGCAAATAAATGTACCGGTGTCCATCAGCTTCTGCAGGTCCACACCCTTCAGGGAACAAGAGATACCAGAGGTGTTGGTGCCAGCTTAGTGCCAGCGCTGCCCCCTGAAGTTGCCCAGTAAGGACTGGCACCACTGGGACAGAGCAGCAGGGGCTGAGGGAGGCTGCAGGGTGCTGAGACGAGGCCGTCATAATTCTGATGGCCGTGGTCAGATCGCACAGTGCTGGAGAAGGGCCAGGACGTGCTCCCTGTGTGGGTGGGACTGCTGTGGCACAGCAGGCCCAGAGCCTGCACCTCCTGTGCTGGGGCTCTCTGGGCCAGGCTCTGCAACCCCGCTCCACCCCCAACAGCCACCACGTGAGAGGCTCACGCTTACCGTGTGGATGCCCAGGCCGTTCAGCATGTACACCAAGTCCTCTGTAGCAACGTTTCCTGATGCTCCTTTGGCATAGGGGCAGCCTCCAAGGCCAGCAACAGAAGCATCAACCACGCTCACACCCATCTGCAGGCAAAACCATTCTCAGTAAATTCTCCTGAATTAAAAAGCAAATTACGCACCTGCTCCTGAATCCTCTGGTTCACAAGCAAGCACAGAAGAATCTTGAGGAAGCATACACTACTGCAAAGCAAGAATCTTACCTGAAGTGCTACCAAGATGTTGGCAAGAGCTTGCCCATAGGTATCATGGCAGTGGACAGCAAGAGCCCCAACTGGCACCTCCTTCATGACCGCCGTCAGCATCTCCCTCATGCTCCCTGGGGTCCCGATGCCAATGGTGTCACCAAGGGAGATCTCATAGCATCCCATCGAGTACATCTTCTTCGAGACCTGTCCAAAAGCCAAGACACATCCTGAGAAGACAGCTTTGTCATGACTTTCCCCAAAGCTGGAAGCCCACTGTACAGGAAGCAGAGCATGCGCCCCTGGTGCACAACGGCTGAGATTCCTCTGGGAACAGAATACTCCAGGTCCACCCACCTCCCTGAATTTCCCCGTCCACATCAGCCAGACCACCCTTCCTTATGTGTGGTGGCAGATAGACTGGAGGAGTTTACAGCTTTCTCCCCATCTTTGGTTAAATGGCTCAATGCATTCTCCACCTCCCAGGGTTCCATCCATGTCTTTATAACGGAGTCAAAAACCTCACAGAAATTCTGGTTATATTTATCAACTCACTTCTGCAACTTTAGCTGCAGAAATCTTCCCTTCATAGGGACACCCAAGGACACAGGAAACATATCTATAGTTAAAAAAAGAAAAAAAAAGGTAACTTTTAACCAGAGAATTTAAATGAGATTGTACAAGCCATATGCTGCACAAATTGTGAAGCATTTTGCATTCTCTATGCAATGGAGTAATTCTTTTTTTTTAAAAAAAAAAAATACATTCTACAATTACTTTGTCCATGGAAATGAAAAGTTTGCTAAGATGAGAGCACATCAGACCATTTGGATTTATATCTATCTGAACACTTCAATGTGGAATGTTTGCCAAGAAGACAGCATTACTTCAGATTATTTGATAAAGCTGAAGATGTAATAAATACATGAAGGGTGAATCCACATGGACTGTAAACTGTCATGAGCTGTCCACAGTTTGCATCGAGCCAACACCTCCAACTCTATCAGTGTGGTGTTGTTTCCAAATTAAAGCTTCCCAACGCACAGAGCTCACATCTGCTCACACCCATCCAGGTAGAGACACTGCCCCCAAACAGCAAAGTTTAAAAGAAATTTCCCTCCCCAGAGCTGTGTGGGCTGCGCTCCAAAGGGAAAACCTCGAGCAGTCACATTCCCCCTGTGAGCTGCTTGGTGCTGAGCTCACAGCAGAACTCACCCCCGGACAGGAATGCTGGCTGCTTGCGCAGCACTAATCACTTCGCTGAACCTCTGCAGGCTCTCCTCTATGGAGCAGTTGATGTTTTTCTTGGTGAAGAGCTCAGACGCTGCTCCAAAGATGGACACTTCCTTGGCCCCTGCTGCCACCTGCCAACAGTAAGCATTAATTAAAGTGAGACGATTTATCTTTCAAGGGAAATGACTAGCACAACCAGGCCTGCAGTTCTCCCATTTTATAAAATAAGTTTTTCCACCCAGTTCTTCCCTGGATGACTTAATTCTTTCCTCAGTTCATTCTACAGCAAAAACACAAGACATCCTGGTTTATCTTCAGAACAAACATAAAGTTACAGATGTGACAATAAAGCTACGTGTGCTGGATGCAGTCATGAGGGCTGTGGGACATGCAGATGGGCCTGGAAGCGTCATTGCTCATTAAAAGATTGGACAATTCTTAAAATGTACTGAGCTATTCTCTAACATGAACAACAGGTTTCTAGTTCCCCAGCAGAGCAATTCCTTTTTCAAGGAACTGTAAGATGAAACTGCTGCCAACTAGAATGCAAGGCGTGCTTCCCACCCTTCACCACAGCTGAAATGTTCCTTCGCAGGCAGCCCTGCACACAGGACACTGTCAGCATCAACGCTATGGTCTCTTACCGCTGCCTGAAATCCTTTCAGATTCGGGGTCAGGACGGGGTAACTGACACCAGGCAACTTATTGATTCCTTGTATGACTTCAGCGTGGTCGGCCATCTGCAAAGGGAATGCGGACAGATTTCTAAGGGTGTCAACACGCTTGCTATCTACTTCCACAAGTTATAAAACATTTCCTAAAATTCATTTTTTATGAATGGGAATAGCAATATGCAGAATGAGGGGAAATTGGCCTCTAGAGAGCTGACAGCACTGCACACTTGGATGGACCAAAGGTCAGTCACTGGCCGAGCCAGAGTCAACATGTGCACCACCAGCTACTTGTGGGTGAGCCCTGCGCTGTTCCCCCAGGTGCAACAGGAAGGTCCAGAATATGAGAAGCGCTGTTATTTGGCTCTTCTGCTCTGTGCTCGTTACAGACGTGGTGCCAAGGGCCGGGGGGAGGCAGTCTGCTCGCCGGGCTCTTCTCCCCCAAGTTCCATGCTGGGACCCCCGGAGCACTGACCTGGGGCACCCACCGCGGAGACACGAAGCTGGTGGCCTCGATGACCTGCAACCCCGTCTCCGACAGCATGTCGATCAGCCCGATCTTCACGGCCGTCGGCACGATGCTCTGCGGGCAAACGAGACGCACAACGGGGGGGTCGGCCCCGCGCCCGGCCCTCCGCGTGCCCTCCCGGTGCCGCCTGGTGCCAGCCGTACCTGCTCGTTCTGCAGCCCGTCGCGCGGCCCCACCTCCACCACCTTCACGCGGGGCGGGAGGGCGCCGGCGGCCGCGGCGCTGATCTGGGGGCAGAAACCGGCGGAGAGTGAGGGGACCGGAGCGGGGCCGTCCCCGGTCCCGGTTCCCGTCCCGGTCCCCGGTCCCCCGTCACTGTCACTGTCCCAGTCCCCTTCCCGGTCCCCGCCCCCGGTGCCGGTGCCGGTGCCTGTCCCGGTCCGGTCCCGTCCCGTCCCGTCCCCCAGCCCATCACCGGTCGCAGCGATCCCGCCCAGCGCGGCAGCAGCCTCCGCGCCGCCGCCATGGTTGCCGCCCCCTACGTGACCGCGCCGTCACGTGCCCCAGCGGAGGGGCCGGGACGTCACGTGACGGCGGCGCGCAGCCGCTCCCCCCCCCGCCGCCCGTACCTGGCCCCGGGCGGCCTCGCGGGGCGGCGGCGGTACGGCGCAGCGCGGCATCGGCGGTACGGGACAGGAGGGCTGGACCGAGAACGGGGACCGGCTGCGGCCGGGCTGCTCTCGCTGTGCGCTCGGGGTCCGACCGGGCCGCTCCCGGTCTGCCCCCGCCGCCCGCAGCCGCCCCTTTATAGGCGGCCCCGGTGCTGGCGGCGCTGAGCAAACAGCCCTGTGTTTGCACGGCCCCGGCCCCCCCGCCCGGGCAGCGGCCCCGCTGCGCCCACCCCGCGCCCGCCCTCCGGTGCCCCGCCACGGTACGTCCCCGGCGGAGCGGTCACAGCCGTTCCCGTCGGTTCCCACCGGCACCGAGTGCGGCCTCGCCACCCACGAGCACGGCGGCGGAGCCCTAACAGCTGCCAAGGAGCTCGGCTTCAACCCAACAGGCCCCGCTGTTCCACTCGGGCTGCCCCCCCCGGCAACACGCTGCAGAAGGCACATCCCAGACAGACGGGCGTACAGACTGAGGTACAGAGCGGGTAGAAGAGAAATTCTCTCAAGAGAAAAGCGATTTATTCAACAGTGAATGAAAAATCATCTTAGGCTTAATACAAAAGACAGGCAGGGGGAGGGCTGCTCTCAGGACACAGTTGTCATTTCACACCCTCAAGCCTGACAGCCCAGCCAGACTGCACAGGTACAGGAGATGGAGGCATGTGTGGCAGAGTTATGAGCAGTCCTTCACCTGGGGACTTCTGCCACTCCAGAGTCCCTGCAAAACCCAACATCGACACCTGCAAAAAAGGGCAGAGGAGACACTCAGCTGTGGCTTCCACAGGCGCTTCCCCTTTGGTCACCCTGGTACACCCAGAATACATTTCAGTCTCTGCATAACATTCCCCACACGTTAAAAGCAGTCCTGCACATTTCCACCCATCACTCACTGTGCACAAAGGCAACGTGAAGGGTATTTTGGGGCCAAACATTTGACTGTAGTTTGGTTTTGGGTGTTGTTTTTTTTCTTTTTTTTTCTTTTTTTCTTTTTTTTTCTTTTACCTGAGAAGCTTCACCTCTGTTTGTTTAGAGCAAAGGGCACTTCAGCATTTGCGTCACTTACAATTACATTTACAACTAGCGGGTCAGCATACCTGATCTGAATTGGGGATGTAATACCCGTGATCCCTTCTATGTGTGAGGCTTGTTATTGACCTCATCTCCCTGGGTCAATAGGAACAAAAGGGAAGACGTGTTCCTACCTGTTCTGTGGCAGACCACAAGCCTCTCCTGCTAAGTCCTATCCACTACTGTGTTGAACAGTGACAAACCCTGAATAACCTGGGATGCTGCAAGAATCTGTGTGAAGCCGTCCCAGAGCAAGAAGTGAGTAATGCCAACTACCGTGTTCTCCCCAGTTTCCAAATGAAATCAGGCTGGGCCTTCCCACCCCACACCTTCCCGAGATGGGCTCTCAAAGTGCCCAAATTCTCTCTTTTTTCTTCAGGTTCCTTACTTGTGTGGCTGGGGACGGAGTGGGTGAGGACAGCTGCAGCACGTTGTCCTGAGGCCAGATCAGAAAAATGGCATAGACAACTGGTCCTTTAGAAGTGTACCTAAGAGAGCAAGAGTTCAGCTAGGTGAAAAGCCCGCAGGAGAGAGAACCCCACAAGCCTGACCTTTCCAGACAGCACGAGAACACCAGCTCACCTACTGTCACCATACAGGGGTCACCTACTTTCTCCTCGTTCCAAAAATCAGTTGCTTTGAACCCACCATTTACCCAGTAAGCACTGGCTGATGAAACTTAAACAAAGTCCACACACGTTTCCTAAAAGCAAAATGTTATCTGTCCTTTAATCAGACTGAGGTCAATAGGGCAGATATGCTGTCGTATGCTGATCTTTTCATTGCTCTGCATTTCTAGGCTGAACACACTTGAGCACATTCAAAACTAACAGCTCCGTTTTGTAGCACTTCTGGCTCTTGATTCGCTCACTGAGCTCTTCTCAGAAAGTATAACAGTTGGGTAACAGTACGCAGTACTATTATATAGCAGCCTAAAAGCAAATATCACTACATTTACAGACTACATGCATTTAAACAAACTACATTTGTGCAATTCAAACCAGCCACGACCACTACGTAAACAGTCCTGACAGCAACAGCATAGGATTTTTTTTAAGGGAACAATTGTTTTTTAAAACCACATCAGATGGCTGAAGCCCTGATTTTTATTCTCTTATTTCCAGCAAGGTATTTCTTAGGTAACACCCTGGGGAAGTAACCCTGGGGCAGTAAGTGAGCACTCCAGTTGCCCTGAAAGCCATCTGCACATGATGGCAATACTTCAGGAAGTACCAGGTTTAATGACCAATAAAGGAACCTCAGCTTCTTAAACCTAAGCTGGAGAAGCTGCAGGGTGGTACTGAGCAATGGAGTCCTTACCAGACAGCGCCTGTGTCTTCCATCTGTACTCTCCATGGCTTCGATTCATAAATTGCCTCCCCGTTAGTGTCCAGCCACCTCCCAAGGGCCAGAAGCCTTTCTTGGAAGATGGGAACAATCACTCCTTCCTTTGTAGGGCCCACATTGAGAAGGTAGTTGCCTCCAAAACTCACAGTTTGCACTAGCTCCTGTGGCAGATAAACAAAGGTAACAAGCTGAATTATCTTCACTTCTGACAACAAAGAAACCTGAGCAGTGTTTTATCCTTCTGAAATGCTCCTTTATCTCCACCTGCTTGTATGAAACATATGACAACTCTTTCTTTGAGTAACAGGATGAAGGAAGTCTGTAATTCTCAGTAACTTCCCTACACCCGTGATTTTGATTTCAGGTTTCTTACCTCGATGATACTTGCTTCATCCATTAACTCATCAATGTGCATGTTGCTTCGATAGCCCCAGGAAAGCTTGTCAATGGAGGAGCACATCTCCCATTTGTGAGCTAGCAAGGTCCCTGGTTTGTATTTGTCAGCACAATTGTAGTAGCCTCCATGACGGCAAGAGCAGTTATTACACCAACGGTCATTCACAACAACAGTGTCCTAGAAAAAAGGAAACATAACTCAGCAGGAAGAATGTTTTGTCTTGGATGTTTCAGCTTGCCTTTATCCCTCCCAAGTTACTTTAGGCATCTAAGCTAGGAGCCTAAGTACTTAACACATACACGTGCATATGTAATCAACAGAGAGTGAGAGAGGATCATCCGGAAAAGTCTGAATACCTCTCTGGAAGAATGTCTCTCTATTCACTCAAGTAGAAATCAAGGGAACAAGGTCCCTGGTCTCTGAGCCTTCCACACGTGCTGTAAAGGAAAAGGCTTGTGTTTTCTGATTTAGGTTATGATTTGGATCCTAGAGGCTTCTCTTGGAAGCACAGTGTGGATTTTCTACTTTTGGTGAAAGAATAAAACATGTTTGGCACCTTTCAAGAAGGTTTCTGATCACATTCATAACTCACTGCTGCCAGACCTTCTATACCTGTAAAATACTACAGGCCGTGAAGGATAGCTGAAAGAAGTACCTTGACAGGACTATCATTATAAAGCCAGGCAAGGAAAGAGGTAGAATTCCAGTACGAGTCCGGAGCTTCCCAGTCTCCATCCGACCAAATCAAATCTGGTTTATACCTGACAGAGAGATGAACATTATTTTAGAACAGCTTATTTGCTCCTACCCCAAAGGAAGCATGTTACAGCACTGTGTTTCTTGCCTCTAGAGAATGCTTTCACTTCCTATTGTCTGACACTACCAGGAGGTTCATGCTATCACTTCCTGCTTCAGAAAAAGCTTTAAGTGAAGTACTTGCAGCAGCAAAGATTGATGACCACAGCTCGAAGTATAGGATGCAATTCTTCCAAAACAAGAAGATTGCGTCTCAAAGGCAATTATGAGGCACATTCTTTACTTGGGACAATGGGTACTGTGAGCAACAGGTGTCCAAGCTGGGTATTCTAACCAACATGGGGAAGCAAAGCAAGGATGTAAATTCAGCGAAATCGCTCTCCTACTCGAATAAATAGCTTGATCCACTTTCAAAGCTACTCTGCAAAAAGGTAGTACTAAAGGCCATTTCTCTTGCACAAAAATTTGCCTCTACCTTATTGTAAGTCAGACTGCCCAAAGAGCAAATGTGAACCCCTTTTCTAATTACCTCAAATCATTGCTGCTAAGTAAATAGATTTGCCTTGGCAAAAATTAACATTTGCCAACAATCTTCTCTGCATCCACTTTGCAACTTTCTCTACAGAATGGAAACCAGGAAATGCTCTTGAATCCTGACTGGTTGCAGCTCTTACTTTAGGACAAGATCATAAAGTTCTGGCATTGTCTTCTTCAAAACGAAGTTCTGGGTCTTGAAGCCACTTTCTTTGTCAGCTAGGTAGAGTGGATTAAACCACTCTAACAGAGAATGATATAGTCCATAGCGTATGTTGCTGAAGAATAGAAAACAGAGAGGAAGAGTTAGTCTGGCAGTAACGACTGAGAATCAGTGGCAGGTATATTATATAGTGGCAGTAATAATAATTACTAGTATTATTATTTCACAGTTTCACAATTTCACAGTCATGACTTTGCAAGCACTACTGTTTTCATATTAAACATATTTTCTGCTGTTTGATGAGAACAGCCATGAGAATTCAATGCAAACAGATGACAAGAACAGCAAAGCTTGGCTGTACCTCTCCCTGAGGGCTTGTCCCAGCTCTCCTACAAGGTCACGGTGGGGCCCCATATCCACAGAATTCCAGTTCCAGGACACGGGTGACCCCCAGTTGGTGAAGCCTTCATGATGCTTTGTGGTCAGCACCACATACCTGCAGGGAAATGGTACCTGATAAAGATGACAAAGGAATTATCTCAGATATTTCCAAGCCTCACTGGCTAATCTGATGCCTATACAGGTAAGCGATGAAATAATCATGCTGTGAGGAGTCCTCTTTAGAAGTCCCTTTCATCCCCCTTAAGATTTAGGAGAAACGACAAGAATAGTATATGTTTTAAATGGACTGTAATGCTGGAAAAGGATGAACGACGAGACTTGGGAAGTCAGAGCAGCCATCCCCTCGGCACCCTGGGCATGACCTGTCTGGGACCTCCAGGTGCTGCTCTGGGGCCCCTGTCCCCTCAGGGTTTTCGGACACAGCATCCATCTCCTCAGGGACCCCCAGACCTGGCCCCATCCCCATCTCCTCAGGGACCCTGAGCCCCATCCCCTCAGGGACCCTCAGACCCGGTCCCATCCCCTCAGGGGTCCCAGGTACGGCCCCTCAGGGGTCCCCAGCCGAGCCGGGCGCTGACCTGGCGCCGGCCCGCTGGAAGAGCCGTGCCCAGTCACGGGGCTGGAAGTCGTGGGCCGTGAAGCGGGGTGCGAAGTCGGCGTAGGCGGTGGCGGGCGGGTAGCGCTCACGCACGAAGCGCTCGTAGTCGGCGCGGTGCTCGCCCTGCCAGTGCCACCAGAACCACTCGGAGCCCCAGGCCGGTACGGAGAAGACGCCCCAGTGCACGAACACCCCCACCTTGGCCCCGTCGAACCAGGCGGGCAGCGGCCGCGCGTCCAGGCTGCCCCAGTCGGGGCCGTAGCGCGGCGCCGCCACCGCCATCCCGAGCGCCGCCGCCAGCCACAGCAGCGGGCCCGCCGCCATGCCGCCGCCTGACGTCACGCGGCCGCCGCCATGGCTGCCCGGGGCCGCGGGGTGGCGGCCGCCTTCCCCTCCCTTCCTTCCCGGCCCGGCCCAGCCCTGCCCCGCCGCGGCCCCCTCAGGACGCCCCCTCCTCCGGCCCGACCGGTGGCCGGCCCCGGGCGCCCGGCTCCGTGAGCTCCTCGCCCCCGTAGCTCCCGGGCCCCGTCCCGTGCCGGGGGAGCCGGGCAGAGCCCAAGGGCCCCGCGTTTGGGACCGGCCCGGGGCGGCCCCGCAGCCCTCGGGGCGCTGGCGAAGGGCCCGGGCCCCGCTCCGCTCCCCCGGCGGTAGTGCGGCCAGGGCTGCGCGTTGTGGAATTGGCCAAAGCATCTCCCGAGCTCTTCGTGCCGGCAGCGGCTGGCCCCTGTATTACGGAGGACAAGGCTCGAACACGGTTTTAACGTTTAATCACACAACAGTCAACACTGTCTGCGTGGCACAGACTGGGTTTCTGTAAGCTTGCTGAAAGAAACGTGGTGCCTGCAGCATCCCATCGGTCTCAAGATTTTCGCTGACACAGTCCGTATGCCCCAGGGCTTGTGGCGAGGCGGCCCCAGCACCGCTCCCACTGTTCCCTCCCACCTCTGCCGGGACACGAAGGCCTTTTGTCGCCTTTTGTCACCTTTTGTCACCGTGCTGCTACCACGGAGTACCCTGGCATGGCACACAAGGCCAGTTTAATAGCTGCTCTGCTGCTACACAGCGACGTGTTGTGAGCTCTTTGCTGATGGCGCTTGTATAAATAACCCTGCTCGTGCCTGTGGGGGTGTTTAGAGGCGTTTGTGGTGGCTGGGGACTGCTGGAGAACCTGGAGGTCTGCAGAGTGTTTCACATGAATACAGTTAGATTTTAAGGGAGATATCACTGAATGTAAGACAAATGGGTTAGAAGGTTACTGGTGGAGAGGTTGGAAGCCAGGCAGGATGAGCTGCCACAAAACACCTGGATTTGCTGTTTTGGGGTACAGAATTTCCCACCGCCTCACAGTTCTCTCACTGTAACGTGGCACTGGCATCTCAGCAGCCCGGGGACTGGCAGTCTGGGCAAATCTGGGCACTTTATGTCCCAGCATCCCAGAATAACGTCAGTGAGAGCTGGGTCCATGCCAGGCACCCCCCAGGACCTCCATAAGAAGAGAAAAGAAAAGCAATCCAAAAGAAAAATGATCCAGAGGCTTCCACCAGCCTGAGCTCAGACTTCCATTGCTGCCTCCCTACGTTACGCGCACATCATCCTCACAGACGGTCTCTACCACAGAGGACTTGTGGGCACTGTCCGCTTCTGGGCTGTCGTCCGTGCCCCTCAGCCGCCTCTTGAACCGGAAGAAGACTGCCCTCAGGGAGGAGAACAGCTCCTTGCTCCGCAGGGCGTAAATGATGGGGTTCACCATGGAATTGAGCAGGCAGAGAATGCTGCAGAAGGCAAACACCTTGCGCAGGTGATTGGTAAGCTTGGCAAAGATGCTGTAGATCATGAGAATGAGGACCGGAGACCAGCACAGCACAAGGACAGTAAGCACCATGATGAGGGTCTTGGCCAGCATGATGTCCATTCTCATCCTGGTGTTTTGCTTTCCCACCTGCGCCTGGTGCTTCTCCATGTATGCCACGTGCTGGTGAGCCCTCCACAGCACGTGTGTGTAGGCATAGATGATACAGCCCAGCAGGACCATGACGAGGCAGACCCAGCTGGACAGGTAGTTGTCATCCACAAAAGGGAACAGCTCGGAGCAGGTTGAGTTGAGCATGCAGCAGTTCCAGCCCAGGATGGGCAGGGAGGCAGTGGTCACACACATCACCCAGAGCACCCCGAGGGCTGCCCACGCTCTCTTCCTCGTCACAAGGAGCTTGTATTTGGAGGGCCGGCTGATAGAGACGTAACGGTCCAGGGCTGTCAGCAGCAAGCTACTCAGGGAGGCTGTGAAGGACGTGTTCACCCCTCCCAGCTTCAGCAGGAACAATTCTTTAGAGGAATCGGTTTCATTAAGGACGTGGAAGTTAACAAAACTGCTGACAAAGATGATGCTGGCCAGGAGGTCAGCCAAGGCCAGGCTGCTGATAAAGATGTATGAAGGCTTCCTCCTGGTCCCAGGGGAGGAGAAGATCAGGTACAGCACCACAGAGTTCTCCAAGATGCACAGTGTCCCAAAGAGGCCACAAAGGGTGGCAATGCTTATCTTCTGTGCTTGTGTGCTGAGGACCATGAAGCACTCCATGAGCTTGCTGTTCGCACTACATTTTGAGGCATTTTCGTATGTTTTACAGATATCCATTGTAGTGAACTGGAGCCAGGAGCTTACAGGGAGCGTTTCAGCTTCCTTCAGCACTTCAGGTGCTCTGAAAAAGACCAAGGGGAAGTTGAGGGACAACACCTACAAGAGCACAATGAGCAATAAGCTCAGCCCCCCAAGTGACATCCCTCCCTTTAAGCAGAAAGAGAAGAGCCTGGTGCAACCTACTTTCAGGTCCACAGACCAAATGTGGGAGATGACTTCCAGCCGTTCCCAGCTGAGATCCAGGTTTTGTCCCATTGGGTCCAGCCATCACGGTTCTGGGCACTGCATCTGTCTCCTCACCGCACGAGGGAAGCGGCGGTGCTGAGACCTGCCCATGCCCTGGGCCGGCTCTGAGCGAGGCTCCAGGGCTCGGGGCTGGCAGCACGGGAAGGGGCTCCTGGTGGCGCTGGGCTGTGGCTGGGACAGGGCCAGGCTGGGGGAGGAAGAGGGACGCTGCCTGCAGGGGACCCTGTGCTGATGAGGTCACCTCGAGTGGGTTACAGAGAGCAGGCAAGGAGGTGGCTATGGGATACGCTAACGCTGCCTGATTAGCAAAGTGGGGTGCTGTGTCCTGATCGGGATCCCAAATCCAGGCAAAGGGGCCAGGAGTTGCCACTGCTGGAGGAAAGCACTGAGCTGTCAGTATTCCCCTTCTCACAGAACAGAAAAGCCACCGTCACTGCCTGCCCTCAGCTCTCTTTCAAAAGGGAAAATGTCCAAAAAGTGCAAGCCAGCACAGGCAGGCTGTGGGACAGCAGCTGCCGGGCTCCAGGCACCGGTAAGCAACCGACTGCGGTTTGTCCTTGTGGTGTCCGAGATTCAGTAGTGACGGCAGCCGTCCTTGGAGGCTACAACAACCAGCAAATGACCAATGTGCTGGAAAGCCCTGTCTGCAACATATTAGAGTGACAGGTATGTTGTTTTTGTTACTTCCTTCCCGTTGGTTAGCTGGTCCCTGACTGCCACCACTGTTTCTGTGCTTCGCAGTAGCTGCAGACACCCCGCAGCCTGCGATGCTGCCTGGGGCTTGCTCAGAAGAGCCCAAGCCCACATGTCAGGGCTTGGAGTTCAGCTGCTGCAGGGCTTTCGGTTGCACATTGCAGCCAGAACATTTCAATCCTAATGTGCATTTCTTGACACATCGGACCAGAGGGGGCCTGGACTTTGGGCTGAAATGTCGCTTAGCGTTGCAGCAAGCCTCCCTGTGCTTACGTCAGGCTCTGCCATGGGGCAATCACCCAGGAGCAGAGATGTTGCACTCCAACCCTAGCACTCCTGCTTCCTGCAGCTCTTCACGGAAACATTACAAATGCAGCAGCAATTAGTAGCTGCTGGTGTTAAACCTGACCACCAGAGAGATGGACTGCGCAGCCAGAGGGACTGTGATGTGTCTTGGGGCTCACTAGGGGCCACTGGGGCAGCAGCTGCCTCCTCAAGTACCCAAAACTCCCCCGGCCAAACCCCAGCATCCAAACCAAGACATCTCTTAATTAAGCAAACTCCAGCATCACCGTGACATCTGTTCATTGCAGCCAGCATTCCCAGGACTACCTTGATCTCCCAGTATCTGCATTTATTCAATGTCCAAAGAACATACGGAGGAGCTTGGAAACAAATAAACAGTAGGCAAGAGATTGAAGGTGAGCAAAATGCTGTCCCTTGTGTTACGTCGCTTAGGGAGGGAATTTGGTCATAATGGCAAAACAACTCCTGCACTGACTGTTCTGGTACAGCTCTTCCATTAAGCTGACATAATTCAGATAAGCCCTTAGATTCAAAATGCAGTTACTGTGCTGGGCTCGTAGCAACCAGCCCAGCAGCCCAGACCTCCTCTTCCCACATCTGTTGTGTCTCAGGCTGAATGACAAGGACGAGTCTCTTTGCAGTTTTGTCTGAGCTCCCCCCAGTCTTCCTTCAGTTCCTGTGTCTGCAAGGGAAAGCACAGGGCTTTGCTCCAGCACAAGATCTGCTTGTTGGCAGAAGCTCCACAACCTGAGAACACAAGTGGGGCTGAGAGCCCATCTCCTTGCATGGTCTGACCCTTCTTTTTGGCCACAAAACTGCTTTTTCCTGCCCAGGAGACATCCTTCTGTTCTCAGATGGGCTCCTGCGTTCAACCATTGCTTTCTTCATGGCCATTACCTCCTGCATGCTTCAGTTTCTGGGAAGAAGCCAATCTGGGGCTGGATCCCAGGGGAGAGCTTCATGGGGCAGGTCCCGGTCCTGCTTCCAGGGAGGATGCCCCCTTCTGAGGGGCAGCAGCTCCCCCTCCCTGGGAATTACAGCCCAGGCACTGCTGGCATCTCCACCAGAGCCCTGCCTGCACTGCTGACCTTCCAGCTCAGCCCCAATCCCTCCTTCACAGCCAGAGGCTGCGGGGATTTCCTGCGCTCCTGCTCCCAGAAGATGAACTTGCCTCCAAGAAGAGCCAAGTGTCTCCTGCCAGCAGGATCTCCCAGGATGGAGAATATTCTGCCACTGTAGAGCGATGGAGAAAGCCCCAGACAGTGCCAGCAGCAGCAGCAGAGTCCCAGGAGGCAGCACACAGAGGCAGCATGCTGAATGAACAAGAAGCCCAGCTATCAGGAATAAAATGCAGATAAGGCATGTGGGAATGTGGCAGATTTCTGGGACCGCGTCACTGACTGCCAGCAGCAGAGAAACCTCCCCCTGCTAGATCTCACTGTTAGCCCACTCGCTCCAGCCTAATAACTCCACAGTGGAAATTAAATCTACAAGTGCAAAAGTCCTATTCCATTCCAGTGCTTTGCTGTGACTGATTTCAGCTGTCAGACTTCCACTGTGTTGCACACAGCAGCACGGTTTCTGATCCCACTTGAGATGGTTTCTTCATTTACAGAGACATCTCAGAATCCTGTGATAAATAAGATAACATACTGGTTGCTTAGATAATGTAAAATTAAATTTTCCTGCTGCAACCAGACAGCGCAATGTTCCTGCAGTACTTTGAAAGTGCTGGCCTTGAATTTTCCATCACCAGTATTTCTGAGAGATTTGGACTTTACAACAAAATGCAGCAATCACGTCGTATGAACAAGTGAAGTGATTTATGTGAAAAAAAAATGAAATTAATTTCTTTCACATTTCACTTGCTGAAAAAGCAGAATATTGTTTGCTTTACAAATATTTCCACTTGTGTACAATTTCTTGTTTTAGTTGCAGGAGAAGTTTTGGCATTGTTTTGGAAATAGCTGCTCATCCCAGCTTGTCCCTCTGCCCACACTGAGCAATGCCTGCAGTTACCTCCTTGATGCTAGGAACTCTCTGGCACAGGTGCCGCACCGAGTACTATTTGCTTTCTTTGTTTTCAGAGTCACAATTTGTTCACATGTGACTGCGTAGAGTGACAGCATTCAAAACACACAGGTGCACGGCCACAGAGCAACGACACAAATGCCAGTGCAGGTACAAAGCGTGGCAAAACTGCTTCTACTGCTCCACTGAAACCACCCCACACAGAGCCACAACCATCAGCCAGCACAGAGTGCTCAGCCTGGGAGCTCGGTACCAGACTCACGTTTGTGAGGCAAACCTCTGACATAACCAACATTAATATTTCCTAAAACTAGCTGTAAAGAGTCAGTCTGCAATCCGCTATTTAAACACTTACCTTTTTTGTTCTTGTTAAGAAAGCACTTACTGCATGTGTGCGTCAGCACTGTGGGCTCCCAGGTACAATGTCTTTTACTGTGAGAAAGAGGATCCTCGGCTGCAGGATGTCCCTTGAGGCAGTGAGTGCAGCCACTCACCTTCTCACGCCTACGCTTCAGCTGCGGACATTCAGGGGCTTCCCACCCTCGGGCTCCCAGGGCAGCTTGTACAGCTGCGGATGGTGCCTGCTTCCCCCTCCTGTCACATCGCTTCTGGTTTCATCTGGGCTCCTCAGTACCATTCCGTGTTATTCCCCTGGGCTACAAATCCATCAGTGTGAATCCTTTATCTGGTTTCTTGCTCTCTCTCACATTCTTTTGGTGTAAATGTGTTTCTTTCCTTCCCCACTTCCCCTCTGGGTCTCGTGTTCTGCCTCTGGCTGGCAGCACCTCGCAGCCACCCTACCCTCGACTTGCTGGAAGCATTTGCTCAGCCCCTCAGAATCCTCCATGCTCATGCAGTGGCTGTGGCGAGAGACTTTCAGGATCTTTTCATGATTTCTAAGGGAAAGTGGAAGAGGAGGGGAAGGACAAGAGCTGAGAAGCAGACATGGAAAACGTGGTGTACCTATTGGTGTGCAGGGCTAAGGGCAGGCTTGGGAAGCCACCGTGTGCGCTGGCCTGGCCCCACCAGTAGCCACAATTCCACCTCTGCGCCCCTGGGTGCACACAGCTGCTGCTTCGTGCTCCGTGCTAACGCCAGAGGGATGTGCACTGAGGTGATTTTCTCTCTGCAAAAGTCAGGGCAAGGAACAAAACTCCGCAGCACAGCCACGGCCCGCGGACCCCCGGCGGACCCCCCCAGACCCCCTCCGGCTGCGGAGGGCGAGCTCCGGCCCCGGTCGCCCCAGCTCCCCCCGCTGCCCCGGAGGATTTTACACCCTCGCGGCCGGGGAGGGCCCGCAGCCCCGCAGCCCCGGGCGCGCTGCGCGGTGCTCGGCTGCCCCCGCCCGGCGGAGAGGGGAGCCCCGCCCCCCCCCCCCCCCCCCCCCCCCCCCCCCCGCCTCCCCGCCCCGGCCACCGGAGCGGCTCTGGGCTTGTGAACCCAGGCGGTCGTGGGGCTCAGGACTCCCCGCGGCAGAGCAATGGAAGCACACGCACAGGTTATACCTGTGCCTGGGGGGGGCGTGGGGGGGTGTCGCAGCCCCAGCACAAGAGATTACTTCGGGTTGTACAGCATTCTTTATGGTGACTTAAAGGGAGTTAATGCTATTCCACAGTGAGCTTCCCACTCCTTACTAGACTGTTTTGTTTGCCTGCACCCTCTGGCCACAGAGGTGTCCGGCTGGTGGGCACGGCACGGGCCCTCCGTGTGCCCTGGTGCTGCCTTGGTCCTGAGCAGAGGCTTCGCGAAAAGACACGCGGGCAGCAGGGGAGAGCAGCTGTGAGCTGGGTCTGGCTCAGCGGCAGCTTCTGTCTGCGGAGAGCAGCAGCTGGGGCGGCTGGCAGGACACAGCTTGTGTAACGGGGAAGTTGGCACTTGCAGAAAGCTTTGCTGTGCTCTGTGGGAGCACCACAACTTTTTATTTCTCTGACTTTGGTGTGCACCAAATGTGGAAAACTGAGAGTGGCTCGTAGCTGTGGGTAGAGGCAGCACTAGCACTGATAAGGTGTCAATCAGAGAGATGGGGTGGCTTCATAGTGCACCCCTAGAGGAAATGCTTAGGGGAAAAAACAACTTAGTGTCTTCTGCGTGTTGTGGCTCACATGAGTGAAGTGTGGCTTGTCTGCTCTGGCCCTGCAAGCAGAGCCTGTCCTGAGAACCACCTCTGTGTGTTGTGAGGTGGGCTGAGGGTGACAGTGCTTTTCCTGCTGATAGGATGTGAGAGGTATATTGATTTAACTGGGCAAAGGCCTCTACAGGCCTCTGTGACTCACTGCTGGTGTGGATTTCAGCAGGGAGCTGTCAGGACAGCGAGCCTGAAGGGTGTGACTCGGGAGTCATGCCTGGATGTGCCTGGACAAAGCCCTGACATCAAGCCACAACAAAGCTGCTTCAGAGCAGACTTTTTAATCCCCCTGGGCACTAAAACTCAGGGCTTCAGCGAGCTGTGTGTGTCTGCGGTGCTGTTGCTCAGGGTGCTGAGCCTGCAGTGCTGTGTGTGTGTGCACGCAGCTGTGCGGGGCAGCTGTACAGAGACAGGAGCTCAGGTGCTGGTTTCAGTGGTACAGAGGAGGAACCTCCTGCTCTGGAGACAATGAAGCTCGGGTAGTGCTGGACATGGACTTAAGTCACATCCACAACAGCTTATATAGAAAATATCTTTAGGTACCCTGCCTCTGTTTTCCTTAAAAACTTACAAGGAGCTTTAAGCTATTAGAGTAAAAGGTTTCATTAAATTGTTGGGCTGCTTGCCTTGTACCTTTCTCAGTAGTTCTCTGGAGAAATTCAAATACCCATCTAGTTCCTGTGGATTGCTTTGAGAGCCAAAGGTCCTCTGCCAAAATAAAATAATGGATATTCTAAATGTTACCCTATATTTAATATTTTCATGTGTATTTTTAAGAAAATACAAACCCAATAATTCCCATATGAAAAAACAAACAAACCCCTTAGAATGTAACCCTGGTTAACGTTTACCTCAGATGATACAAATGGAGACATGTAACTAGTTTCAAGTGTGTCATGGAACACTTCATAACCCCAAGATCTTTACTTTTTATGGCACTTTTAAAACCAAGTGCCAGCAGAAGCTTGTCACCTGTGGAATAAAACTGGGGCAATGGTTCACTGTTGACTTAACAAATGATTCATCCGTTCTGCTTGCTTCCTGAAGCGCCCATCAGGGGGTATTTCCAGAGCTGCTCTGGCACACAGGTGCCCATGTTAGGGTTAAGAAACATTTCTTGGTAATGGGATGGGAGATTCATAGCCAAATATTATCGTGTATATAATAAAGGAAGGCATAAATAATGATAGAAGGATGGAGAAGACAAGACAGGCCTTGAGAGATGGAACAGGAACAACTTGAGCCTCGTTAAAAAAGATAAGTTGGATAAGGTGGGTTAGGACTGAAGCCAAGAACTAATTAAAGTCAAGAACTGAAAAGGAGCATGCGCCAAAGAGAAAAGGTGAAAAGTTTAACCCTGAGGATGACTCCTTACTTCATCTGGATGACCCCGAGGACGACCACCAGAGAGCACCACCCATGTGTGAATGGGAGGAGAAATAATTAACATACGAAGCGAGGCTGATATTGTAAATATTAATGAATACTAATGAATATGTAACTTTTAGGATATTAATAGCGATCGGGATGTAACAGGACTTGAAGCCAGATTTGGGCGCCTGCCCCTGGTTTCCAGCGCTGAATAAAGCACCTTCATATAATCACCTTGTGGTTATGTGTCTGCTACGCTAACATTTTGGCGACCCAGATGGGACAGCGTGGGCACTGCTGAGGCGGATCGTGTCTCGGTTACGCTCCAGCCGGCACCGAGGAGTTTCTCGGGGAGCCATCGACCACGACCGACCTCCGCTGTTCACAACGTACCACGGGATAGGTAAGCAAAGGTGCTTTCTGATTTTCGGTACCGATCTGGTCTGGAAAGCCTGCCAGTCAGACGCGGCGAAAGCCACGCTCGGTTGGGTAGGGAGCTCCCGGGGTAAGCCTAGGCGCCGTCCGTTAGACAGTAGCGAAAGCTCTGCAGGTTCGGCATTGGTGGTCTGGTATACGCTGCAGGATCAGCGTCTGGTCTGGTAATGGTCTGGTAAGAGTTGCTGCGACAACAGCACTCTAGGATTTAACTAGTGCTGTTTAACTAGTGGTAAGTGCTGCAGAAGCGGCACCGTAGCTGCGGCAGCAGCACTCTCGGTTTTAACTCTTGTGTGGTAAGTGCTGCAGAAGCGGCACCTGGCTTTTGGTTACTTTGTAAAGTTATATTGGTAATGGACACGTTAAAAGAGATTTTGGGAAAGGGTGCGTCTATCCCTCGATCATCACCATTGGGATGTTTATTAGCCCATTGGAGAGAGGGAAATTTTGGGCAAGAAATGCGAAAAGTGAAATTAATTGATTATTGTAATACTTGGTGGCCACAGTACGAATTGGAGGATCAGGAAAAATGGCCTGAAAATGGAACTTTACAATATAATACCATTTTACAGTTGATGTTGTTTTGTAAGCGGGAAGGAAAACTGGGTGAACTCCCGTATGTAGAGTTATTTTTCTATTTGCGTAGAAAATCTGAGTGGCAGCGTGCTTGTGGAATAATGGTACTAGAAATATCTGCTAATGAACAATGTCAAGCCTGTACCAGGGACAGGCATTGTATGAAACACCAAGCTATGAAAAATAATTGCTGTAGGGCAGACAGTGGAAATATAGATCTGGATATCGCACCGTCTGCCCCAGAAAAACCAAGTCAGGATAAGGCAAGGGGGGATGAAGATAGTGATAGTGATGGAAGGGAGGAAATACCAACTTTAACCTCCCCGATATCGTATAGGACTCGGCAGCAGCAAAGGACAGGATGTGATACAAGTAAACAAAAAGGGAATATAATTGCTCCCCTCAGGCAGGGAGTAGAAACGGAGGGACCAGTATATGTGAAGGTGCCCTTTACTCCTGGAGACTTAATAATTTGGAAACAGGCAGCAGGCGCCTACAGAGAAAATCCAGATAAAGTAGCTAGAGTGGTGAAAATGATAATTAAAACTCAGAATCCGGATTGGGATGACATTCAGGTAATACTAGATACCTTAATGGATTCAACAGAGAAGGATATGGTATTACGAGCTGCTAGGGACAGAGCTCGTGAGGATATTCGGAATGGATTGGTACCCGGGAATGTTGATCAGAACTTCCCTACTGAGGATCCGCAGTGGGATTATAATACTGGGGAAGGAATGAGGAGGCTGAAGAGGTATCAGGATTGGGTACAAATTGGTGTACAAAATGCTATGCCACGGACCATAAACTGGTCAAAATTATATAATGTGAGGCAAGAAAAGGCAGAATCGCCTTCCGCGTTTCTGGAAAGATTGAAGAAACTGCTAAAAAAAGAATACACTGATTTGGACATAGAAACTGACCAGGCAAAAGCTCAACTAGCCCTTATTTTCTTAGGGCAGTCACAGGAAGATATTCGGAAAAAGCTACAGAAATTGGAAGGTGTGGACTTGAGGAACATGGATAAGTTATTAGAGGTAGCCTGGAAGGTATATAATAATAGGGAGAAGGAAACAAGCAAGAGACAGCAACAGGGTTTGCTGGCTGTAATTCAGGGACGAGGTGGTTTGGGACTAAGGGGTAAGGGAAGAGGAAATCTTAATAGCCGAGGAGCAGGGATAGGGAAAGGATATGCAGGTCCCGGTAGGAACAGGGTAGACAGACTAGGTTTGAATCAGTGTGCGTTCTGCAGGAGGGAAGGTCACTGGAAAAATGAGTGCCCCTTTAGGGAGCAACAGTTTTCCAGCACCAAGAACCTCTTTCAGAATCAAGAAATAGCAAAAGCCATGGTGCTGGGAGAATACAGTAGCTGACTAGATAATAGGTTAACAGAAGACAAGGAACCTTTTGTGAAAATTCAAATAGGGAATGAGGAGGTAAAGTTTCTTATTGATACAGGAGCTACATATTCAGTACTTAATGAATTAGATGGGAAGGTGGGGAATAAAAAGACTACAATTGTAGGTGCCACTGGGAAGGAGGAGGTACGGCCATTCCTTCAACACCTGAATTTACGGTTTGAGGGTAAAGAGATAACCCATGAATTCTTGTATATGCCAGAGTGCCCAGTCCCTCTTTTGGGACGGGACCTGTTAACAAAATTGAATGCCACCCTGGTCTTCGAGGATGGGGAGTTAATTATGAAAATTCGGAATCAAAAGTAGGACAGATTTTGATGATTACAGAGAGGGCTGTCCCACAGATACCAAAAGAGGTAGAGGATGCAGTCATACCTACAGTTTGGGAGACAGACGTACCTGGAAAATCAAAGAGAGCACAACCTGTGAAGATAGAATTAAAGGAGGGGGTTAGGCCAGTTCGGATCAGGCAGTACCCATTAAAACTGGAAACAAGGTTGGGAATAGTGAAGATAATAGACAAATTTCTTAATTACCCTATTTTGGAGGAATGCAAATCAGAATATAACACCCCAATCTTCCCAGTAAAGAAACCCAATGGGGAATATAGGCTGGTACAGGACCTTAGGGCAATAAATGAAATAACAAAAGACATCCATCCGGTGGTGGCTAATCCTTACACATTGTTAACATCTGTGAAGGAGAAATATAAATGGTTCACAGTAATAGATTTGAAAGATGCTTTCTTCTGCATACCCATTGACAAGGATAGCAGGAAACTTTTTGCCTTCGAGTGGGAAAATCCGCACAACGGACGGAAGATGCAGTTAACTTGGATAAGGCTCCCGCAAGGATTCAAGAACAGTCCAACTCTCTTCGGTAGTCAGTTGGCCAAGGAAATAGAAGACTGGATTAAGCGAGGATGTATCCAGATACCAAGGGACCAATATTTGTTACTACAATATGTGGATGATATATTAATAGCTACCGAGGAGGAATCACAGTGCATCCAGGTAACTATTGAAATCTTAAATCAATTAGGAATGAATGGATATAAGGTCTCAAAAGAAAAGGTACAGATTGCATGCTTAACAGTAATATATTTAGGATGCGAAATTTCACAAGGACAAAGAAGATTAGGAGTCAATCGAATACAGGCCATCTGCGATATTCCCGAACCTCAAAACTTACATGAACTGAGGGCCTTCTTGGGTATGACTGGTTGGTGCAGGCTATGGGTAATGGACTATGGGCTCATAGCTAAACCTCTCTATGAAGCTCAGAAGGCCCATGTGCTTGTCTGGGGTAAGGAACAAAAGGGGGGTCATTGGTTATCACCTAGCAGAATGATGAAGTACCAGGCTATACTAACTGAACAGGATGACGTGACCCTAAACACAACTAATCTGTTGAACCCAGCAGTTTTTCTAGGAACATCGCCGGAAGAAGGGAGTCTGAACCATAATTGTATGGAAGTCATCGAATATACATATGCAAGCAGAGCGGACTTGAAGGACACACCCCTAGAAAGGTATGATTGGGAACTTTTTACTGATGGTAGTAGTTTTGTGGAAAATGGGACCCGATATGCAGGATACGCAGTAACGACTTCGAGAACCATAATCTAAGTGAATTCTCTAACCCCCGGGACCTCAGCGTAGCGGGCAGAAATAATAGCCCTTACGCGAGCACTAGAGCTGAGTGAAGGAAAGGAAGTGAATATATGGACAGATTCAATATGCCTTTGGAGTAGTTCATGTGCATGGAGCGTTATGGAAGGAGAGAGGACTGCTGTATTCGCAAGGAGCTAACATAAAGCATCAAGAGGAAATAATGAAATTAATAACGGCTGTGCAAAAACCCCGACAAGCGGCCACAATGCACTGTAAGGCCCATCAAGGAGGAACATCAGGAATTGCAGAAGGAAATAGGCTGGCAGACCAGACAGCTCAACGAGTTGCACGAGAGGTATGGAAGCTGATGGCCTTGATTCCGTCGAAGGTAGGTCTCTCTCGTTTTAACTTCCCAAAGTTCCCAAGGTACTCCCAGGAGGATGAGAAGCTGGCAAAACTGATGAAGGCTCAAAAGAATTCTGACGGATGGTATGTGACTGCTACTGGACAGGTGGTGATACCCTCCTTGGTAATGCAAGAAATATTACAAACAAAACACAACGAATGTCACTGGGGTGCAGAAGCAATGGTAACTTATTTAAAACATAGTATTGTCTCAGTACATATGTTGACAATGGCAAAGGCAGTGATGTCCAAGTGTGAAATTTGCTTAAAGAATAACCCAGTGGCTAGGAACCATGCTGAAATGGGACGAATTCGAACAGGCACGGAACCAGGTGATTACTGGCAAATTGATTTTATAGAATTACCAAGAACAAGGGGATACAAATATCTATTGGTGGGGGTAGATACCTTTTCTGGATGGCCGGAGGCCCTTCCCTGTCGTACCAATCAAGCAAGGGAAACAGTGAAGTGGTTGCTACGGGAGATTATCCCTAGGTTTGGTGTACCATTAGGTATCTCTTCAGGCAGGGGACCACATTTCATTGCAACTGTGGTTAAAGATGTTAGTAGATTATTGGGAATCTCCTGGAATTTACATACTCCGTGGAGACCCCAGTCCAGTGGTCAAGTAGAGCGAATGAATCAGACCTTAAAAGGGCAAATAAGCAAGATCTGTCAGGAAGCTAAGATACAATGGCCACAGGCCTTGCCGATAGCTCTATTACGAATCAGAATAAAACCCAGAAGTGGAATGTCCGTAAGCCCTTTTGAGATTATGTATGGAAAACCTTATGAGTCCCCTGAGCCAAATCCAAGTATGCATATTGGTGGTAAACAAGATGTTTATAATTATGTTTTATCTCTTGGCAAAACCTTAGCTCGACTACGCAGCGTCCTGGTGTGGAACCGACCTTTGTCTCTGGAAAATCCTGTGCATGATGTCCAACCAGGGGATACAGTGTATATTAAGAATTGGAATGAAGAACCTTTAAAGGAACGGTGGGCCGGACCCTATCAGGTCTTACTGACAACCTTTACGGCTATCAAGGTAGAAGGAGTGGATGCCTGGATACACTACACTCGAGTGAAACGGGTACCAAGACTTTGGGAAGCTCACCCGATAGGTCCTACTAAACTGAGGATACAAAGTATATGAATGGCTAGATTTTGGCATAAGGTTTTCACATTATTTTGGGTACCATTGTGTAACAACTAAATAAGTGCTACATTTTTAAAGATACACCAAAAGCAAGGAAGTATAACAGAATATTTTGGTAACAATGCTACTCTGTTTTGCAAGGTCGCAAATGATGCTCCAGTAAATTTGTCTAAGGCTTGGATTGTGTGGGAAAGGATTCGAGGCCCTCTGCAAGATCCTGAGGTAATTTATGACAATGAGAAAGGACAAAGAAAATTATGGGATGGATGGAAAGGAAAAGAAAAGGCAATAGAGAGAGGCTTGGGAAAGGAGGGTAGTGTAGAGTTACACCTCCATGGCTTGACCCTTCAAGACCAAGGAAAATATAGATATTCGGTGAGGACCAACGACAGTGCGGATTACGGATTATGGAATCTGAGCGTGAAAGGAAAAGAGGACTACGGGATCAAACCTGGCCACGAGAATTACCCAATCTTCCTGGGAAGTAACGCGCTCATTTACTGTATTCTACAGAACAACAGCACGGTCAGAATAGGCTGGATAAAAGACAATGAACTAGTAGAAAGGGATGAAAGACATGGGATGGAGATAAGATTGGGAGGACAAATGACCCTGACAGTAAAAGAAGTTACTAGAGAGGACCTAGGGGAATACCAATGTTTTTATAATAATAAAACCACTGCAGGGTTCAGTAAAATCAGGATCCTTGAGGTAGGAAGTAAGAGGAAGAGGTCGATTCAATCTTCAATACAGGTGACTCAGTGGCCACCGAGGTACCAAGAGGAAAATTTAATGATAGGCCTAATCAGAGATTTTGTGAAAATACAGAATGTGAGCCAAGTAACCGCATGCCTACCATTGCCAAAGGCGGCAGGGGATCCTGTTCCATGGGGAATTATAACTTCCCCGTTGCCCCAGATTGAACGAAACAAAACAATACAATGCAAAGAAATAAAGACTACTGAAATGGTAAAGTCTGAAGGGTATTACAGGGAAAGGATGGTTCTTTACCATTCGCAATGTGAAAGGAAGAGGAATTACCAATTTACAAACCTAGATACAATTAGTGGAAAGCTTGGATGGTGTGTGTATGATGAACAACGTACAGTACCACTGGAAAGAATTAGGTGGGAATGTGAAGAAACAAGTGAACTAAAGGAACTAGAGGGATGGGACAGCACATGGATAATGAGTATTTTACAAAGATTCCAATACGGGGGAGATACCCCTTGGTGTATAAGATGGACTGGTAAAAAGGAAAATACAAATCAGATGGGCCAGACTTATACGGTAACCCGACCAGAGGTTAGTAATCAGGAAATGGTGAAAAGGGTCCCTTGGTGGAATTGTACCCAAATTTTAGACTGTGATACAGATTTGAAATTGATAACTTTACTGCCAGTAAAAGTAGCTTTAGCGACAGGATGTGCATGCAGAGGACTACAGACAAATGGGAACTTGAAAGGACAAAAGAAAATTGCTGTAGACTGTAAATATTCAACTATACGGAGCATGGGACACTTCGTATGGGCCGCCAATGATGGAACTTGGACAACTCACCTGGGCTTGGATGGCCCAGCAAAAGAAAATCACTCTGGGCCTGCCCACTTTATGCCCTATTTGGAAGAAGTCTCCATTTAGAGGAGACTTGAGGGGCTCAAGAACAAGAACAAAAAGAGAGACAGATGGAGTGGACCAGAATATAGAAGATGATGAATGGCAGGAACCATCCACTGCAGTTAACATGGGGTGGGTAGTAGAGTCTCTATTTGCCCCAATAGCGACGTACCGGAATAGAGAAATGCTATATAGTTTGATGGCACAGGTGGACAGATTGGCAAAGGTGACCAGAAAAGGATTTAGAGATCTAGATCTGCAGGCCAGTACTAAATTGCAGGCCAGTACTAAAATGACCTTGCAGAACAGAATGGCTTTAGATATGCTTTTAATAAAAGAGCATGGAGTATGTGGATACCTGAGAGATAGGATGGATCATTGCTGTGTGTATATCCCTAATGTAACCGCGGATGTAGAATATGATATATCCCAATTGGCCCACATTGAGCAGAACTTAAGGGAGATAAAGCATGAAGCTGAACAAAGCTGGTTGGGGGCTATCCTCGAGGGATTAGGGCTTCACTTACAAGGATGGGTTAGATAGCAAGAAAGAGTGTTGGGTAAACGTCCTTGAGTGAAACAAAGACTC